>JAOQMR010000004.1:13813761-13824469 GCA_027563865.1 Erythroxylum pelleterianum
GCACCTTATCGTGGGATATACGTCGGAGCGACCTTCGAGTTTTCTGTTGTGTACCCTACGATGAGGGGGCGCTACATAATTGGTAACGGACGAGATGAGTAACAGTAGCTTCGGGATATTGGAGTCTCCAACTAGAATTACACAAACCCCTATCCAGACGGCTGCTCAACGTACCTCTCCTCCAAGTAAATTTAGGACCTAAGAACCCCAAATCAAGCAAACCCATGTCCTGAATCCAATCAACAAAAGCAAAATTGACACCAGTACGATTCACGGAACCCCCTCTTCTTTCAGTGGCACACGCAAGGCTGTTGAAGTCACTTAACAAGACCCATGGACCCAACATAGAGCTATGAAGACGCGATAAGTTCTGCCATAGACAATTCCGCCGCGAAGGGGCCGGATGTCCATAAACAGCTGTGAAGAAGGAAGCAGTTCCAGAATTATCAATAACCCGACAGTGGATAAGTTGGGAATTGGATTCAAGGATGTCAATCTTGTCAGAATCATTCTATAAGATCCAAATTCCTCCCGAAAAACCTGTGGCTTCAAAACGATGCGAGAAAGATAAGCCAATCTTAGCAATAGAATCATCCGCCTGTACACCACTGATACGAGGCTCAAGAAGAACAACAACATCAGGC
Organism: Erythroxylum pelleterianum; assembly: GCA_027563865.1. NCBI lineage: Eukaryota > Viridiplantae > Streptophyta > Magnoliopsida > Malpighiales > Erythroxylaceae > Erythroxylum > Erythroxylum pelleterianum. The sequence goes on from JAOQMR010000004.1 coordinate 13,814,406, forward strand.
TTATATTTGAAAATAAGGAATTTCAATGCACGAATAAAGGAGTTATCACGAGCTCCCTGACAATTCCAGGCTAAGATATTCATTAAAAGAAATAGATAAAGATCAAACCCAGATATTGACAGAGGACTGATCATTGCCCTCGTCATTCATAACATTCTTACTATCATGCTCCATACCAACTGAGCTATCACATTCACCCATAACATCATCCATAACTGGTGCAGACAAATCCAGAGGACGACCACTGATCACATTCTCTTTCGAAACTATTGCCGGATTAATAGCAATGGGAGGGGCCGATGGTAAGCCTGGTTTAGGGTCAGCTTGTTTACTTGGTTTCCCCATAACTGAGTTGGTCTTAGGATTCAAATTAGTAGGGAGAGGGACGGTGGCTTCAACACTGATCGGACTATTCTTACAATCCATGAAATCCCCCAAGGTAAAGGTCGAAAGTCGTGAGTGATGTTTTTTCGGACCAGTGGCATTTTTCCTAGGATGGTTTTGCGGTTTGGTTTGCATGGGAGTAGGTGGTTGAGGGTTAGGGATGGATGGTGAAAGGGTGGTATTCGGCATGTGTTTAAATTTGTATGTAGCAGGCTTAGGAGTTGGCATGGGGGGCTGCTTGGTCGAAGAAGACTTGGCTTGATGATGTGAAGTGGTAATTTTGGCTTTAGGGAGATTCGAAATGTCCGCAAGGGCAACTTTCTTGCCTTTATCCTTAGTTTGTGAAGATGAAGCAATGGGTGGTAAGGTCGTAGCAACCGTAGCCCCTAGATTCGTCGCTACCCGGTCATCGGTATTTGTAATATCCTCAATCTCCAAGGCATCAAAGCTAGAATTCGGCATCACAATCTGTGTCTGCACGTTGGAAGATTGCTTTTGGATTCGAGGCTTCGCAATTCTCTTCGCAATCATCCACAGTCTATATTGATTATCCGCCGTTGGAGCATTAGCATTCGAATTTTCAACCTCAGGGCTACGATTTTCAACAATTTCATTAGCAGCGTTCGCATCCTTCTTCTTATACTGGCACCTGGCAGTAGTGTGACCGTACACCCCACAGAGGAAACAGATATCATCGAGTCCTTCATACTCAACGAGTTGTGTAATTGGCCCTATGGTAACTTCCGATATCAACGGCTTGGTCAGATCTATCTCAACACAAATACGAGTATATTTACCCCTTGAAGATTCATCAGTGTGGCCATCAATTTTCACCATCCTACCCAACTTCTTACCGGCCTCCGTAAGCGTCTACTGGTTAAAGAACTCTATCGGAAGACCCGGTAGATGTAGCCAAACCGCGGTACTGCTAATATCAGCCGTCAAATGATTAAAGAGAGGTTGCCAACGCTGAACCGTTAAATACTGTCCTCCAACAATCCAGGGTCCCCCAGTGAGAATATGATAGTAATCATCCGGATTTTTCACCTTGACAAGGAAGAAATTGCTACCAATATCCACTAGCGAGAAAGTCTCCGCTAGTTTCCATAGCTGCCGTAAACGAGAGTTCAAGTACTTGAAACCTATAGCTTGCCCAAGGGTTTTGATAATCAGAGACTTCGTCCATGGTTTGATATAAGTTTCGTAATCAATCAGAGAAACAGGAACATGCACACCCTGTAATGAATGTTTGGTTGGTTTGAGCATATCTTCACTAAGCTTGAAAGAATTATCAAGAACTTCGTCCCATGTACGCTTCGGAGAATAACGTTTATTCAGAGCTGCATCACGGAATGAAATACCAGCATTAAACACCAAGGGGTTTGCACCAGCGGGGACTCTGCTAGTGGTCGATGATGGGGGAGCAACAGAGCCATCTCGAAGTCTCTTACCGGTTGACGATGGATCAGGGCCAAAAAGATTGACAAGCACAGAAGGCTTGTCCAGCACCATTGGAGAAGCGAGACTAGGATTTGGTGAGAAAGCATCAGGAGAGGGGGGGACGTGGTGGCTCAGGGCTGGTTTAGGGTCCGGGGGAAGAGGGTCAGGAGGAGCCCCAGGGGGCGGAGGGACAGCCATGGTGCCGGCGGCAGGCTGACAGGCAGCTCTGTGTCCAGATCGGATACCCAATTACTTCAGATCTGGATCTAGCTGTTCACGCTAGATCGGGAGCTCCTCCCCCTTCGCTGCTTCAGAATACCGGCGGTGGATCTCCTCCTTCTCTGCTTCAGATAGCCGGCGGTGTTGAGGGGATAAGGGAGAAAGCAACCACACAATGTAGAAAGTTCAGATGAAGCCGACGGTCTGCTACCTTCTTTAAGATGTTAGATCTGGATCAACGGCTCTAATGAAGACGGTAAAGATGGCGACCACCAATCTCAACACACAAACAACATTTTAGTACAACACTTAAAACAACAACAAAGGTTCCGTCATAACTAGACTGCTACAAAGACACCTTTACTATTTTTAATAACGCTCTCATTTGTATTTTCTCACTCCATCTTTAATCATGATTCCTGCCCTCTTTTCGTATGTTTACTAATAGTTCAAAGAATCACATCGAGGAAGAGGCTCCTTCTCAACTGTCATCCTCTGTCATTTTTCCACTACTAAGTAGACCTTTTACCAACATCTTTGGAACCCAAATTCCTTGCTTAACACTAACCAGAAAAATCTTGTCTCTAACTAAGACCAGCTTCCTCTTACTTCTACTGGGAAAACCACCTGGTACTAGGTGATGTCTCTCCCCAAGATAAGTTATGCTACATTCCTCCTGCACATTCGGAAGATGACAACCTTATAGCTCCATCACTAGAAGTGCTAAAAGCATTAGCTTTGACATGTACAAACCCTCTAATTGGTTTCTTCACTGATAAAGATAATAACTAATGATGATATCTATGTTCTTAGGTCCTTTCTTCATCAGCGGTTCAAGATGAAAGACACTAATAGCTTGAGCTATTTTCTGTTAAATTTGTAATGGACCTACGTGTTCAGATATGAAAACAGATGAGAGATAATTTTGTGAATGAAAGAACTATCATTCATTTCTGTTCAAAGTTGTACAACGAATACAATGAAAACTTATATACAAAGTTAACTACAAATTGAGAACGTAAGCTAAATGTCCAGCTCAGCATTCTTTTATAATAGCAAAACCTTCTCTTAACTAACACTACTAAATAACTATTTACATTTATATTTCAACAGCCCCACTTCAAGTTGGATCTTGGTAAAAATCGACCAAACCCAACTTCATCTTGAAATTGTTGAACATTGGAGCATTGAGAGCCCCTTGGTAAATATATAAGCTATTTGTAGAGAAGAAGAAACATATATTGGTTCTACTAAACCTTCCTTTGTCTGTTGACGAACCACATCACAATCAATGTCAATGTGCTTGGTTCTCTCATAAAAAACAGGATTAGCAGCTATAAGTAAGGCTATTTTATTGTCACAATTCAGAGAAACTAGAAGTTGAATTGATACTTCCAATTCCTTAAGAATAAATGAAATCCACATAAGCTCGGTTATAGCATCAGCTATGCCCCTATATTCTGCTTCTGCTGATCTTGAAATTGTATCTTTCTTCTTACACTTTCAAGATACAAGAGATTGTCTCAGAAAAACACAATAACCTGTCAAAGATCTTCTACTGTCTATACATGCTGCCCAGTCTGCATCACTATATATGACAGGTTGAAAATCTACTAAAACAGGATAAAACAAACCTAACGAAGGACATCCCTTCAAGTACTTCAACACATGCATTGTGCAATTCCAATGAGCTGTTCTAGGAGCATGCATATACTAACTCAGCTGATGCATTGCATAAGTTATATCTGGTCTTGTAAATCCCAGATACAACAATCTTCCCATTACTGTTCGATACTTCTGAGCATCCTCAAGTAAATCTCCTAATTCAGTACTAAGTTTTAGCCCTTTTTGCATAGGAGTTGTAACTGGTTTGGCACCCATTAAACCTGCTTCTGAAATGAGATCCAGAGAATATTTTCTATGATTTACATAAGTGCCATTAGAGGACCTTGCAATTTCCAATCCAAGAAAGTATCTAGCTGGTCCAAGATTCTTTATAGTAAACTTTCGATCTAGAAAGACTTCAAAGTATTAATCACATGTTTAGAAGTACCAGTCAAAAACATATCATCAACATAGACAAGCATTATCACAAATTCTGTCCCTTCATAATATACAAACAAACAGTTGTTATGAACTGATTGTTTAAAACCAAAATCTAGCAATGCAGTATTCAATTCAACATTCTATTGTCTTAAGGCCTGTTTCAACCCATAAATAGACCTTTTTAACCTACACACTTCCCCTTTCTTCACCTTGTCATAACCATCAGGAGGCAACATGTATAATTCTTCATCAATAAAACCGTGTAAAAAGGCACTATTGATGTCTATTTGATGAAGAACCCATTGTTTTGCAGAAGCCAAGGCTAAAACTATTCTCACAGTTACTGTTTTGACTACTGGAGAAAAACTATTTGTATAATCTTCACCCTCCACTTGATTATAGCCCTTGGCCACCAATACTGCCTTATATCTGTCAACTAACCCATTAGGATGCAATTTTGTCTTTAAAACCCACTTTGACCCTATAGCCGACTTTCCTGAAGGTAACTTTACTAGTTCCCATGTTTGATTGTCTTCTAAGGCTTTTGACTCCTGTTGCATTGCACTCTCCCAATGAGGTTTTCCTTTAGCTTCTGAATAATACAAAGGATCGTCAATTTTATCAAGCTAGTGGGTTGCTTCACTGTGATTGTCTTCTGTTCGGACTGACTTTTAGTAACAGTGTTGGTTACAAAATCATTTAACCAAGAAGCTGCATTTCTTGGCCTTGAACTTCTTCTGATTTCTGTTGATATTTGTATCGATTTTGACTGATCCGTCAAGATTGTATCTGAATCTGCAAAACTGAAATCTACCATTGGTTCATTTGCATCATGAATTATTAAATCGGCATCTCTTGGTTGAGTTGAAATTGGAACTTGCATAACACACTTTTGCTACAACTACTATGACTGCTGTGAATTTTCCAAACCATAATGAAAAGGAAAATTTTCTTTATGAAAAACATCTCTGGCAATAACATAACCTTTACTTTTAAGATCATATAGTTTGTAACCTTTCTGTCTCATCGAATGTCCCAAGTATATGCATCTTTTAGCTCTAGCTGCAAATTTATCTTTCTGTGGCCGCACATCTGTAGAGAAACACAAGCAACTAACAGATCTAATAATATCATAGATGGGCTCCTTATATAACAACTATTCATGAGGTGTCTTCCATTTTAGAGATGCAGAAGGCCACCTATTTATGAGATAAATAGCATGTAAGATACTATCACCCCAAAATTTATTTGGTAAACTAGATTGAAATGTAAGATACTATCACCCCAAAATTTCTTTGGTAAACTAGATTGAAACATCAAAGCCCTTGCAACTTTAAGAATGTGTTTGTGTTTCCTCTCTACTATTCTGTTGAGGAGCATATGGACAACTCCTTTGATGTTGAATACCTCCTTCTTGCAATAAAGCTTGAGTTGCATTACTTAAAAACTCTATGCCAGTGTCAGATCTCATAATCTTTATATTGTTGGAAAATTGAGTTTTCATCATAGCAAAGAAAGCCTTTAGGATATAACTCACTTGTAACTTTCAAGCCATAAGAAAAGTCCACGTGCTGTTGCTATATTCATCCACAATTGTGAGAAAATAATGTGCTCCAGACAAAGATGCTAAGGACCTTATACATCCACATGTATTATGTCAAAAAATTTAAAACATTCAGTATCACTAGTTGGAAAACTGAATCTAGTCTATTTGGCCATTGAACAAATTTCACAACTCAGGTTTGTAACAGTTTTCTGTAAACCATTACAACAAGAAAATTTCTGCATTACAGAATTAGATGGATGGCTTAGCCTATTATGCAGAACTTCACATTTAACTATTGTTGTCTTATTTATCACACAAGTAGTTTCACCATTGCTCCTATTTACATTACTTGAATCTTTACAAAACAAATCACATTTCTCCTTACTTGTGAATGTATCTCCTTTGATGACATACAAATTGTCATTTACTTCTCCAAAAACAATCTTGTTGTCAGTCGAGAGGTCCTCTAAATCACAGTGAGTGGAATAACATTTAAGCATTACTGGTACAAACTTAACTAGTTTACTTACTGAAATCAAGTTGTGACTGAAACTAGGAACAAACAACACATTATGCAACATCAGATTATTGCTCAACACCACATCTCCTTTATACTTGACATCAATAGCCACTCTATTTGGTAAATGCACTTTAGTAGGCTTTGTAACTTCAAACAAGTTCTAAAATCATTCTTTCCTAATGCATATATGTGTGGAAGCACCAGTGTCAATTATCCACTCATCACTTTTCGCATACACAGACACATTCGTATGTAAATTCACTAATAGTATACATGCATGCTTAATATTGACAAAATTCATGCACTCTGTATCAACAATTTGTTTGCCTTTCAGGATCTTCGAAAGCTCTTGTTGAATCAGCTTTGTGATATTTGCATTCTATTCTAAATTCTCATTTAAAGGAACTTCTGCCAAGTGAACCTGTTTGCCCTTTCTATCTGTTTGAAGTCCCTTCTTTTGCTTCAATTCCTTCCACCAATTCAGATAACCATAAATTTTAAAACAAGAATCCCTCTCATGCCCCTCCATATTGCAATGATCATAATGTTTATCCTTTTTCTTCTTATTATCCCCTTTTTTTTAAACTTCTTTTGCCAACATTACTGCCTCTAACAAACATAGCACTGTTTTCTATTGACTCAATATTCTGCATTTGTATGTGTCTCTGTCTTTTAACTCTTGCAACCATAGAATACATCTCATCAATACTAAGTAAAGGATCAGATGCTAAGGTCTGACTTCAAATATGATCAAAAGACAGATTAAGCCCCATCAAGAATTGCAACACTTTATGCTTTATTTCTATTGCTTCTAATTTCTTGTTCAGTTCACATTTGCAGCCATTACATATACACATATTCATCGGTTCCAACCGATTTATCTCATCCCAACATTTTGCCATTTTGTTGTAATACACAGCCAGAGAATTATTACCTTGTTTTGTAACATTGATCTCTCTTTGTATTTGATAAATCTGAGGACTATTGTTCTTATCCCCAAACCTTTCTTCTATTCTATCTTAAAGAATCTTAGAATTAGTGTTGTAGATAAAAGCATCTGCAAGTTCCTTCTCCATAGAATTCAAGATCCATTGCTTTATTATGCAATCAACCTTCCTCCATCTTTTATACTCTGCATCATTCACTGGTACAGTCAAAGAACCATAAAAAAAACCCTAACTTATCCTTTGCTTCCAACGAATTCATGATTGAAAAACTCCAACTCATATAATTGGATCCAGTCAATGGCGATGTTACTAGCACCATTCCTGGATGATCTGAATTGTGTAGTCGATAGGGATCTTCCTCTTTAAATTCATTCCTTCCTGCATATGTTCGCGAATCTGTCATTTCTCAAGTTACTTAGCTAAAACTGACTGCAATCAACTCCTGATATGCGAATAGTTAACAAAATTCTTCACAGCAACAAACGGATTCAATATCTCACATCAATTTTAGCCAATTGGCTCTAATACCATATTCAGATGTGAAAACAAATGAGAGATAATTTTGTGAATGAAAGAACTATCATTCATTTCAGTTAAAAGTTGTACAACAAATACAATGAAAACTTATATACAAAGCTAACTACAAAATGAGAACATAAGCTAAGTGTCCAGCTTAGCGTTCTATTATAACAGGAAAAAAAACTTCTCTTAACTAACACTAAATAACTATTTACATTTATATTTCAACAATTACTTCTCCAATCTTGCATTTTGATATTCTTACCAACCCATTCGTTGTGACTTCAAATTAGTAGGCTTCTCCTTTCAGTCGAGCGGTTTCACTCCTCTCCTTTTTTCTTAGGCAAGCTGAATAGAGAATGAAGTCAAGAAATATGCAGAGGGTATAATTTAGGTCAGAATTAAGTGACCTTGTATGAAGTTTGAATCACCTAACTCCCGATTTATCATTCGATCCATTACATTTTTTAATGCTTTCCAATAGATATGTTTGCTTTCAAATAATAATCAAACATAAAGATCTTAAGATCATCAAAAAGATTCAAAAGTTGTATACACAAGGGACCCAGAATTTTATGTTAGTTTATGCTCTTGCAGTCAATCGGTTAAAATATATGATATTATAATTTAATTAATAAAGTCACTTTTTATCTTTATGTATTATCATAGTTACATTTGATATTTTAATATTAAAAGTAAAATCCTTAGCATTGTATAATTAAAATTATGATGAAACTATAATTATAAAATTTAATTTGTATTTATGTATTATTCTCCACATTGTTTTTAGTTATAGTTTCATTAAGACGGAATATTGATGAAATAGTAAAACTAAAATACATTATGTTTCTTTGTATGCAAAAAGTAATTGATCTCATAAATTAAAACAAGAAGATACTTAAACTAATGTGTGAGTGTTTATTAGAGAATAAATTTATTAAACTGACCCGATTATGAGGATCTCAAATGAAATATCACTCATTTGTATGTGAATTTTCTCAAAATGATAGTTATATAATTAATCCTTATACTTGAGATTATCAAAGTGTCTTATGTGAAAATTACGATATTTTGATGTTATTTATGAACTGTCCTAGGATAATTTAGTCAGTAGTATATGGATGCATAATGAACCATTTGAGGATATTTTAGTAAGTCAATAAAGAATTAGTCAATATAAAGTAATTAGAGAGAATTTTCTACTATTCCTGATTAATAGCGATTTGAGGACTTCTCTAGCTGGAATTGATATTTGAAAAGACGTTTTCAAATATCAATTATAAATTAATTAATAATTAACAAGAACGAATATGATTGGATACAAAGAGTAGATACTATATTCATACTCTATCTAATTAGAATATTGAATGACGAAAGAATTAAATTATACATTATAACTATGCATGGATCTGTTAAGTCAGACCACTCTAATATTCCTGATGCCTTTTTTCTATAAATAGAAATAAACATAAGAGAGCTAGCACTCTGCTTAGTTTCTCTAAAGAGTTAAAAATGTTCTATGACTAAGATTAAGTGCAAGGAAAATAAGCATAAAGGAGCTGACACTCTTACTTAATTTATCTCAATAGTTAAAATTTGTTATGTGAATATTACGAGAGGTTGAATGTGTAAATAGATCGTGGTTGACACGGCAAAAAGTATTAAGAAGGATTTCAACTAAAATATGATTCAATCGCAGTTAATTCCATCGCTTTATGGTAGCGAAGTTGGAGAATAATTGGCGGAGCCACAGTGGGGGCAAGTGGGGGCATCCCTAGTTGCTTTAAAAAATACCCCACAAAAAAAATTTATTTTAAGTTTTGCCCCCACAAAAAAATTTTTGCCCCCACAAAATTTTTATTTTAAAATTTACCCCCAAAAAAATTTTTTTTTTGCCCCCACTCAGAAATTTTTCTGGATCCGCCCCACTGATGATGGTTAGTTGAAATTCTATCCGTCCCATTCCTAGTCATGCAACAACAAAATAACACCATCTGATTTTAAAGATTTAGAAATATTCAAGTTTTGCCACTGTCAATCCTGCACCAACATCTAATACACGCAACAATAGTAACACTATGGCCTGATAACAGGTTGCATTAGATTTAGTTGATTATATCAGCTAATTTAACTAGTAGATAATATCAGTTGCTTATTACAGATATTTAAAAAAATTAGTTATTTAATATTAGTTATTGATGTCTAAAATGACTTATGGGGGTATTATTTTAAAAAAATATAAGGGTATAAATTTATATTTCTTAGTATTTCGTTGAATATTCTTATAAGAACTTAGATTTATATAATTAATTATACAAAAATTAAGTTTATAATTTTAATAAAAACATAATAATAATAATAATAACAATAATCTAACGTTAAATTCTCTATTAATATGAATAATGCAACAACGAGTTGCATCATATTAGTATTTTTCATATAA
>JAOQMR010000004.1:13845642-13858575 GCA_027563865.1 Erythroxylum pelleterianum
CCAGCCTCTTCAGGCCCTGCCTCCCCTCATCTCCCCCAGACCCCCTCTTCATGCAATAAAATCTTAAAATTAATTAATATGTTAATTATAAGTTTTGATAAGAACATTAGATTATAGGAAATTCAAGAAGTTACAAAAATTTCAAATAAATCTCTACATAAGAACATACATAGAGTTGATAGTAAACTCAAATAAAAAATTTGATGAAAGAAACTTGTGCGTTCATTTTGTTATCACTACCCAATATTATTTGGTATTCTGATAATAAATTATTATAAGAATATCATAAGAAAGTAATTCAAAAGGCTATAGAAAGATAAGAGAATTTTTTGTAACTTCTAAGAAGGCACTCAGAGTTAATACTGGATTGCCAAACCTGTAACATTGGCTAGACTATACTTGTGTACTTTATTTTTAATAGTGTATAGCTAGTTGAACCCCTTAAATAAAATTTTTGAAAACAAGATTTATTGACTTTGTCAGTAACTTGTATTTTTCAGTTTATAAGAGTTATAAAAAGCAATAAGAGGTGGCCAACATCCGAATTCAATAGGAGATTTAGACCAATATCTTGTTATAATTTTCTTTAGAAGATTATATCTAAATTGTTGGCTTCTAGGATCCCTAAAAGTCATAGGGCAACCATGGATTGTAGCACAAGAATTATTTAGCGACAATAGTATAAGGAATTTACAAAAAAAAACTAGGCCCTAAAGATTGACTTCTAAAAAGCATATGAAATTTTTAGCTAGGAATTTATTCTATAGTTTTTAGAGGTGTTTGGATTCCATAATACATTCAAGGAACATATTAAAGAATGTATTACCACCCCTTCTTTCAGTGTTCTAGTAAATGGGGAGCCCACTAAATTGTTCAAGGGGAGAAAAGAATTGAGACAAGGAAAGTCTTTATCCCTTTATATCTTCATCTCATGTGTGAAAGTATTGACAAGAATAGCAAGACACATTATCTTATTAAACCTTAATTTCATCTACAATAACAAATGCAAGAAAATGGGATTATTTAGCTTTACTTTACAGATTACCTCTTAAAAGCTAATGACATGTCAACATTTTCGTTAACTAATTCTGTTATGATGTTTAAATATTATTTGGTCCATAAATCAAGTTCAGGAAAAGGTAGTTAATCATGTCTTCAAGCACCTCAAGGGAAGTAAAATGGTTATCTAGAATAATTGGATTGCAAATCCATGAACCACCATTTACCTATACAAGCCTTACCTTATGCACTAAGAATCCACGATTTAGAGAATGCTCCCCTTTTCTAGAGAAAGTTGAAAGAAGACTAGAACCTTGGTAATAAAGATCTATCTTATGTAGGAAGGGTAATGTTGATAAAGTCAGTGCTGAACTCCCTACATGTATACTAGTTAGCCTATATATTCCTATCAAAGAGAGCAATTAAGTCCCTAGAAAGGATGACGAGGAACTTCTTACAGGGAGGAAGGAATGCAAGACCAAAGATGGATAGGTGAGCTAGAAGGAGATCAATTAAACAGTGGTAGAAGGAGATCTCGGAACACCAATCAGCCTAACCAATAAGGTTCTAATAGCTAAAAGGTTGTTGGTATTATTAGGAAGAAAGGGAAACCTATAGTCAAACTGGATTCATAAGTATAAGACAACAACTTTTGAGAGTTCCAACTAGGGCTTAGTTTCTTTTAGATTATGACTCAATTAATGAAGACGAGGGATAACTTGAAAATAGCCATTAAATGTGAAATTAGTAATAGTTAAAGAGCCTCTCTTCTTTATGATAACTAGAGCAAAAAAAAAGACCCTAATACCTGGCCAATACATAAGGGACTTGGTTAAATACTATCCCTCCTAATGCTAAGATGAAAGAGTGGATTATTAGGAACCAATGGGAGCATTTTCCCTTAGAAAAAGGAGGACAAATACATATGGCTTCATCACCCATCTAGAAAATTCTTTAAAAAAAGTCATATAGGGTTGTATTGAGAGAAATTGGGGAAAAAGTGAAATGGAACTACATAATCTAAAATAAGCACTTATTGCCTAAGATGAACTTCCTATTGCGGCTAATTGTTAAACAAAGGATACTTACCAATGACAAATTAGGCACATCCCTAATATTTGTTGCTATATAAGGAAGATGTTGAATCCTCAGCTACTATACCTTGCATACCATATTCTACATCCTTCCCTCTCCTCTTTCATCTGCCTCTTTGCACCATTGTTTAGCCTACTTCAGCCCCTCATAGCCTAGGGGCTCTTTGGTGATTTGCAACTGCCTACATTCCCTCCCTCTTTCCCATTTATAGCAATAACTTTTCAAGATTCCCTGCCTTGTAACCTGACACTTTCCTCTTCCTTGCAATGCTAAATAATGAAGTAACCTCCTTTTTAGAAACAAACAATGAAAAGACCTTTCCACCCCTCCCTTTGTCTAGCTCCACCTTTGGAAAAAAAAAACCCTTCAAATAAGAATCCATAGACTTCTTTACCCCCAACCCCCTGTCCAATGAATTGGAGGAATGTTGTAGGGGATTCTTTGGAGACTTCTCTTCACTTCTATCTCCCCTGCAACACAGATTCAGGTAAGATTGTAACTCTAAATATAGAATTATTTAGAGAAAGAACAAGAGCTTGGAACACAGTAGAAATTGTGATTCTTTATAGATTAAAGATCATCTTACTTAGCAACAAAGACTATGCACAAATCACATGAAAAGGCAAAGTTTTGTAGGAAATTCAAAAGAAGACCGTGTTCTATTTAAGTTTTAAACTGAAGCAGAAGCTGAAAACATTATAAAATCTAGGTCATAACATATGTACAATCTCCTTTTTTTCCTCCAACCTTGGAGGCTTGACATTATCCTAGAAAGAATCAAGCAAGAAAGCATTCCATTATGGGTAACTATACACAATATTTTACTTGAATACTGGACAACTTAGGGGTTAAGATCACTACCTAGTTTCATTAGGAAACTACTGTACATGGATAAAACTACTACTAAAAGGAAGATAATAGGATTTGTAATATATATCAGTGTGGGAATGAATTAAGAGCTCCCAGATACATTACCTATAATGAGACTCATTGAATAGGGGAAGCTAGACGAGGATGTAGTGAATGTATCCTATAGTTAGAAACCAAAGACCAAAGCAAGAAATGACAAGCTATTGGAAGATTATTTGTAAAGGGTGACTATACAGAGTTAATGAATCTTGAAGTAATCACCAGAAACCTGATCAGGATAAGGAAGCTAGTCCAAATTCCAATTCTAGTCTAAGGACATGAGTGAAAAATGAATTCGTTTAAGAAAAGACAACCAATGAGAAGGAAAGGCAAGGAAGCATTAATAAGCAATCCCCAATCACCATAATAAAAAAAAATCCACAATCTTTACAGAAGGAAATTTTTGTAGGAGAACTAGAAAATGCCACAAAATCAAAAACTAGGAGATTTCCAGAGCTCTAAGGAAAGGAAATTAGGAAGAAGGAGGAAGGTAAGGATCCTATAAACAACCCTCTAATTAATGTCCATATTAGCATAGAACACTGAGGGCATTAATTGTCCAAATAAATTACTACAGGAAGATGTTTTTCCTTAAAAAACAAAATATATTTTTCTTTGTTTACTGGAAGCAAATTAAAGCAGGAGAATGTTGCAAAACTTAGAGCTTAGGAAGTAGTTGTTCAGGCTTTTCAAATGACCAACATCACCATCTAGGGTGAATAATTGTGGCATCTGATGATAAAGAACTATAGCTTAAATTGATAGACTCAAGTAATCAAAAGCTGCAAGTTGAAGTAACTGTGACATAAAGAAAACATAAAGTGAATGTCACCTTTGTATATGCCTAAAACTTCAACTTCTAAAAGAAATCCTTGTTAAAAAAAATAGAGCAACTACAACTAACAATACAAGGGTCATAACTAATATTTCGAGACTTCAGTATTATCCTCAATAGGAATGAAATTAAGGGACATATAGGTCCTAGATCTTATAACTCTAAGATTAGAGACTATGTATAAAACATAGCACTTACAGAGTTAACAAAAGAGAGTTGGTTTCACTCCTGGAGCAATAAACAAACAAAATGGACATTTAGGAAAAAGGCCCCCGGATTTGATGGTTTTAAAGGGGCATAGCCACTAATCAAGCATATGGTTATAGAGGTAGTAAAAGAGTTATTTGTTAATTGGAAACTTTTAAAGAGCTTAGTAAAACACATTTCTGCCTAATCCTAAATCCCAATACACTGAACAACATAGGCCTATTTCATTTACAAAACCATCTTAAAAATTCTTTCAAACTAGATTAGAAAGATCTACACAAAAATGATATGTGAGTCTCATGGTGCTTTCTTAGAGGGAAAACTAATATGGGATAATCTCATATTGGCCCAAAAACTTTTCAGGATTATGCTAAGAAGAGAGCTCCAAAAAATTATACATTGAAAGTGGATTTCAACAGGGCTTCTGATACAATTAGTTGAAGCTTCCTAATCTAGCTTCTCCATGCCTTTGATTTCCTAGATCAATTCAGAAATTAGATTAAAGATTTATCTCTTCCACTTGTTCAGCATCCTAATGAATAGGGAACCTCCTAAGATCCTAAAAGACAATAAAGGACTGAGGCAAAAGGATTTCCTATGCCCACACCTTTTTATCTTATGCATGAAGGCCTTATCTAGATTGCTAAATCACAATATTGCTCTTAACCTAAGGTTTGAACATCACAACAAATGCAAAGAATTATGACTAACTAATCTATCTTTTGTAGATTATCTCATAGTTTTTTTCCAGGTAAACAATAGATCTGTATACACAGTCTCCACTTCAATTGTATAAGGACCTCTCCGCGTTGGCGGTGAATCATAAAAAAAGTCAACTCATTCTCTCCTCAAATGCAATGGCAAATGCAGAATGGTTAGAAAGAATTCTAGGCTTTCAAGTAAAATAACCTCTTATCACCTATGTAGGGCTGCCTATATACACTAGGAAACTAATGCACAAGGGCTGCATCCCACTAGTGAAGAAGATCTATAAAAGACAGCCACTAGACACATAAGAACCTATCATAAGCTGGAAAACTGACATTAATCAAGGCTATCCTCAATTCGCTCCATATCTACTAGTCACCTCATATAATCCTTTCTAGAGGCATCATAAAGTCAATAGAAAGAATCACTGGATTTGTTCTATAGGGAAGGAGGAATAAAGGGAAAGTGTTGTCCAAGGTAAAATGGGAATAAGTATGTAGGCTTATGGATAAGGGTGGACTAGGGATCACTAAGATTAGCATCACTAACAAAGTCCAATTTTCCAAAAGATTGTAGAGGTTGTTTAAAAGGAAAGAAACCCTATGGACAAGATGGATTAAAATCTATATTCTTAAAAATAAAATCATTTGAGTGCCGGACAAAGCACATGATGGTTCATGGTTCGTGACATAACTAATCAAAACTAAAGAAACCTTGGGCATAAAATGCAAAATAGGTAATGGGATAGCCCTCTCTTTCACACCAACCTTAGAAACCATATGCTATCCATATTCCATATAGAATCTAAAGTTGAGGAATGGATTACGGGAATAACTAGTGTAATTATCCACGTGAATTATCCCAAACAATCCTTAAGTATATTCCACAGGTAAGGGTGGAGGATAGCTATATATGGTTAGGAAACTCTATAAGGAAATCGACAAACAATTCATGCAAAAAGTGCTAAGGGGAAGAGGG
The DNA here is from genome assembly GCA_027563865.1 of Erythroxylum pelleterianum. NCBI lineage: Eukaryota > Viridiplantae > Streptophyta > Magnoliopsida > Malpighiales > Erythroxylaceae > Erythroxylum > Erythroxylum pelleterianum. The sequence goes on from JAOQMR010000004.1 coordinate 13,851,374, forward strand.
GATAAAGTTAGCAAACACCAGATAATCTGGAGGAAATCCTGATTACCAAAGTTATCATTCCTTCTATGGTTATTAATGAAGAAAGTTCTAAACACTAAAAAGAGAATCATATTTCTATATCCCAAATATATGTGAATTATATAGAACAAACAAGGATTCACTTCCTCGTCTATTCCTCAATTGCAACTACATAATTTGATGGCTCCAAAAAGACAAAACCATGAAAAAAAGAAGAGAGGGACACAATTATAGTACATTTAACAGATGCATATACAAAATATGGTCAAAAAGGAGCCACAAATGTTTCAAAAAAATTTAAAAAAAACAAGGAAAGTTTAGCTGAGAAATTCCTTTAGTAGTGCGAAGAATAACTAACCTGTAGTAGAACTACTAGCCTTACATTGTGTATGGCAATCTAAGATGTAAAGGAAACGAGAGTAAATTTAAATGAGGAAATGAAAAGAAGTGAAATTTAATTTCCTTCGTTTGGATTAGAGTTTCTAAAAATAAGTGAGAGGAAATAGAATTTCCATTGTTTGGATATATAGATGGAAAAGAATGAAAACTAGGTAATAATATATAAATTTGACAAATTTGCCCATGCATATAACTGTTTGTAAAAATCCATATTTTTCGACATGTATGTGATTTTTGGTTAGAACATCCAAAGTCCTTAAGAGCATGCAAATCCAATTCGTTATTTTTCAAATGAAATTTGAGCTCTATTTAACACCTAATTAGAAACCAATTTCGAACTCCTTGAAATAATGTTAATTTAGTTTGATATTGCCATGTTTATGTGGTTATATTTTTGGCATGAATAAGAAATACAAACAATTAAATAAATGTTGAACGTATATGATATGATCCGCAGGTCGGTCTGTGCTTCCCCCGTAATGTAATGGTAACTAATGGCATATCATCCCAGAACTTCACACCAAAAGCTTCGGCTTGGTTCATTGAAACAAAATTTCAACTTTAGTCTAACAAAATTTAGTTTTTAAAAATGTTCAAAACAACAAAAAATGCCTAAAAAAGTTTTGAGCATCGGTCCAAAAAAAACAAAGAAGTACTGAAAGTGCAAAAAATACTAAAACATCATCCAACCAAAGCATCAATCATATCTCCTCATGTACCGTACATCATGTGGAGCAAGTATTCCTTGCGCTCCTCCGTTGGGCAACCAAAAAAATTCCGCACCCTTGTAGTATTTTCTGTGAGAAAATCATAAGCCTTGTAACAAAGATGAGATTCAATTCCGATATTCAATAACTCTGTATATACTTCTTGTTCTGAGTACACGCGTGGACGAGTTCTTTCAGCAATCTGATTCCTTTTCTCAGCAATGGCATTTCCAACATCAAGCATCTTTGTAACATTTTCAATTGCACCCTTTATCCCCTCGAGTCTCTTCTCCCTAGTCTTTCTTTTGTTTCCATTTGAATTAGCATTAGTGTTACTTTCAATCGGAGCATGTGGCTGCTTTTGATTAGAAGGTTGATTAGTAAATTCCTCAAGAGTAATGTCCTCGGAAGCCAATAGCCTATCAATATCCTTGATGGTAGTGGACTTCAAGCCTCTGTCATTGCTACTTCCATCATTATCCAAGCTTGTGCTACTGCTACTTCCATTGTCACCTTTATTGCTTGCCCAACGTTGTACTCTCTCTTTTGCGGTTTCAGCGCCATCACCAGTTGCTCTATCTTTTGCATAAAGGATCAATAACTTATCATAATGGCTGATTTTACTAGTCATCCATTTCTTTGCACTTTCATTAACCTATATGAGAATAAAAGATTAAAAGGATTAATAACTTATCAATGTATGATATCATAGTTATAACTAAGTTAAGATTAAAAGACCAAAACTCTGTAAGAGCATCCCATACTTCAAGCTCAGCATCAAACATTTTGGTTATTGGACTCCAAGCAAAGCCACTTGTATTCTTAAAAAGGTCATAGCGCTCATTGAAATTGCTCTTCAGTGACTTCATTCGATTTTTCACCTTTTCTTTGTCAATTTGTGCGTTGTTAGTTTTTTCACACACTTTTAGTACAGCCTTGTTTAGGCCTTCTGTGGTGAAAACTCCATCGATTTTGTTTCCTATGGTTTGTTGGTGTATGAGAGCATAAATCAAAATTTCATCCATAGTTTCTGTCCAACGAAGCATATCTCGCTTGCTATCTCCCTTTCCAATACCTTTTCCTTTACCACGTCCCATTTCTATGTAATATATACAAATCAGATGGTTAACAATACACTTTTAAAAGTTGAAAATAGGTTTGCAAGCAATAGAGAAATAAATTTCAAACAAGTTCATAAAAAATTTAAGAAACTAGCTATCGTCAACTTTAACTGACATGTCTAAAAGCAATAGAGAAAAAAAAAGCATGTCTTTAATGCAAAATAATATAACACACAACATCAAATTATGCTTGGCTAGCCAGGTAATCATGCCACATATCAGCTGTTATCCTATCTCGTATAGCAGCACCTTGTCTGACATCCTCATTATCTTTGTCGCTAGATGGACACACCTCGGGCTCTGTGTTCAAAAGCTCTGAATCCACTTCAGCTATGAGTTCTTCATCAGGATCCACACCCATCAAAAAATTATGCAAGATGCAACAAGCTAAAATAATATCACATTGAACATCAAATGAGTATGTCTTTTCACTTGAGGTTTCGATAATTTTAAATCGCTTCTTTAACACTCCAAGTGTTCTTTCTATTGCATTACGCAATGAAGCATGTCGATGGTTAAACAACTCCATAGCATTCTCTAGACCACGTTGTGAATATTCTTTCAGGTGATAACGTACACCTCTATAAGGGGAAATAAGTCCACTCCTAAGCATATAACCAGCATCCACAAGGTAGTATTATAGCTAAAAAATAAATTCATGGTTACCTTAAAGTAGGGATAAAATCCACTACTCCCAAGAATTTAAGGAGGGACTTCACATCCATTTGGTTGTCTTAGATATTCATCCTCTAGCAATATTAATGCTCGTAACACTTCATGAAAGTGTCTATTTAAGGTTTCAAGTGAACGATGAAGAAAGAATGAAAGTGCACATATTTTGAAATTTTGTGCCAAAAACATAAGACATGTAGCAACTTTTTCTTCAACTAAAGTTCGCCTACTATCTTTAAGACAGTCACTAATTCAAAGTTTATCGCATAAGCGATGAAAGGCAAGTGGTTTCATTCGAATTAAGTTATAGCAAGGTGTTGAGAAATTATTGACACGATCCATTATATAATGTCGAACTTTTTCTCCCTCATCTTCGACTATAGATTTATGTGTGATGGATCGAATAGAAGAACTTGAATGTAATTGACTACGTGTAATATTAAGTGCATAAATGACTTGACAAATAACTTGAATTACAGCTATTTGTCGTGTACGCTCCCATTCTACCCACTCATCATCTGAATCATCCGCTAAAATATCTTCCAAATTGTCGATATTATCCATGAACAACACTGAGAATATGATAGTTTAATTAGCAATAGTACTTACAATCAAACAAAAAGGCTAGTAAGCAATCGTGAATCTAACTAATAAAAAAAGAGATAGTAGGCAATTGAAAAAAAGTAGCAGTCAGTCAAACGAAAAGGGAATAAAAAAATATTATTACGAAACCCACTAACCAAACAGTTCACCAAACCAATAAAGCATGCAATATAGGCAATCTTGTGGTGCAATATATGGCAACCATGTAAGTGCAATCATTCCCATCGAAAAAAATAGAAGTGCAATCATGTATATGGCAATCGGTAATTGTTTGGTTATCTTATGTTCAATAATTATCTTCTATGGAAATTGGCAATCATTTGGTTATCTTCTGTCCAATAATTATCTTCTATGGCAATCGGCAATCGTTTTCTTTGTCAATTTTCCTCTTCAGCAATCATGAGTGCAATAATAGCTAGTTAAAAAATATGTAAATTGAAGATCGAGATTGAGAACATACCTGGTGGATGGGGGAGAAGAAAAAAAACGCCAGGAGACTGCAGGAGAAAAAAAAGTGGAAGACAATAGGGTAGGAGAAAAATAGTCTTTTATAAAGAGGTATTTTAAAAGGGTATTTTTGATAAAATTGTGTCAATTTTTTTAATTCCCTCCATTTCCATCCACTTTTGGACGGAAATTTTTTTTAATTAAGAGGGAAATTTTGAGGTTTAATTTCCCTCTCTTTACTTTCCTTTACTTTCCTTTCTTTTATTAATTAATTAACCATACAAGGGAAATTTAATTAATTTCCTTTCCATTACTCCCAATTCCTTTCCATTCCCTTGAAACATACACAGAGTTAATCTTCATATTCTATTATTGATGTGGTAAATCAATCACATCAATAATTTCTTATTAATTCATGTGTGTTTTCACTAATTACATGTCTCTCGTTGTTAAATCTTTAAATGGAAATATAAAAAATTTAAATTTTAAAATCACAGTTAATTTTCCCAATACTTTTCATAAAACCAAATCTCGTGTCTTTAACCCTATGCTTTAACAAATAGATATTAATTTATAAATAAGATTTTACACATTAATTTCTTATTTAATAATTAACTTTTAATAAAATAGATTAAATTGATCTCCACCCGATTGAAATTATCTAATATATAGCCCCAAAAACCTAATTGAAATCATATCTGTTGTATACAATTTTTTTCTCAATATTTATAGAAATGACATTTGTACTTGGACCCGACCTAGTCTAATCCGAATTCATGATACTTGATTTGAGTTTATTGCATTTCAGGTCGAGTTCAAATTTTTTTTTAAGTTTCAAAATTAGATCCTACGATCTAGTCCAACCTAACTCGAAGTTTGAATATATGAAGTACAAACGACATTGCCAAGGTAAAATGACATCATTTTTTTAAAATAACATTAATTTAAATTTGTAAAAAATAATCAGAATTAATCTAGACTTGATTGCCAATTGAATTACTCAAGTTCAAGCTCGAGCCTGTTTGAGTTTCAGGTTGGATCAGAGTCCTTAAAACGGCCTAGGTTTGGGCCCAATATCATCACTAAATACTTAAAGGTATTCTCTTTTATAAACGAGATAAATCAATCGTATTAACAATTTTTCATTTGTTCACGTGTTTTTAATTGTGATGTGCCTCTCATTGTTAAATCTTTTAATAGTTGCATTAAAATTTTAAAATCATAAGCATTTTTTCCAATATATTTTAAAATTTTAATAAAAATATCACAAAAATGTTTTTTTTATAAAAAGTGAAGTCACAAGTAATTTTTTTTTCCAATACTTATAAAGTAAATCAAAATCTCGTGTCTTTAACCTTATACTTCAATAAACAAAATTAATTTATAAATAAAATTTTATAAATTAATCACTTATCTATCAATTAGTTTGTCATAAAATATGTTTAATTTATTACTCATGTTTAATATATAACAAATTAAAAATAAAAATAAACTATTTTTTAATTAGTTCATCATCGACCGTGAACAACATCTCGGCACTCCAATCAGTTCATCAGTTGGCCAATAATAATTGGAGCACTGTTTTCCGCGTTGATCGATTATCTCTAGAAAATGAAATTACCCACATCTAAAGCGAACGCTTGCATAGTTGCATTATTTATCGATTCTTTTCGTTCCTTATGCCTTCCATCGCGAAGCAACCTTGGAATACTTTCTACGACAGATGTGATAAAAGTTAAAATGGAGAGCCTGGAATATAAAACTGACGAAAAATCAGCTTCCTTTTGGATCAACATTTACATTGGCCCCTAGTTGTCACAAAAAGAAGACAAAACACACTTGTCCATGTCAACTCCAATCCGATACGAAACAGCAAATTGTGGAACCAGAAAACCGCTGCTATGTGCCACACTACATAATCACCAGCTTCAAGGGATCAATGGATCATGTATCAAAAGCTCCCATTGGCTATTGGCTTTAACACTCAAAACTCCTATCTACTCACAAGGTTCATATTGCCTATCGGAGCAATATAACTTCCACAAAATTAACAGACATATTCCATCATTTCGATGCTGATTTAGGTCCTGCAGCAGGAAATTATGGAATCAAGCTACTTGAATGCCATAACCAGATAAAATCCTCCAACTATACAGACAAAAGCCAACAAGTAAACTTAAAAGTGATTAAAAGATATGAGACTTATTTTCCAAAAAAAGATATGAGACTTGAATTTTAGCTTGACTTTAGGCGGATGCCTAAATAATCCAGTTTTATTTTAGGAATTAAAGTCTCCTCCCTCCCAAATTTCATGTCAAAAGTACATAGACTGGAGGAACAGGCAACTGCATTGCTATAAGAGCAGCACAGATTCAGTTGCCAGCAGACCAAACTCTAAATAGATAAATAACTTGACTTCGGTAGTCTTCTTGTGACCAAAAAAACACCCGCAAATTTTGGATCACAAACCTAAACCCTTTATAAGACCTATTGAATATTGCACATAAAGATTGGAAGAAACTAATTGTACAAGTGCACATAGTACAGAAATAGGCCTCAATGTCACAGAATCAACTTACTATTAGAACGTCTCATGTTTCTGCAGAACTTGCTGCTACATTGACACTGGAATATCTCAACAGGCTGATCATTACCATCAAAGTCAATACCATAATCCTGCAGATACATTGAACATCAATTTCTCAGAAGCGATCAAGAAACCTAAGCACCTCAATTTTGCAACCTTATCAAAGTCAAAGAAAGAATATCTACAGATATGCTGGAGGAAAGACCCCACAAGGGCACAATATTTCCACCAGAAGTTCAAAGAGGCTAAACAATTATAAACATAAGCTACAGAATAATAAGATCATTGCAAGACAGCCAAGCCTACATACAGCACAAGACATCTAACGAACTTTGTTTGACTATCATCAACACTCAAAAAGATGCAAACAAAAGTAATCTTGGAAAAATTAGACGACATAAGTTCAACTTTTTGAATGCTACGTTACTTACCCAAGTTACTTCTTCCAAGGCATCTACTTCTCTTGTTGTGAAGAAGGCAAGCTGCATGGAAGTTATTCCATAAAGTCATCTTATCAATTGAAAAAAAAGATCCTATTGTATCCAATAACCAAAGAAGAGGATAAATAGAAAGCTAATGAAATAGGACTTGTACGTGGTAATAGTGATGATCTGGGGTTTCAATCTTGACTGGAATTTCAATCAAATT
>JAOQMR010000004.1:13874202-13893443 GCA_027563865.1 Erythroxylum pelleterianum
ATAATAGAAATTCATTTAATAAATAAATTTAATAATCATATCCAATATAATAATAATAATAAATTAATGATAATAATTATTATTATACATATAATAAATAAAATAATTATAATAATAATTATAAGAATAATATAATAAATGAAATAATAACACTAATAATATAATAAAAATTATTCTCATTACAATATTATAACAATAATAATATTATTATTTATTATTATTATTATAGAATATAATTATAAATGAAATATATATAATAAATACTTTTAAAATAGGATATAATAATAGTAAGAAGTAAGTATAGAATAGTTGAAGTTTACAAAAACTTGAAGCTACGGACGTTTGGCTCAAATGTGGCTAAAAAGGGCGCTTGTGGGTCTGTCAGAAAAGCTATGTAAATTTTTGTTAAAAAACGCCGTCGTATGTGTCTTGGACAGAGTAAGACACAATAATCTTAGACAGGTGATCTGCTCTCCGTCAAATCACCTTTGATAACGGAGTCCACAGCCAACTCGTTCTTGGGAACCAACAAATTCATCAAAGAGAAGAGTCTAACTACAAATTGGGACTCTGACGTAGCGTTTGGTTACTGTCCTCGAGGTGAGGATGGATGACGAGGATACAAAAGTTCTATCCTCTGGCGTGTTTGCTTACTGTCTTCACTAATTTTTGTTCCGTCCTTAGAGGACAAGGATAGAAATTTTTGTCCCTCCCAAAACTGAGGTACAGAAATTTTTGTCCGAAGAACAAGAAATTGAAATGACAAAAATAACCCTCTCATTACAGATGATACCTTTGCAAACCTCTATCCCCGCCCTCCTTCGTCCCTCTCTGCTTCGTCTCCCTAGTGAAACGTATGCAAAATATTCTTCTTGTTTTCTCTGCTTTGTCTCTACATTGAAAGGTAAGGTATTTGTTTTTTCTACTGAGGAGAGGAGATCAGGGAAACGACGCTTATTTTTCACTTTGTCTACCTCCAGATCGTCTTCTCCAGATTCGCACTCTCCCTTTAACCAACCCAGCGTCCGACTGTCTCTCCTCCCTTCTCGGTAAGACTCTTTCATCCCATCGATTTTGCAGATGCTAACCAAACACGACGTGATAGCATTAACTTCATCCATTTAGCTGTTATACTCCCATTTAAGTGAAATCATTACCTTTTCACATGTTTTCAAAATCTTCCAACCAATGTGGAAGTAGATTCAACAGTACATAAAATGATGTCGCCATATTATCTTTTATCGTACAAAACAACTAAATATCATACAAATTGATCTTAATACAGTCTTACCAATTATGCAGGCTCTCAGTCCAATGGCCAATGAGGATTATGGTCGATTGCCTTCAATTTGAGGTATAAAATGTTATGCAAAATTATTAGGATACATGTTATATATCTAAATAATTAGTTTTGGCATTATTTATTAATTGGACATATAAAATATTAGTTGGATAGCGACTTAGATTCAAAAAGTATATGAATAATCTTCTAGTTGAAAAAAAATCATATCTTAAATTGAAGTCTATTATCATGTTCGTAATTGAATTGTATTTTGGGTGGATTTTGTGAATTTAGGATATGTAAAGAAAAGAATTAATGTGGTGGTTATTTGGTTGAAGTGGGATTCTTAGAATGTGAGTGAATTTTGTAGATCTCCTAATTACGGTGGAAGCCTATAAAAGAAGTAGATGTGCGTATGTAAATTGGTGGTTCAATGAAACAATAGTGATGTGCGTTATTGCTTTTAAGATACTTGAACAACCACTGTGTTGCGTGCCTTTTTTATTGTTTATTGAAATACATTGCGGCTGTGTGATTATTTAATTGGAAGCTATAGTGAGTGGAGTGATGGTTTATAGGAGAATTGCATTGTCGTAGGTGTGTCTTGATATATAGCAGAAATGGACTCCTTACATGATTGATCTCTCTTCGTCCATGGGTAATTGTGTGATTTTTAGATGTGCAGCAATGAAGGCTTGCGTAAGTGATTTTTTAATTCGTCATAACAAGAAAAAAATATTAGAGACCAAATTAAGTTTTGTTATAACAAATATAAAATATTAGTTACCAGCAAATGTTTTGTCACAATTACAAATAATTCCCGTCAAAATTATTTTGGTGCCAAATTTCATAGACTTTTAGTGACAAAACTTAGTGATAAAATAAAATTTTACACTATTAATATATTAATAGTGACAATTTAACTGTGAAAGATACTAAATTGTTACAATTACCATTGTATTAGTGACAAAAATATAAATCATCATAGACAATCTAAACAATTGTGTCAATCAATTGTCGTGACACTAAAAAATATCATATTTGTGATGACAAAAATAGTTAGTCACAAAAAAAATTGTCACTAAATTACGAATAGTTGTGACCGTAGTTACAGTTCGGTTATTATGACAATATAAAGTAGACACTAATTAATTGAATATTTATTGACAAAATTTTGTCACAACAAGTAAAATATTGTGTGACAATTAACAATTTCGTACTAAAAAGAAAACTATTAGTGACCAAACTATGTTTTGTCATAATAAATAGAAAATATTAGTTACTAACATATGTTTTATCACAATTACAATTTATTCCCGCCAAAATTATTTTGGCGCCAAATTGCATAGGCTTTTAATGACAAAACTTAGTGATAAAAGAAAAGTTGTCACTATTAATATATTAATAGTGACAACTTAGTTGTGAAAGATACTAAATTGTCATAATTACTATTGTTTTAGTGCCAAAAAAATAAATCATCACAGTTAATCCAAACAATAATGTCAATCAATTGTCTTGTCACAAAAAACCTTGTATTTGTGACGAAACAATAATTAGTCACAAAAAAATTGTCACTAAATATCTTAACTCTTGTAGTGAGATAATGTTTCAATATTCTTGATTAGTAGTGATTTAAAGAATTTTCTGAACACAGTGAATTGATATTTAAAAACTGTCATTTAAAAAAGAGTTTTTAAATATCAATTATAAATCAATTACTAATTAACAAGAACGAACATGTTTGAATCTATATCCATAGTCTGTCCAACTGAAATATTGGATGACAAAAGGATTAAATTATACATCAATTATGTATGGACAAGTTAAGTCAAATCACTTTGATATTTTTAATATTTAGTGGATATGACGTAAAACTAAATGTCAATCTTAATGTAAAATTATAAATTATTTAATTAGAGAATTAAAGATAAATTGAAAGGAGTTTTAATTTATCCAGTTCTACTTATGAATTAGAATTATAATTTATAATCATTGCTAATATGTTAGGAACTTAATGAGTCACAAATAAAGAGCAGTTTAAAAGAGAAAATTAAGTTTTAATTAAATTAGACTTAATTATGAAGTTTGAGAAATTTTAGGGATCAATATAAGATATTTGATTTTATTAAAATTAAAATTAATTATAATTAGTAGTTAATTTAAATAAAAATTAAAACCCTAAAGCTTTTTTTGTTTATAGGAATAAGCATAAGGGACCTAATAGTCCCAATTACGTTCCTCTTAAAGAGTTCAGTTTCTTTTTAACTGCTTGCGATTATTGTTAGAAGTTAGACGCGTGAACAATTCGTTGTTAACAAATCAAAAAAGTTTTAACAGGAACTTTGAATTAGGTATAATTCCTTTATTTTATGATTTGTATTCTTTATGTTATTTAATTATTATGTTCCAATCGAAAACTGTAAAAATTTTATTTTTACTGTGTCTTGTGATTCAATCTCAGTTTCTCAACAATTTCTCTACGTTGCAGGCAAGCAACATTGCCATATTGGTATCATACGTAATAGTATCTCAAATTAAGTGGTTGATCGTGTTAATTGTTAACCATAGACACTCGAATGTTGCTTAAGACACTGTTGGTGTGTACGAAAGACATAATTTACGTGAGGAGGCAACTTAGGGTTTCTGATGAAATGGCAGGGAAGATTAATTGACTGAGATAAAATGTTTAAGGAGAAATAAATGCTGGAATAACTGTAAAGCTGAAATGATGACAACAAGAATGAAATAGGTCGTTATAATAAAGGTAAGTCCCTCTCTCTTGTTAGTTTATGCCCTTGCAGCTAATTTATTTTGGTTGTAAATATTTGTATGACATTATTATTAATTAATCAAAGGCATTCTTTATCTTTATGTATTTGTTAATTTTTTAATTATTATTCGTAAAGATAAAATCATTGGAATAATTACTGTGTAATTGAAATTATGATGAGATCATAATTATGAGATTCAATTTACACTTATGTATTATTCCTAAATGTTCCTAATTGTAGTTTCATCAAGACTGGATATTGTTGAAACGGTAAAATTATCACGCATTATGTTTCTTTCTTATGAAGAAAGTAATTGACCTCATGAATTAAAGTGTAAAGATACTTAAACTAATGTGTGAGTGATTATTATAGAATAAGTCACTGAACTGACCCGATTATGAGATTTCCGAATGGAATATTACTTATGTGTTTATGGACTATCTAATAATAATGGTTGTATAATTAATCCTCAGACTTGAGATTATCAAGGTATCTAGTGTGAGAATTATTGTGTTTTGATGCTACTTATGAATCGTCCTAGGATAATTCTGTCGGTAGTAATTGGATACAGTATGAACCATATGTAGATAATTGAGTAGGTCGATAAAGGATTCGTCACTCTAAAGTAATTAGAGAGAATATTCTACTGTTCTTGATTGGTAATGATTTATGGAATTCTCTGGCTAGAGTGAATTGATATTTGAAAAGGAGTTTTCAAATTCAATTATAAATCAATTACTAATTAGCAAGAATAAACATAATTGGATGATAAGAGTAGACACTATATGCATATTCTGTCCAATTAGAATATTGGATGACGAAAGGATTAAGCTATACATTATAACCATGCATGGACAGGTAAGTCAATCACTTTTACATTCATGATAATTGGGTAATCATGACATGTTGCTAGATGTCAATCATGATTTATGATTATGAATTATTTAATTGGAGAATTAAAGATAAATTAAAAGGAGTTTTAATTTATCTAATTCTAATTGTGAATTAGAATTAGAATTTATAATCATTGCCAACTTATTCGGAACATAATGAGTCACACATCAAAGAGCAATTTGTGAAAGAAAAATCAATTTAATTAAGTTGGACTTAATTATAAAGTTTGAGAAACTTTGGGAATCAAATATGAGATATTTGATTTTATTAAAATTAAATTAATTAGAATTAGAATTTGATTCTAATTATAATTAGAGAGTTTTAATTTTAATAAAAAGACTATCTTGATTTTTCTATTTAAAGGGAGAGCTTTATGAAAGCTAGCACTTTTGTCTTCTTCTTCTAAAGACAGTTTGGAAATTGCTCTGTGGATACTATTAGAGGCTGGACAAGTGGACAGCTCGTGATTGATCACTCAGAAAAAAAGATTCAAAGGTTTTTTTTTTTAGAAAGCGAACATGGTACGATTTCTAAATCAAATATTGTTTTTGATTCAAGTTTAATCAATTATTGGGATCCGCTCGGAATCCAAAAAATTTTAATTTTCGTTGTGCCCGTGATTCGATCACGGTAGGATTCCAACATTTCTTTCCTTTATTTTGAGTGTTGTTATTCATTTTTGTATTTATCTTTGATCAAATTCATTTGTTCTAAGTATTTTATTTTAATTTAATGTTTAAAATTCATTCAACTGCATATAACTTTCATTTCAAATCTTATGTATCACTTTAGGTATTTTATTTCATTTCAAATCTTACGTATCTCTGAGATGATGATAAAATGACGAGGGAAAGGAACAAATTCGACAGGTGACAGATTTGTAGCTCAGAAAAATCGCATACAAGGTTTGCTGGAACTGAGACCAATTCCAGCAATCCTGCTAGAAAAACTGTCAAGGTTAAGCAGTGTCCAACTCAAAACGAAAGGGACATTGGTGCAAATCTACTTCAATAAGACAATGAAGCTCGTGCTACAACCAATCTGTTGCAGAATCTTAGATACACAGCACCGTAACACATTCTCAAACGCTGTTACATGAAAATTGCTCGTCTTTGAACAAACTGAATAAGACCTGACTGCTGGACCTTATGGTGGGGTAAAAGCACAAAGGAAGCATTAACAACAAGGCCTGTACACAAAAATCATAATAAGCCCACTAACGTGATGGAGGAAACAATAAACCCATGCAGCCTGAGCCATTGACTCAAGGCGTCACAACCCTCAGGCGCTTTTGTTTGTAAGAGAATGTTTAACGTTTATTAATGGAATAAAATAAAATTTAATATTAATTTATTATAAAAGAGTAGAGTTTATAATAAGATATAATAGAATGAAATAAAAGAGGAGAGTTATAATAAACAAATTTACATTATATTATATTGTAAGTCATTTATTGAAACAATATTTACATTACATTATGGACTTTGCCATTACATTTATGATTTTCTAATATTATATCTACTTTATTATAATCATTTCATTTCTTTTTACTTAAAAATCTTTCATTTAATTTCATTAAAACTACCAGAACGACGCCGTTCCTCTCATCTGCATGTACAAACACCCTCTGCCCTTCCATCGTAAACCAGGACGCCGAAGCCGCAAGCAACGGAATAGTTACAACTCGCAAAAAGTACAAACAAACTCGCTTTCTCATCCGAATCTAGAACTCTCTCGAGCTTCTACGACGCCGTTCTGAGTAAGTTCTCTTCTCCACCATTTCATTCTCTTCCTTTCTTGCTTGTGATTAGGGTTTTTTAATTTGCTTGTCCATTGGCTGTGACTATTGCTTGTTGAGAATTTGTATACTACTTCCTCTTTTGAATATGGTGGATGTGAATTAAATGGTACTTCAGTGATGTGGTTGATTGCGAGCTCTTTGGTTTTGCCTTAGTGATTTTTGGAATTGAGCAGTGTGTGGTTTGTATTCTTGCAGTTCATACTGTAGAGGAAGAAGCGTAGTCGAGTATGGCAGAGAGTGCGACTACAGTTTCCGGAACTTGTACAGCCATGGAATATAACGGCTCTGTTGACACTAGACCGAATATTGTTGCTGACTCTGGCGTTTTTGCTACTGGTCATTGTTTAGTTGATGGAAGGACATATGGTGAGGAGGTCCATGTAGATACAGTATTTGAGAATAAGCCAGTCACTGGAATAGAAAAGAATGTGGCTGTTGCTGCAGACAATACACCAGCTGTGCCAGCTCCAGCTGCTGGTTATAATTCTCTAAATGGGAGTGTTAGTGTTGAAACAGGAAGTATGGTGATTGAGAATTTAAATGCTGGAAATACTGTGGATGGAGCTGCTTCCGAGCAGCAATTTGTGGATGGATCTGGTATTTTCTCTCGCTTGCGTGTAGTGACTATATGCAATGAATTTTAACACTTGTGATGTTTACTATGCACTTTGGTTGAAGGAAAGTTAAACACAAAATTGTCTTCTTGGCTTTTTTTTCCCCCCCCTAATTAAGTCATTGTTCCAGAAAATGTAGTCTTATTCTTAGCATTGCCCTTTTATATGTTCAGTGACATATTCATCAGTTAGTGTATTCTCTATTCAACCTTGTCGCTTTCGACATGTGCATTGCATATGAAGGAGCCTGAGGTGCTTATGCATGCCACTTACTTTTTCTCTTTTATTTTTTGTGTATTCCCAGCATTGTCTGCTGAAGAGGAGCGGCTATGGAGTATTGTGAAGGCCAACTCGCAAGACTTTGATGCATGGACTGCCTTGATAGAGGAGACGGAGAAGGTGGCTGGGGTATGTAATTTCAAATTTACTGCTAGTTCTTGGCAAATATGTTTACAAATTCATATGAAGATCTGAGCTATAATTTATCAAAAAAAAAAAAAGATCTGTGCTATATGGATCTGTTATTTTCTGTAAAATTCAAGTTTTTATAGTTTTTCCCTTATGTAAACGACATGGCAGTTGCAAATTCAAGTTTTTCTCTTCTGTAAATCTTTTTATTGTCATATTTACTCCTAGGAAAATCATATATTTTTAGTAGCTGATGAGCTATCAAAACATCTCTTACAAAAGGATCACAAGGCAAAGAGGTTTGTTCTCAGTGTAGAGAAGATAAAATGTAGTCATGAGAAGCAAGAATCCAATTACAATTGCAGATGATAAGCATTAATATACTTTTTGACTATCTCTTCTTGGTATACTTGGAAAGAGAACATGCAATCCCAATTAATCTTTAAAGTAAGACATATGATTTGACGTTGAGCATTTGGTGATTATATGACTAAATGCATTTTAGCCAAACTTTGATTTTTGTGTACTGTTTTTGATTATTGATGCTCTTATAGTTTTATGTTTGCTATCATAATGCTTGTTCTGAGTAACTTTGAATCTATGCTTTTATGCAGGATAAAATTTTGAGAATCCAAAAAATCTATGATGCCTTTTTGGCTGAATTTCCATTGTGTTATGGTTATTGGAAGAAGTATGCAGATCATGAGGCACGTCTTGGTTCTGTGGACAAAGTTGTGGAGGTGTATGAACGTGCTGTTCTCGGGGTTACCTATTCAGTGGATATATGGTTGCATTATTGTATATTTGCTACAAACACATATGGAGATCCAGACACTATTAGAAGGTATTAGATATCTGCATTGCATTCTGTTGTCATTGTCTTTATCATATTGGAATTAGATTGTTTGGTTTCCTGTGTCCTTTAGAATTTGGTGTTTTTTTATCGTTCTCTGACACCATTTCAGTATGCCTGCAACAGTGGTTCCTCACTACTTGGCGAGAAGAGTGATGGAATGCTTTAGAATTGCTAAGTTGATGTGCAAACATTGATATTGGGGCTACTTCCTGGATAATTGTTTGCATATTTTTTTGGGTGTGAACCATTCTGCTTTTTGGCTTCGTTGAGCCCTTACTTTCCCTCTTCACAATATCTGCATCATAGTAATAGTTGTTTATCAATTATAGCTATCATTAACTTTGACAAGTGACGTGTATCATATGCCAAATGCTGCTGAGAAGATCTCGTCCAGTTAAGGGCTAAGATGGCCTCATTCACTGCTCCATTTCAGACATAGTATGGTTTTTATCAGGAAAGGTAAATGCAGCATTTCAAAGTGTCATGCTGTTAGAGTGAATTGTTTGTTCTCCTTCAACCTAAGTGCTGGTATTTTGCAGTTGGATGTGCCAACATTCGCTGTTTTAATCTTAACAATTGTGCTATAACATGTTTTTATATTCTCTTTGTGAATCAGGCTTTTTGAGAGAGGGTTAGCTTATGTTGGAACAGATTATTTATCTTCCCCTCTCTGGGACAGATATATTGAATATGAAGGGATGCATTCAGAGTGGAACCGTGTTGCCTCCATTTACACAAGGATATTAGAGTTTCCAAACAAGCGGCTGGATGACTATTTGATCAGGTACAGTTAATGCATACATTTTCTTGTCCTCTTGCGTCTGAGGTTTTGCTATTCATTATTTAAGGCTTAAGTTATGGCTGCTACTGGGATGGTGATTCTATTTTCATCTGATTTCATACTTCATTAACTTCTTCAGATTCTATGGTTCACACAATAATTTTGTATTACGTTCTGTTTAACATTTGCACAAGCTGGATTAATGGGCTTTAGATGTAAAAAAATGACTATAAGTTGCTTTAAACTCATCCTGTACTCAAAACTCCGTAAGGTCTTTGTCTGTAACAACAAATAACATGGCATGTCCCGGTTGTATTTGGCTGAAAAAACTGTGTAGGGTTAATGGTTTTGTGTTAAGTATGTATGAAATCTGCATTGCGTATGCAAACAGTTATTGCTTTGCTTTTTGCCTGTTTTTGCACACACTGCGTCTGTATGACTGAAATATTATGTCATCATTTTTCCTGGATGTATTTAAGATTTCTGCTAATGTTCAAGACTGACTTTATTACCATTAACTTTGAAATTTTCCTTCTTTCTTTGTAATAATTCATGGGCATTGGCACCTTGCATAGGCAAGATTCTGAAATTACTATTTATTTTGTTGAATGATATCTGTCTAAACTAAAGTCTGTTTCTGTTTGACAGATTTAAGGCTTTGGCGGCTAATCGGCCTTTGTCAGAATTAAGAACTAGTGACGAAGCTGCTGCTTCTGCAACTGGTAGTCATGTAAATGGAGGAGAGGTCCATGATGATACTTCTGAACAATCTTCTAAACCTACGGGTGCTGGCTTAGCAGAAGCAGATGAGTTGGAGAAGTATATCGGCATTAGAGAAGAGCTGTATAAGAAAGCTAAAGAGTTTGACTCTAAGATATGTGATTTTGAAAATGCTATTAGGAGGCCTTATTTTCACGTGCGGCCCCTTAATGTGACAGAGCTTGAGAATTGGCATAACTACCTGGACTTTATAGAAAGACAAGATGATCTCAACAAGGTATTTGGGTTTGTTTCCTATTCATTCATGACCACATTGTGGTTTGCAGTTTTTAGTTGTCCTCTTATACATTGACTTACAGTTAAAGTAATATGTGCTGCATCATATGCTTTATTGGCTAAACCGTTGGATGAAGCAACATTTTAAACGGGAAATTGAACTGAGACTAAAGCATGGGCCCTTGATTTGATTTCCACGAGGCTAAGTACTTTCAAACCTTCATTTGTCAGTCGACATTTTGGGTCTTATGTATGTGTTGAAATTTATTCCTTTTAAAATTCATATGTTATGCTGCAGGTATCTTGTTGTCTCGTAACCATCTATCTGTCTGGCAAGGAGGGTCCCTAATATTTGAGGGGCCTTCTGTTCTCCCATGGAGTATTTCTTGTGCATATCTCCTTGTGCTTACTTTCCCTTTTGAGAATGTGTAATTTGAAATGCACCCACTAGTGTGTAATATCTATGATTTTTTTATTAGGTGGTGAAGTTGTATGAAAGATGTCTAATTGCATGTGCTAATTATCCTGAGTATTGGATACGCTATGCCTTGTGCATGGAAGCATGGGGAAGTACAGATCTTGCAGATAATGCACTTGCTCGGGCTACACACGTCTTTGTCAAGGTATGGCTCTACTAGATTTTCTGTTTGGATTACAGATTATCAATTACACCATTTTATCTTGCCTATGTGCTTCAATATTTCAGTATTTGTGTTTCAAAAACTACAATCTAAGTGGAAGGAAGAGGCCTGGTTCTCTTGTGGGATAGAATGTGAACCTTTGATGTTAATGGTTGGAGAGAACCACAATCCATAGAGACTAAGAAAATTGCAGAAATTTGGTTAAGTAGAGAGGCTAGTGTAGAATGATTGTTTAATAGTGATAGGGATGTGGTTCACCAAAAGCTTTTTCTTTCTGCTATCTTATTTTCTTTCTTTCCATAAAGTTTACGTAACTTTATTAATCTCAGTTGTTTTGATGTTCATGTGTTAGTTTTTAATTTACTCTTACGCTTAATAATAAAATGTGAAGGGATTCTAATTTTGACTCTAAAACTAGAGATGGAAATGGGTCGGGCTGCCTGGGCCTGGGACCAGGTTGGAGACACTCGAACCTGATCAGGCCCTGGCAGTCCAAAGCTCGACCTGGTCCCACTTGGCCTGAATTTTTTAATTTTCTAAAAATAAAAATGAAAAAACGACGTCATTTTGCCTAAGCCCGGTCAAGGCCAAATTGCTAAGCCTATTTGAAACTATCTTAATCCTTTTTTCTTTGACATGTGTACGTTCTCATTCACAAGTTATTTTTCTGATTTCTAAAACTCTTCAGAGACAACCCGAGATTCACCTTTTTGCTGCCCGCTTCAGAGAGCAGAGGGGGGATATTCCAGGTGCTAGAGCTGCATACCAGCGTGTACATTCTGAAATTGCACCTGGTCTTATTGAAGCAATAATCAAGCATGCAAACATGGAACATCGACTGGTTAGTAGCATTAGCAAGTCCTTGTGAGATTAATTCTATAATATATAGATGTTTTGTCTTTTGAAATTAATTGCGCCTTTGATCTTGCAGGGAAACCTTGAAGATGCTTTCTCTTTATATGAGCAGGCCATAGCCATTGAGAAAGGAAAAGAACATTCACATGCTCTAGCAATGTTATATGCACAATATGCGCGATTTCTCTATTTGGTAAGTCGTATTTCTGTTTCTATGCATGTAATTGTTATGTTACAACCTTTAATATCAGTTGGAAAAAATTGATATTCTCTGGCGTCTGAAGCTGCATTAGTTGCTTCAACTGTCAAATAAGTTGAAATATGGACTTTATCTTACTGGCATAGTTCCGTATCTTATTTTGAATTTGCTTGTGCGTGCATTTGTGGATCTGCCTGTGTAACATGGTTTGCATGCATGTGTAAACTAACAATTATGTGCATAACCTCGTATCATCTGTTGTGTGGGAGATACTAACTGTTTAAGACAGCTCTCCTAATTGTACTAGGAAAGAAAAGCCTAGTTTCTAAATAAAACCATAGCTGCCAATCGTGCAATAACGGGATAGCTGCTGAAAAACATATT
This sequence comes from Erythroxylum pelleterianum, assembly GCA_027563865.1. Classification (NCBI taxonomy): domain Eukaryota; kingdom Viridiplantae; phylum Streptophyta; class Magnoliopsida; order Malpighiales; family Erythroxylaceae; genus Erythroxylum; species Erythroxylum pelleterianum. Next base: position 13,886,685 of record JAOQMR010000004.1, read on the forward strand.
GTGGCAGAAAATACGCTAAATTGGACAGAGAACTCCTGCCAGCTAGAAATCTACTTAACAGGATCACTGCAGCATGAAATACAGTTAGAATCTCTAAGTTCTAGCTTCCAAGCTTGTTGTAACTAACAAATGTTTTTGGATCATGTACTATCCTTGACGTAATGGTGTATTAACTTAGCTAGTCTTAATAAATTTTCTTTATTCATTTTCCAAAAAATTTTGGAAAAATGCACTAATAAACTAAATAATTAATACTTCTACGGGGCCCTTGCATCATGATTGAGAGCTTTTGTGTGAATAGCTTGATATGCTTTGTTTTAACAAATTCCCTGGAAAATATGGTTGTGCTTATAGTTTCCTCATTGTAAGTGATGTGTTGTGCAAGAAATTATGTGACATTGTTTTAGTTTATGTATGTTTGAATGGCCTTCTGCAACCCCTATGAATTCTGTATTAGTTGTGCTTCAAGTTTGTAATTTTCATCTCCTTGAAATATCTTTTGCTAATTAGCATTATCATTTGAGAGTTTTATTGTGTCTGTTGTCGCTGTTGCCAGGTTTCTGGAAATGCTGAAAGGGCTAGGAAACTTCTAGTTGAAGCTCTTGATAATGTTCAACTATCAAAACCTTTTCTTGAGGTCTATCTTTCTCTCTCATGATTTTTGCCCTCTTATGTGCATAAACAATTACGGTCTTATCCGACTTGTCAATTTTATTGTGATTGGAGCTGATACTTAGCTTTTTGTGTCATCCAAGCAGGCCATTATACATTTCGAATCTATTCAGTCACTACCTAAGCGAATTGATTATTTAGACTCATTGGTTGAGAAATTCATTGAGCCCAACGTTGATAACCTAAATGCTGCTAGTGCTGCTGAAAGGGAAGAGGTCTCATGCATTTACTTGGAGGTTAGCAGATTCCTTTTGTTGATTTCTTTTCAATTCCTTGTTCCAATATGAATTTATATTTATGTGAGCATATTTAATGTACGAGAGTGTTTTTTATTTGATCTTACATTCTAGATTATAAACTGGTATTTAGACAGTAAAAAATGTGATTTCCTCTCTTGAGATGGAATTTAAAAATGTAATGGTTCATTTTTAAGGAGTATTTGCTATTAAGTTGTATTTTAAGTGCCTTTAAAAGCTGAGTGATAGATCAGATTGAATATTCTGGATCATATTTCCACAGTTTTTGGGCTACTTCGGAGATGTACAGAGCATCAAAAAGGCTGAAGATCGTCATGCTAGGCTGTTTTTACCTCATAGGAGCCAGTCAGAGTTAAAAAAGCGGCAAGCAGACGATTACCTGAGTTCTGATAATGCTAAACTGGCGAAGTCTTACTCTGATGCTCCTTCACAAGCACAGTCTTTGATGTGTGCTTATCCAAATTCACAAAACCAGTGGGCAGCTAGTTATGGTGTGCAGCCTCCAACCTGGCCACCAGCTACACAAACGCAAGTGCAACAATGGGCTCCTGGCTATGGCCAGCAGGTTTATTGCTTTCCTGAGTTGCTTGAAAATTTTCAGCTGTACCTTGTTACAGGCATATTTAGATTTCCATAGTTGCTATTGTGTGTCTGAAGATGGGAATTTTCTTTTGATGTTAGATATTTGTTTTATCTTTTAATTTTTTCTAATTGACCATTTGAATTTTGTTGTCCTAGGCTGCATATACTGCATATAGTGGTTATGGAAGCAGCTACACGAGCCCGCAAGTCTCCGCATCTGCTGCACAAACTGCTGCCTATGGTGCTTATCCTTCTACATATCCGGCACAGGTATATAATATTCCTGTTCCGTCCTCTGAAATTTTCTTCCACATTTACATTTTATCATATACGTGCCCCGATTATAGTTCTTTGATGATCTATTGTTCCTTGGTAGTAGTTTTCCCCTTCCATTTTGTTTATTGCGCTAATGGCTTGTTTATAATATTAGCAGGCCTTCCCGCAACAAAGTTATGCACAACCGACCGTTACTACAACATTGGCCCCATCACAGCAGCCAGCTTCTGTTCCACAGCCATATTATGGGAATTACTACTGAAGTTAGAAGGCTTCTCTAGCTTGTTCTCTGTTTGCTGTTTTCTTTTATTTTCCGTGTACTCTTTTTGATATCCTATATACTCAACTCGTCTTTTTCTTTCCGGATACATGGTGTGTATTCTATGTATGTAGTGCGGAAACAATAGTTGGCATGTTATAGCAGTTTTAGATTGTTGCGGCAAATATAACTTTTTTGAAGTTTTAAGCACTTGTACGAAGAAAGCTACCCCTATTACATTTGGTCATGAACTTGCTACAGGTAACTTTTGGGTAGGAACTTGTTACGAAGATAACTACTCTAATACTAAATGGACTTACAATATGGAGGTCAAAAATAAAATCATATTTTAATGTAACCCATTTTTTAGTTTTCTAAATACTATATGAATTAAATTTCTCCGTTTCTATCATCGCGCTACATTGTTGGTGTGTTACATCTACTTGTTTACTACCTATCACACTTTATATTCAATATCCATTCCTCCAGATAAATATGCTTATAGGAGGAAGGACTATAGGAGGAAGGACAGCTCTAGGAGACTCATTTAGGATGAAAAATTGGGTTTAGATTGATTTTAACAATTGCTTTTATTTCAAGATTGATTTTAACAAGTGCTTTTATTTTATGTGATCTTGTTTAGAGTGTGTTGTGATATGTAGTATGTAAGGCCCTAAATTGTACTCTAGTTGGAATGTTACATGTTCATGAAAGTACATGTACAATAGGTGTTAAAAATTGTGATAAGACTGAGAATTGCATATGACTTGAATTTTGGTTTAATGGATCATACTTAGTGAATTGGAATCAATTAACATCATTAGAGATTTGAGGTGTTGAAATGTACATTTGGGCTAGGAAAATTATCAAGTGCAAGACAAGTTGATGCATGAAAATTGGAATGACTAAGCCTATGAGTTAGTGACATTTGACATAGCTGATGCATTGACATTTGACAGCATTGGTTGAGTGACAAATGACCTAATAGAATTGTGACATTTGGTAGTTTAAATGAAGGACAAGTGGCTTATTTCTATGTGTGACATGTGGGTTATTCCATTAAAGAACATGTAGTTTGTGTCTTTGTGTAATAAGTGTCACCACCGAAATCATCCCCTCTCCTTGCTCTGAATTTTACTTCAATTTTGATGTGCTATCACACTAAACTCCTTCCCATATACTACATCAAGAAGCTACCTTAAGCTATCTTTTATGCTGCTGTCTTTTGGGTGTCAAGATCATCCTACACCTACCTAGATTTTAGAAGTGTATTGGTTGCATGAAAACGGCTGGTTTGGTTAGTTCTTTGAATAAAGAGCTTGACGGTAATTAGGTAAGAGAATACTAAACTTGATCGCATGCTATAATATGAATTATTTGATGCTTGAATTGGATAGAATATGTATTGAATTGATGATGAATTTAGGTCTAAAACATGATACTTGTTTGATAGCTTTTGCTTTGGATGTTGATACCTAAAAGATCGTGGATTGTGAGATGCTTAATGAATGATTTTTGAATTAGTTTGAACATGAAGTTGATGAGGTATTGAAGCATGAATAAGATAGAATTGAAGTAAAATGTGTCAAATAGAAGTGAAGAAGTTAAGTTTTGGAAACAAACACTAAAGGTTGTGGGTGAGTGAACTGTTATAAAGCACATTCCCACAGTCGTGGGAAGTGGTTAGGAACGTAAAAAACTTGGTTTTGTGCAATTGTTAAACTATATAAGGTTAGGTTTTCTTATTTGGTACATTGGGGCTTAATTGAACTTGTTTAAGGTGTGAAATGAACTTAAATTGAGGATAGATTAATTGAGTAAAAGTTAAGTTAGTTATGGATTGTTAATTGAGGTAATTACTTAAGGAATGTGTAATTAATTAATAATGTATCTAATGTTAAAATGTATGGTATGTTCAAAGATAAATATGTTCTTAAGAATACAAATGTGTTCCAAGGGTTTTATGTGACGTGAATTGGATATGGATGTTAGTGAATTGGGAATTTCTATGATGTTATGTAATATGTAATGATTTAATATTTCATTGATATATTGATGCAATAATATTGAGTTTGATCAAAAGGGAGTGAATATGTTCAATCTGAGAAAAATGAAATAAAGACATTTTATACACTACATTATTTGCTTGTAATTATGAAATCTGAAATGAATTGTTTTAAAAGTGTTCAGTTCTAGTTATGGGTAAATAGGCATGCCTAAAAGGGTCTACAGTTGCTTCTGTAACATTAAGGTGTCTCCTGATATTTGACGCAACAGTGTCTTCTAATACTGAGACATAAGTCTCCTTGTTCTGTGATACCAATCATGGTATCTTCTATTCTAGTCTCGTTACCCACTTTTATAAAAGGATTAACAGGCTAACCTGGTTTGTATTTTGATACATGTTTGATTCTGTTATAAACAAGTTATAATTTTAAATAAGATAAATTCTAATATGTTACAAGATGAATTATGATCTGATACAATTTTTGATCTGTTTTGACATAATTATGTTCTGTAGCAATAACATTCTATTTTGATATTTATATGTTTTGTTATATATTGTTGAATCATAAACTGTTTTGAGACATTTAATGTTTGAGTTGCTCTTGAATATGAATAACTAAAGACTACTTATAATATGATTAGATTCTGAACATATAAATGTTAGATGACTGTTAGAAACAGTCTCTATTATGTATCCTGTTTAGTTATTCCTCACTAAGCTTTGTGCTTGGTATGATAGTTTTGCCTCCATTTAGGTTCTGATAAGATGACTTAAGGCTGGGACAACTGTAATGACTAAAGGAGGATGTGTTTTGTTTTAACAAGATGTATATTTGAGTTTGATTTTGAGTTGTATTTAATGTAATGAGACATTTTGTATATTCGTGGATATGGCTTGTAATATCCTATAAAAGATTTGTAATAACCTTACTACAAGATTGATTTAATATATATGACATATATTTTGATAAGTTCATTATGTATGATTTATATTATATTTTGTTCATAAATAACTCTTAATGGATTGTAATGTTTTTTTTGGAAATGCATGTAAAGAATGTTTAATATGTTTTGGATTATTTTGGTCTTATTTTATGTGACACTTACATATCCTTCCAGGGATATGTGGGTATGACATTGTTTGGTATCTGAGTATGATTTAGGCGATTCTGGTTTAAATATCGCTTAGTTATTGCTTATACTTAAGTGTAAGAGCTCTGTTTGGCTTAATGCGGTTTGTCTCATGTTTTGATTTTAGATTTAAGTATAGAAAGATCTCTTCAGGCTATTGATGAGGTTACTGAGATTAATAATCTTGCGTGATCTCGTCCGTCTATATCTGGACCCTCTGAGGTAAATCGAGATGAATGATGTTCTATTTGAGTATGAGAAAATGAGTTTGTTGATATCTTGATATAGGAAATACTACATGGTTTGGTATGCTAGACATAGATCCAGTGTTTTTGTATTCATAGTATATTAAAGAATACGAGATTAGTATTATATTGTGGTTGTATACCTTTAAATTGATGTGGAAGTAAATATATTTTCGTGGATTCGACGGAGAAAAGAATAGAGATGTTAGTAAAAGTGATGGGAAGTGATGGGAATTAAAGTGTGCAAGTAAAATTAAAAGGTGCAGGAGTATTTTTTTAAGATAGATATGCGATCAGGGTACTATGAATTGCTAGCAAAGAATGTGGATGTTCCGAAAATTGCCCCTTAGGAGGTGATCGAGTTGGTGGAGTGGAGGGGGGGGGGGGCATGGGGCCAAAAGGTCCTGTGTTCAAATCCTCTTATTTATGCTCTCTCTCGATTGAGCCTGTCATATAAGGCTTGCCTAGTGTGGAGTACTCGGTTGGTGTGATTTGTAGGCTATTGCGTCAATCCGGAAAGGATAGCGACTGCGATTTCCTCCGTTTCCAAAAAAAAATGTTCTGAAAATTGTATTCAGGATCCGTTATGGACATTATGAATTCTTGGTGATGCCATTTAAGCTAATTAATGTTCTAGCTGCATTCATGGATTTGATAAATAGAGTATTTAGGCCTTATTTAGATCAGTTTGTTGTGGTGTTCATAAATGATATCCTGAACATGACCATGTTCAGAATCTTCGAATTGTGTTACAAACCCTACGGGAAAAACAATTGTATGCCAAGCTAAGTAAATGTGATTTCTGGCTTCAAGAAGTTTCTTTTCTAGGACATGTCTCTTCTCAAGGGATTAGAGTTGATCCTCGTAAGATTGAAGCAATTGCTAACTGGAAGTCGCCACGGAATTTGACGAAATTGATAAGTTTCCTAGGATTGGCGGGTTACTATCGCCAGTTTGTGAAGGAGTTCTCAGTGATAGCATTTCCTTGGATTAAATTGATGCGGAAAGGAGTAAAGTATGAATGGTCCGATAGATGTCAACTTAGTTTTGATCAACTGAAAGGAATGCTTACTAAAGCTCTTGTGTTGGCTCAACTCATTTCTGGTAAGGAATATGTAACACCCCACTCCCGAGTGGCCCGAACCCGATATCGTTGATGATATCCGAGTCCGTGTCCCGCGAGGGTGGCGTACTACATCAGTCGGTAAAACGGTAAGACTCGGTATACATATTTTCTTTTCTTTTCATTTTACGACATGCATTCGCGCGGAAAAGGCAGTAAACAATCGAGCCCACGTTCAGAAATAGACAGTTTCAGTTTCAGAATCAT
>JAOQMR010000004.1:13895727-13908006 GCA_027563865.1 Erythroxylum pelleterianum
CATGACACAAACATAAACCTTGCAATATCAAAACATCACAACTCAAGTTAATCATCATTTTAGCTTTAATTAACCATACCTATGACATCAGAAGCAGAAACTTACTTGATTAAGCTTCAATCTCTTCAAACTCTTCAAGAAAATCACCAATACCTAGCTCTCCACACAAGCCACGATCATCATCCTCCAAAGTGATAGAGATAGGTTTTTATGGTGAGCAAGAAAGAGAGAGCAAAGGGACAAGGAAGCAAATAGGAGATGATAGCTAGGCTTAGAGTTGGAGGAGATTACAATCCATGAAGAAGAGGAAGAGAGAGCTACGAAGAAGAGAAGAAGAACATCCCCAAATCAAAACCCCAATAGCTTTTGAAAGATGAGTGTTGTGAGAGGGAGCAAAATGGTCTTGAAAATGTAATTAAATGGTTAGTAAAAAGGCATGGCTTGGCAAGTGACACTTGCCACATGTCCAAAATCCAAACATTCTCTTATAATTCACTTAAACTAATCCACTTAAACCCAATTTTGACACTTGTCAATAATTCCTAGAGTCATGTATCCAAAATTCCAATGCTACTTGACAATAAATTCTACTGCCATTTATCAATTGGTCTGCCACTCGGTATTTTTCCTAGTCCAAAAATTACCCCCAAAAATTTCAGAAAAGGTTCCTAAAATTCTCCAAAAATTCTAAATCAACAATTTCACTCTCCAAATCCATTTTCAACATCAATAACCCTAAAATTCTCAATCGCAATCACATTTATTCACAATTATACCCGGAATGTCAGTGAATGCATGTACAATTATTTTTATGTGCAAAAATGTCACTCTTTACATGTATGTGTATGTCACAATATGCATGAGCATACAATTGCATTTCTAAACTGTCATTGTACACCTATATTTACTGTTCTACCCTTCCCATAGGTAATGGGATGTTACAGCTCTCCCCTCCTTAAAGAAATTTCATCCTCAAAATTCTTACCTGTTGCTCGAACAGGTGGGGATATTGTCTCCTCATATGCTCCTCTGTCTCCCAAGGTGCTTCCTCAGTTGAGTGATTCCTCCATAGGACTTTCACCAAAGGAATGACCCGGTTCCTCAACTGCTTGATCCACGATCCCACAATCTTTATCGGCTCCTCAACATAACTTAAATTACTAACAACCTCGATCTCTTGAGCCGGTATTACATGTGTTGGATCCGATCGGTATCTTCGGAGCATACTAACATGGAACACATTATGCAATTGAGACATATCATTCGGTAAAGCCAACTTATAAGCCAAAGGTCCAATCCTCTCAACGATTTCATATGGACCAATGTATCTAGGACTCAACTTGCCCTTTTTAATCTCAATACTCCTCTCCACAGTGACACTTTTAGGAACACTCTGTCTCCGACATTGTATTCCATATCCCTCCGGTGTTGATCCACATAACTTTTCTGTCTATCTTGAGCCGCCTTAATTCAACTTCGGATCAACTTAACCTTATCCACTGTATCTTGTATCAACTCCGGGCCCTCAATCATTCTCAAGCCCTCTTCATCCCAATACAAAGGCGATCGACACTTTCTTCCATACAATGCCTCGTATGGTGCCATCCCGATACTACTATGGAAATGATTATTGTAAGCAAACTCTATTATACTAAACAGGTTTAGTATGAAAAATTCTAAGAGGGGATTCTTGCCCTTGCCATTTAGGATTTCTCTCTAAAAGAATGTTTCCAAACATATATAAGATGATAGGGATAAAATGGATTATATTTTATATACTTCGGTAATTAGATTAATCATATGTGTGATATTATATACAAAACCAGATGTTTTTTTTGCTTGGAGCATAACAAGCATATTTCAAGCCAATCTTAGAAATGATCACTGAACAACTAGAAAATATTTTAATGTATTTGAAAAGAACTAAAGATGTTTTCTTAGTCTATAGAAGAGCAAAACTAAGAGTTCAAGGTTATTTACATGTTAATTTTTAGTTTGATCATGATGATAACAAGTCACACTAAAGGTATGTTTTTACTCTTAATGATGTAGTACATCGAAAAAATTACAAACAACCCATTATTATTGATTCTACAATCGAGACAAAGTATAGTTTACTGTTTAAGGTAGCAAAGAAAATCATTTTCATAAAGAACTTCATTAACAAATTTAGAGTGGTTCCTAAAAGTATCGAACAAATAATATTATACTATAAGAATAATAACATTATTGTATAAGAAAAGGAACCAAAGTCTCATCAAATCCAAGCATGTACTCAAGAAACTTCATGTGATTAGGAAGATAGTGTAACAAAAAAATATTACATAAGAACGAGTGTCACTAAAAAAAATCTTATACACCATCACATTAAACCATTGTCTCAAAAGATACATAATCGATATTTAGATGGATATAATATCTTTTCGACAATTTAGATGGATATAATATTAGATGTATAGATGATTATGAGATTATTAGTTTATACTATTGCAACTAATTGGTTAGTTATAATTATTATTTAAAGTTACTATATGATATTGTTAAGATATTTTATTTAAATGATCTCAAAAATTGTAAAAAAAAAAACATTCCTATATCCGTGATTTGATAATTGCACTTTAGGTAGCATTACATCCCCACAATGAAAAGCCAATCACCCGAAGAGCATTGGAAGGCTTTAAATATCTCGAGAGATGAGAACTTGGCTTCCCATCCCCTCTTTTTGCCAATCACACTGCAATGAAAACCTCCTAATCAATATGTCATGATTATAAGTTTAGTGGAGAAACTATGCCAACTCCATGAGGACCATGACTAATCATTTAGATCACAAAAAACATGTCCAGAACTAACGATGATAATGCCAAGCCGATGTGTTAACCGGTGCATGTTGCAGGGCTAAGATGCCATCCTTGTGGTAGTGTTTGATAAATGCCTGTAAAAGAGAAAACGGTGTTATGACAATTCCTAAACAACAAGCTAAGATTAATGACCTTACCTCGAGGCTGCTCTACCTATTGAAAGATCACACCAGACCAAATGCCCCCAGCGACGTGTCTTTGCTTTCTTCATGATCTTTTGTTGAGCCTCCTCCTTCATGAAGTCCAGTTTTCTCTTTCACTCTAAGTACTGTAGCAACTTCCATTGCAATGTCCCTCTTCTCTTATAACTTTGTGATTCTTCAATTTGATAATGTTGCCATCAATTTGAGAGCTAAGATCAGATTGAATAATTTGCAGTCTTTTGCTTTGTTTCAACTGTCAACTGAGTAGACTAGTAAAAGAATTTCTGCACTACGTTATATCTTTATCTAATTCGCCTCTCTAATGTACGTAGTTTAAGGCATTGAAGTTGGAATAAAGACGCGTTATTAGATAAAATACCGCCACGTAACTGATAACAAAGAAGTAATTGTTGCGTTTCTCATTCCTTTCAGCCGATATGGATCATGTTTGTGAACATCCGATGCTTAACTGGTACAGTGTGTGAACGTTGCTATGATATTGAGTTCAGAACTGGATCAATTTTAGCTCTCTTTCGGCCTTCGGATTTGGTTTTGGATATGTGGGCTTTCAGACTACTATGAATACAGATTTTAACGAAGTTGACCTCGGCGACCGTTTAGCTGTCAACGGCAGGGCATTCATTCGTAGCTTCTCGTTCAAGCAAGTGGGGGTTGGTTTGGACGGAATCCTACGGCTTAAGGTTAGGACACTTGAAGTTTTCTGCTGTGATGAGTGACAAGCAAGTCTTATTAAATAACAAATTTTTTATTTTATTAAAATACTATTTTTATTATTTATGATAAAGTTAATCATAAAGAATTTTTCTTATTGAAGATCTTACCAAAGAGACCAAAAGAATTAGAGAAAAAGCAAAAAATTATGAAATATTTACTAATCATTTTCATTATCAATATAGGAAACAAAAATAATAAAATACTAGAGTTTTACTCATACAAGCAAACATCCTATTGGACTAAAAATTTGTTCAAATCATGTGAAATGCTTAAAGAAGAAGAAAGCCTCTCTCTCTCCACTTGCTTCATCATAATTCCAGTTGTTATTTAATGAAGATGCTGGTTGTCTCTCTCCACTTGTTTTATCATGATTTTGGTTACTATTTAATGAAGTTGCATGTATCTGTCTCCTTTCCATGCATAGCTAGCTTGATTTATTTATTGACATTGCCTACTTTAAATCAAGCTTATAAAAATTTATCATCCCCAACAATTTCTTCAATTTGTGAAACAACTCAAACTTCAGTTGTAAAGCTTCAAATTATACCCTAGTTGAAATGTTACATGTCCATGAAAGTAAAAGTGATAGGTGTTGAAATTGTGATGTGATTGTGAATTGCATAAGTTTTGAACTTTGATTTGATGAACCATGATGAGTAACTTGGTATTAATTGATGCATTAAAATATACATTTGGATTAGGAAAATTGTTAAGTGGCAAGACAAGTTGGTATATGAAAATTAGTATGACCAAACCTATTCATTGAATGACATTTGACAACATTGGTTGAGTGACAAATGACCTAATAGAATTGTGACATTTGGTAGCTTAAATGGAGGACAAGTGACTCATTTCTATGTGTGACATGTGGGTTATTCCATTAAAGGACATGTGGTTTGTGTCTTTGTGTGATAAGTGTCCCTAGAGTAAGGGCACTCATCTTACACATGACATGGCCTTATGCATTGGCTAATTTCTGCTATAACTCATCCTTATCTTTGCTCATTCACCACCGAAATCATCCCCTCTCTTTGCTCTGAATTTTACTTCAATTTTGATGTGCTATCACACTAAACTCCTTCCTATATGCTGCATCAAGAAGCTACCTCATGCTATCTTTTATGCTGCTTTCTTTTGGGCGTTAAGATCATCCTACACCTACCTAGATTTTAGAAGTGTATTAATTGCATGAAGGGCTGGTTTGGTTAGTTCTTTGAATAAAGAACTTGAAGGTAATTAGGTAAGAGAATGCTAAACTTGATCGCATGCTATAATATGAATTATTTGATGCTTGAATTGGATAGAATATGTATTGAATTGATGATGAATTTAGGTCTAGAACATGATACTTGTTTGATAGCTTTTGCTTTGGATGTTGATACCTGAAAGATCGTGGATTGTGAGATGCTTAATGAATGATTTTTGAATTAGTTTGGACATGAAGTTGATGAGGTATTGAAACATGAATAAGGAAGAATTGATGTAAAATTGATGGACTTTAGTGAAGGTGTGTCGAATGGAAGTGAAGAAGTTAAGTTTTAGAAACAAACTGAAGGTTATGGGTGAGTGAACCTTCAGTTCACTCATCCCACGATTGTGGGATTTATAAGGCACATTCCCACGGTTGTGGGAAATGGTTAGAATGGTAACAAACTTAGTTTCGTGCAATTGTTGAACTATAAAAGGTTAGGTCTCTTTATTTGGTACATTGGGACTTAATTGGACTTGTTTAAGGTGTGAATTGAACTTAGATTGAGGATAGATTAATTGAGCAAAAGTTAAGTTAGATACCGATTGTTAATTGAGGTAATTACTTAAGGAATGTGTGATTAATTAATAATGTGTCTAATGTTAGAATGTATGGTATGTTCAAAGATATATGTGTTCTTAAGAATACAAATGTGTTCCAAGGGTTTTATGTGATGTGAATTGGATATGGATGTTCGTGAATAAGGAATTTATATGATGTTATGTAATATGTAATGACTTAATGTTTCATTGATATATTGATGCAAATGCTTATGTTTATAAGGCATATTAAGTTTGATCAAAAGGGAGTGAAGATGTTCAATCTGAGAAAAATGAAATGAAGACATATATTATACACTACATTATTTGCTTATGATTCTGAAATCTGAAATGGATTGTTTTAAAAGTGTTAAGTCCTAGTCGTGGATAAATAGGCATGCCTAGAAAGGTTTGCAGTTGCTCTTATGACATTAAGGTGTCTCCTAATATCGACACTTTGGTGTCTCCCGATATTTGACACAACAATGTCTTTTGATACTGAGACATAAGTCTCTTCTGTTCTATGATACCAATTATGGTATCTTCTACTCTAGTCCTGTTATCCACTTCTGTAAAAATGATCAACAAACTAACCTGGTTTGTATTTTGATACATGTTCGATTCTATTATAAACAAGTTCTAATATGAAATAAGATAAATTCTGATTTGATATAAGATGAATTCCGATCTTATGCAAGTTATGATCTGTTTTGGCACAATTATGTTCTGTTTTGAGACTTGTGCATTCTGTTATGAAGCAATGACATTCTGTTATGATATTTATATATCTTGTTCTGTATTGATGAATCATAAATTGTTCTAAGACACTTAATGTTTGGGTTGCTCTTGAATATGAATAACTAAAGACTGCTTATGATATGATTAGATTCTAAACATATGAATGTTAGAGGACTATTAGAAACAATTGCCATTATGTATCCTGTTTAGTTATTTCTCACTAAGCTTTATGTTTAGCACGGTGGTTTTGCCTCCGTGTAGGTTCTAATAAGAAGACTTAAGCTGGGACAACCGTAGTGGCCAAAGAAGGATGTGTTTTGCTTTGACAAGTTATATATTTGAGTTTGTTTTTGAGTTGTATTTAATGTTATGAAACATTTTGTATATTTGTGGATAAGGTTTGTAATATCCTATAAATGATTTGTAATAACCTTATTACATGATGGATTTAATATATATGGCATATATTTTGAGAAGTTCATTATGTATGATGTATATTATGTTATGTTTATAAAACAACTCCTAATGGATTGTAATGTTTGTTTCTTGAGTTTCTGGAAATGCATGTAAAGAATGTTTAGTATGTTTTAGATTTTTTGGTTATGTTTTATATGGCACTTGCATATCCTCCTAGGGGATATGTGGTAGTAGGAATATATTGTCCAATCTTATAAAGTTGGCATGGTAAGATAGTTATACGGAAAGTATAAGTTATATACAAAATATAGGAAGTTATGAGGAGGTCATGTGTTGTCTATAAAATTTTTCTTCATTGGGTGAGACGAGAGAGGTAGCCTCTCAAATGTTACCATTGACCCTAAATCACCTTTTATTTTGCTATTGATACCATGCACTTTCTTTTATTTTACCATATCGATCAAGTATATTAATAAATTTTGGTATCAAAGTATTGATCCTACAATGAGTGGTTGTCCACTTTGATAGTCACAAAATGATTGAAAAAGGTTAAATACGACTATTAATATTAGGAGAAATAAAGGGTCTTGCAAAGGGATCCAAGTTTGAGCAAAGCTATCGAAACCATGGCAAAAACAATCTAGTAGGAGAAGGGAATGCTAGTAAAGTTTTGTCACATAATGAAACCTAATAGGTGGAGAGAAAGGTTGAAATACTTGAGTTGTGCCAATTGATATCAAAATTGGAAGAAATGTGTAGCAGCCCCATTGAGTTGCCACTAAGTCGTAGCTATGATCATGTAATAGGGCTAAATTGAAAAGTTGGTAACCTCATGTTGAGAAAAGCAAAATTGAAAAGTTGGTAGCCGAGATGCTCATTGTTGGGATTATTAAACATAGCAAAAATCCCTCTTTTAGCCCAGTGTTGCTCGAGAGAAAAAAAATGGAAGCTGGCGGTTTTGTGTGGATTATAGAGTCCTTAACAAAGTTATAGTGCATGATTGATTTTCCATTCCAAATATTGATATGCTCTTGGACAAACTACATAGAGTCAAAAGTTTCACCAAGCTTGATCTTTAAATAAGGCTACCCATCAAATAAGGATTCAACCATAAGATGTGCATAAGATAGTATTCGAAACTTATGAAGATTGTTATGAGTTCCTTATCATGCTATTCGAGTTTACCAATGCCCCAACAACCTTTCAAGCACTCATGAATTCCATTTTCAAAAGGCTATTGAGGAGGTATATATTAGTATTCTTTGATGACCATTTGTAAATATTACAAAGTGTAGTTTATGTCAATGTAAGTTAGAGTATTTGGGGCATGTCATATCTGAGAAGGGGGTTGTTATTAATCTTGAGAAAGTCAAAGCAATGGATGAGTGACCAACACCACAAAACCAAAAGGATTTGAGGGTTTTTTTATTAATTGAATATTACCATAAGTTTGTTGGCAATTATAGAAAAGTAGTGGCACATTTGACTCAATTGTTAAAAAAGAATGATTCCTCTAGAGTGAAGAGGCTAACAAAACAGTTTGCAACTTTAGAAGGCCATGAAAGTTGTG
This sequence comes from Erythroxylum pelleterianum, assembly GCA_027563865.1. Taxonomy (NCBI): domain Eukaryota; kingdom Viridiplantae; phylum Streptophyta; class Magnoliopsida; order Malpighiales; family Erythroxylaceae; genus Erythroxylum; species Erythroxylum pelleterianum. Next base: position 13,903,980 of record JAOQMR010000004.1, read on the forward strand.
GCCATTTTAGCCTTACCTAATTTTGAGGAGGCATTCATAATGGAAACTTATACTTAGGAAGTAAGATTAGGGGTTGTGTTGTCTCAAAAAGCATAACCCATTGCATATTTAAGCCAAGCACTTACTGGGAGAGTGCGGTTCAATTCGATTTATATGAGAGAGCTAATGACTATAATAATGACTATCTAAAATTAGAGACTATTTATTAGGGAAGCACTTTGTGATAAAGACAGATCAAAGGAACTTACATTACTTACTAGAACAATGGATGGCCACGCCAGAATATCAAAGTTGATTGACTAAACTGATGAGAATTGATTTTAAGATTCAATAATAAAGATGCAAATCAGGGCAACATTACTTGCTATCTTGGACCCTTTTAAGAGACCCTCAGTTGAAACAAATCCTCTAAACATTAAGGGAAGAGGCTATAGCCTTTTGGTATTAATATCATTCACTTTCTTCTATTTACTATATCCATCAAGTATCTTAACAAATTTGGTAACAGAGCATCAGTCCTATAGTAAGTAGTTGTCCACTTTGGGAGTTAAACAAAAATATTTGGAAAAAAGTTTCAAACAAAATATTTGGAAAAAGTTGACTATGACTATTGATATTGTGGTGAAACAAATGGTCTTACAAGGGGATCCAAATTTGAACAAGGCTATGGTTTCGATGAAAACATGGTAAAAATAGTCCAACAAAAGAAGGAGAGAATGTTGGTAGAGTTATGTAACCTTGGCTAAAAAGGTAAATGAGAAATTGGCCCTCAGATATTTCGACCTCTACCTAATTATTCTGAAAAATTGGCAAGGTGACTTATAAATTGAAACTTTTAGATTTTGCCTTTATTCATACAATTTTTTATGAACCCCAACTTAAAAGGAAATTGGAGATTCTATCCCCATACAGCCTCTCCAGACAGCTTTAAAATGCTAATATAGAATGAGAAGTGGATCCAGAATCAGTTCTTAACAGTCATAACGCAATGGAGAAATTGAGTTGCTCATTAATGGAAGAGTTTGCCAGGATTTGAAGCTAAATGGGAACCAATATAGTTAATTGAAGAACAATCCATAGGTTCCACCTGACAGGGTGAACTTTAAAAGGGGTGATAAGGATAAGCTTCTATATTGAGGAAGAAGGGTAGCTCTAAGAGGCTCAATCAAGATGAAGAATAGGCTTAGACTGATTTGAGCAACTTTTTCTATTTTGTGTAGTCTTATGTAGGTTGTGTTGTGGTCTATAGTAGGAATATGTTGTCTAATTCTATAAAGTTGACATGGAAAGGTAGTTACAGGGGAGTAACAAGTTATATAGAGAATATAGGAAGTTATATGGTGGGTCATGAGCTATTTGTAGAATTTTTCAACCTAGGTGAGACTAGGAGATAAGTAGCCTTTCAAATGTTGTCAGTGACATTGTAATACCTATTCTGCTATTAAAACTATTCACTTTCTTTTATTTCACTATATCTATCTAGCATCTTAACAAAATTATTCTGAATTTTGTTATCTATGAACTAATTGATAATACGCTTAAATTATGTAATATACAGATGATCTCTATTTATCACATTTTATATTTGATACTGTAATTTTTGATTGGTATATTAATAAAATTGATGGAAAATAGCACTTATTTGAGAACTATATAAATATTATGAAAGTAACACATTTATAAGCTTAAGCGCAACCAAAAAAAAGGGATAAAGAATGATTCAAACAGTTTGTTTGGGAACGCCATGTTTGCCAACAAAACAAGTATGATATATTATTGGTGTGTTACGACTAGTATCTTTTACCTACCGCACATATTCACTATCCATTTTTATTTTGGAAACTTGATAAGCCTTTAAATAAATATGTTCATAGAAGGAGGAAGAAAGGTAGCTATAGGAGGCTCAATTAGGATAAAGAATTAGGCTTAGACTAATATGAGAAATTGTTTCTATTTCGTATGGTCTTGTTTAGAGTGTGTTTTGGTCCGTATTAGGGTTATGTTATTTGATTTTAGAAAGTTGAAATGGCAAGGTAATTACAAGAGAGGTACAAATTATATAAAGAATATAGGAAATTGTGAGGGGTTATGAGATGTTTGTAGAATTTTCCCATTTGGGAGAGACTAGGAAAGAGGTAGCATCTCAAATGTTACTATTAACATTCTAGCACCTTCTATTTTGCTATTAATTCCATTCATTTTCTTCTATTTCACTATATCCATCAAGTTTCTTAACAATTTTTTTTTAAAATAGTTTCTTAACAAATTTTGGTAAGGATCAATCCTACATTATGTGGTTGTCCACTTTAGGAGTCACACAAAATGATTGGAAAAAAGTTAACTATGATTGGGTAACAAATGGTCATGTAAGGGGATCCAAGTTTGAACAAGGCTATGGTTTGGATGAAAACCATGGTAAAAACAATCCAACAAAAGAAGAAGGTAATGTTGGTTGGGTTGTGTCACCATAGCTAAAAAGCTGAATGAGAAATTGGGCCCAAGTCGGCCCCTACCTAATTATTTAGAAAATTAGCTAGGTGGCTTATAAATTGAAACTTTCAGATTCTGCCTCTATTCGTCCAATTTTTTATGAATCCCAACTTAAAAATACAGTTGGGGATTATATCCTTATACAACCTCTCCCGATAGCTCTAAACACTGATATGGAGTGGAAAGTGAATCTAGAATCAATGCTTGACAGTTGGAACCATGATAGGGGAATGAGTAGCTCATTAATGGAATAGTTTGCTAGAATTTGAAGCTACTTAGGAATCAGTGGAATTAATTGAAGAATAATCCATGGGTTCCACCTTGTGGATAAAGTGAACTTTAAAAGGGCGCTAATGATAAGCCTCCAAATAATTATGTTTATAGAAGGATGAAGAAGGGCAGCTCTGGGAGGCTCAATTAGGGGTGAAGAACTAAGCTTATATTAGTTTTAGCAACTATTTCTATTTTGTGTGGTCTTATGTAGAGTGTGTTATGGATTTAGTAGGAATATGCTCTCTGATTCTAAAAAGTTGACATGGTAAGGTAGTTACAGGAGACTTATAAGTTATTTAGAGAATATAGGAAGTTTTAGGAGGTAATAAGTTGTCTGTATAATTTTTTCATTTGGGTGAGACTAGGAGATAGGTAGCCTTTCAAATGCTTCCATTGTCATTGTAACACTTTTATTTTTCTATCAATAATATTCACTTTCTTTTATTTAACTATATCTGTTTAGTATCTTAACAAAACTATTAACTTTTGTTGTCCATGAACTAATTAACAATACACTTAAGTTATGTAATCTACAGGTGATCTCTATTTATCACATTTTATATTTGATATCACAATTTTTGATTAGTATATTAATAAAATTGATGGGAAAATAGTACTTATTTGAGAACTATATGCATCTTACGAAAGTAGTACTTATATAAGCTTGGGCGCAACTGAAAAGGGAAACAATTGTGACATAACTCAAAGTCAATTCAATATAAAATGTCTCTTACACTATTGTCCATCTTGCTAATTGATGACATTAGTGGCTCTAGTGGAATTGTCAATAGATGGTTATGAAGTGAAGGAGTTCCTTATTGAGGTAAGTTCTTGTAGTAAAAGAGTCATTAAAAGGAGTTATCCCTTGTGATTTTGAAAGAAAATAACAATTTGGAGGTTTTGGAAATTAAAAGTATTCATGTGCACCAGGTATAATTTGATTTGGAGTTGTGGTATATATATATATACAATTTTGTTTGTTTAAGGCTCGGTTGGTGGTGAAGAATTGAATTTAATTATTAGCCTTGTGAATAATCTCCGATATCTGCTGTTATTGGAAAAGGTGGGAGGTAAACCTTAATCTTTGGATCATTGACATATATATATATGAGACTGGACATCGTTAATCCGGATAGACTAGCACATGTCAAACTCCTTGATTTGATCAAGCAGTGGATCTCACAAACTGTAAATATGAGATGTTTAGAGTTGACATGTGGATGCTTACTAGAGGTAGTAAGTACATTGGATGACCTACTATGAG
>JAOQMR010000004.1:13912865-13956392 GCA_027563865.1 Erythroxylum pelleterianum
AACTAAACAGTAAATATGGATGAATGTTCGAGAGTTGAAAGGAGACTTTCTAAAGCGGAAAACAACAGAAGGTGATGTTACATTATTATTATTATTATTAACAATAATTTTGAATTAGTTATTGTTATTATTAACTGTAATATAAAATTTGTATTTATTATTATTATTATGATTATTAATAACAATACTTTTGTATAAATTATTGTTATTATTATTGTTATCATACATTTTTGTTTTTTTGTTATTATCAATTTTTTTTATTATTAGTAGATGTAGTAGTAGTAGTAGTCGTAAATGTATTATTAGTATTAGTACCGCATCCATTTTGTCTTTATTATTATAATTATGCTAATAAAATTTATTATTATGTCTAATTATTATTATTATTATTACATAATTTGTATTTATTATTATTCAAATTTATTATTATTATACATTTTTGCACTTATTTATGTTTGGTTATTATTTTTCTTGTTATTAAAATAATAATAACAATTATTATTATTGTTATTCGTGGTTAATTTAAAATTATTATTATTATTATTTGTTAATTTTTTTACTAATACAAACTATTCGTAATAAAAGTACCAATAAATTACATATTACTAATCATATTAAGGACCAGGGCATATTCGTCATTTGCACTATTTTTTCGTTCTGTTCCCTGCAACCAAACACATTCTGTCCTCGAGACGGAGACAGTTTTCTCTGTTCTGTTCATCATAACCAAATACCTCACTGTCCTCAGTTTCTGTTCCGTTCTATCTTCAACTATCGGAGACAACAACCATACGTATCGTAAGAACCCCTGAGATACGAGCTACGAGTGGATTAAATAAAAAAGGGAATTTTATAAAGAATACTTTCCATAATCTAATGGAAGACTTTTGAAAGATTCGGTTTCTTGTTCTTCAATGTCACTTCTTCTGTATTGTAAAAAAAGGGGTCTTCTCTTCTTATTCCTTACGACCACTGATGGGAGTGACATTGGTTACAAGTAAACACTCAATCTCTCGTGCATCTGCTGCCATCTGATTGGTTCCGTAAAATCGCACTTCCTCCTGACGACATCTGGCCACCAATCAAATGATTGGTCGTGCACAGCCAATCACAGCCGTCCAATTAAACCCCTGGAGTAAAACCCTTTCCCTTAATCTGCCGCGTCGATGAGCGGGTGGGATTAAACAAGGGCACAGAACATGATTTAGTGCGGTCAATCTCAGCATACGCAGGAGCATAAGAATCTGTGTACTACCACTTCCTCTCTCTGTCTCTCTCTTTCTCTCAGTAGAGATCTATCTCTCCTCTTTTAGATTAGATTCTGTGTCTCTCCAATTACCGTCCCTCTCTCATCCAGCGGCGTCTAATTCCCTACAAAGTCTCGAAAACCCTAGAGCTCTCTTAAACCCTAAATCTCAATAGTCTTCATCTTTAGTTAGATCTGGAAGCCGTTGCCATTCTCTTTTCTTGCAAGATCTCGAGCAGCATCAATTATCCTTAAAAGTTCAAAAAAAAAAAAAAGAATGGCCACCTCTTATCCAGCTGCTGCTCAGGTGCGTAATGTTCGTCTCTTTATGTGTATGCTAAGGAGTAGTTTTTGACCAGCTCAAGATGTCTTTTTCTTTTTATTGGGTTGTATCAGGTAGGTTCATATTTCGTGGGTCAGTACTATCAAGTGCTCAAACAACAACCTAATTTAGTTCACCAGTTCTATTCCGATGCCAGTACTATGATTCGTGTTGATGGGGATTCCAGCGATACAGCTTCCACAATGCTGGTATTTCTCTCCCTATCTATCATTTTTTGTCATAACATAAAGTCTGAAACTGTGTGGTTTTTTTTTCTCTGTGGGGATGTGATATACTTGTAATTTTTTATTGATGTCTGATTGTATACTGTTTCTGTTACATGCATGTTCTGCACAGTTGGTGGACCTTTTTGTCTTGTACTCTTTATAGTCGATCTTTCTTTTCTGGCCTTATATTGACTTTGCATTTATGACAAAATAGCCTGGCTTTTCTTTTCCTCCTGAAAAATGGTAGAAAAAGAAAATAAGTCGGGGTCCATTTTAAAAAGAAAGGCAGAACCGAAAAATAGTAGTGGTTTGCTTCGTTTTTCATGTTATAGGATGCAGAGCAGTATGCCTTTTAAGGTGTTTGTCCCTTTTTCACTTCAAAATCACTTTGTCTGAATATTTACGAAAAGCCCTGATTAGGAACTGAATAAAGAACGTTATGAGATCTCTACTTGCTGGGACATGCCTTAATACTAGTCTTTTCAACTTACATACATTGAAGTGCGGGCTTATAGTTTGACTAATGGTGAATGTTGTTAATTTCAGTAACTTATCTATATTTTGAACTGATAATCGGGGTCATAGTCTAATGAAAGGTTTCATTTGAATCATTAATCATTGATGACAGAATAGATATTATTATTGACAAATTTCATTCTTTCAAAATCCTGATTTATATTTGAATCACTGATTCACATAGTTATTCCTTGTTTCTGTCATTGTTTCCAGCAAATCCATACAATTCTCACATCACTTAACTTTACTGCAATTGAGATCAAGACCATAAATTCCCTTGATTCATGGAATGGAGGTGTTCTGGTCATGGTTTCTGGTTCTGTTAAAATTAAGGATTTCAGCGGAAGGAGGAAGTTTGTTCAGACATTCTTCCTGGCTCCTCAAGAAAAGGGTTACTTTGTGCTCAATGATATCTTTCAGTTTACTAATGATGGAAACACACACCAACAGCATCCAGTTTCCATGTCAGTTGGTGAGATCTACCAACAACATTCAGCTCCCATATCATCTGAAGGCACCATTGAGTCTCAAGTAAATGCCTCAGTTCCTCTTCAAGAGCCACCAGGTAATGTGGAAGTGTATCCATAACTGCTATGAAAGATGAAGCTGGTGCGTGATTGTACTTGTTTAAAGTGTGACTTATGCTATTTGTAATTGAGGATTTGGACTTCTTATTTCTGATCCAAGCCTTGGAGCTATGGTTAAACTACCTGCTAGTGTGGAATTTCTACAAATTGGAGCCGCCAAACAAAATAGTGGAGTCATGTTGTTACCATTATGACACTAAAATCTGATATAAATACCTAGAGTATCAGTTGTGGCAAAAAGTTATTTTTGCCACATCAAAATTCATTGTCAATTTATATCTATCAGACTTACTTTTGAAATCTTCTTGTTTTTCTGGGATCATTTGATGACAGACATTTATTTTTTATCCTGTGGCCTAGCAGTCTCTGAGTATGACTTGGAAGAAGAGGCTGGGAAGTATTTGAACTCAGTTCATATAGAAGATGATCTAGTTGACAATTATAGTCTTACAGAGCAGCAACAAGATGTTGAAAGTGAAATTGTGGTGGAAGAAGCACCTGTAGAGGAGATTCCTGCCCCTTTTCAAAGCATTTCACAGGCTCTGCAACATCCTCAATCTGCTGTTCTGGAGGAACCTTTGGAAGATCCACCAAAGAGAACATACGCTTCTATAGTATGCACTGTAACAATCCTTTTGCATGTGAATTTATTGCTTATATGTATTTTCTTTTGTGGTGTCATTTGGTTGATAATTTTTATTTTGACATGGAAAATAATTACTTTTGCCTTTTCTTGGAGTGGTTAAGGTTCAGAAAAGTGAACCTCGTTAGGTGATGCCCATGTAATGATAAAAGCTTGGCAATTATTAATGGCCAATTTTATTGCTCAATTGCTTAAGATTGAAAATTGCGAGTGAGGGACATAGTACTGACTTCTTCTGAGAAACAGAAGAATGCTTAGGATTGGAGGTGGAAAAAGGAGTTACCGTTTCACCTGAATTAGAGTGGAAGGGATTCAAGATGTGAAGGGCATTTAATAAGACTGTTATTTCATAACTGCAAGTCTGATGAAGTGAGACCTAATTAGTGATATTTTCATAAATGATGAAATCATTGCAGTTACGGGTTGCTAAGGGCCAGTATCCTTCATCAGTTCCTAGTCAGCATGCTTTTAGTAGGACTGTTAACCCAACTACATCAGATTGGAATAATATATCACCAGCTACAGTGCAACAATCAGACTCTGGATTCTCATATGCAACTGAGCCTGGAGTTGAGGCTTCAGATGAAGGCCTGGGATTTGATGAAGGTGAATTTTTCTTACTACCTTGATTGTGTGTTATTTGTCGTAGTACTTGAAATTTTATGGGATACATGAGCTCTTAGGTTGCAAGCTTGCATGCAAGCTCATGTGTGCAAAATAAAAACATTATTTAATATGAAAAAGCCAATATAAGCACAATAATCTTGCCTGCAACACTACTCATTGGATGTGGTACTCGTGTCCTAAGTTGATAGTATATTGATTCTCAATTTTATGTCTCATGTTAAATGTTATTTTTTTCTGATTATTTTCTGCTGTCAACTTGGAGAAGACATACTCAATCTATTGTTTGTTTCCTAAATTTGCAACAAGGAAACTGATTCGTTGTACACGTGTATTCAGGTGAACCAAAATCTGTTTACGTGAGAAACTTGCCTTCAGATGTCACTGCTGCTGAAATTGAACAGGAGTTCCAGAATTTTGGCATAATTAAACCTGATGGAGTATTCATTAGGAATCGCAAGGTTAGCCTCGTAATGCTTTATTAGCCTGGAAGCATAACCTTGAAGTAACTGAAATAGCTGATTGTCGGTTCAGGATGTTGTTGGTGTTTGCTATGCTTTTGTTGAGTTTGAAGACCTCAGCAGCGTTCAAAACGCAATTAAGGTTTGACCTTCACATCATTTTCCCTCTCTTCACTTTTGGGTTGTCATACTTTTATTGGATCTCTATTCTTTGTTTTCCGTGACATGTCTGGTACTTTTTAGGTCTTAAGCAAGAAAGCGAATTTTATGTTTTCTAATTTTTTTTGCATCCTCAATTTTTCATTTCGGTGTTTTGCTCATTTTATTACAAATTTCCCTAGCCGTGATGTTGCTATAATCTTCTACAATTGTCTTCAAATTGACAACCAGCCATAACTTATACCTTTTCTGGATGTACCTCCACAGTATGAGTATTCCTACACGTGTATTGTCTAGGACAGCTGGCGCTGGTTATGTGCACAATTGTTTTTTGATGTTCGTGGAAGCTTTATTTCTGTAGTCTATATACAACATCAGTCTAACCTGCTTATGCTCCTCCTTTAGGCATCACCAATACATCTGGCAGGAAGGCAAGTCTACATTGAGGAAAGAAGACCGAACAGTGGTATTGCTTCTCGAGGTGGACGTATGTGAATTCATGCATCCTGCTTTCTACTCTTTTTAATTCTACTCTTATTATTTATCACTACACTGCCAACATTTCCGAAGTTTAACCTGCTCATAAATCATGTTACTTCATATTTCATGAAAAAAATCTCAGTTTCATGGATGATAGTTCAATATTGATGCACACCAAGTTTCCGCATTCATTTAGTATCCAGCTATGGGCTGCAAGGTATATAAATAATATGTGACCGAAGACTTCCAAAAGTTATTATCTAGAGTCTGAGTTGCAAACCAGATGATGATTGGTTATTAAGACAAAACTTCCATCTGAGGAAAAAGCATTGGAAGACTTTTTGTGTATGAAACACTTTTTGGCACAGCTATCTGAATTCTCATCTGTTCAGATCTTTCTGTAATGAACCTAGGTTTGCTATATTATCTTTTGGTGCATAGTAGCTTCTTGTGTTCTTGTCAGTCTTGCTTGAGAAGAAACCGTAGTTGAATTTGTTGGGAGTTGTGTTACAAATCAAATTTCATTGTGCAGGAAGGGGGGGAAGGGGCAGGGGTGGTTACCAAACAGAAGCTGCAAGGGGACGATTTGGTGCGCGCAGTTTGGGCAGGGGCAGCAACCAAGATACTGACTACAACAGGGCACGTGGCAATGGTTTCTATCAGCGTGGTTCACGATGAGACAGCTTTCTGGAAGACGAAGTTCGAGCCGGCAGAACTAATGGGTCTGAAACTGGGGTTTTCAGTGTAGGTTATGCAGGAATTTTGAGTTGCTGTATTCCTGATTGGAAATTTTTGTTTCAAGGTCTGTACTTTGAGGTGTGTTATTTGAAATGAATGAGTGTTGAAGACATGTTTGAGTTGTTTGATGATATAGATGTGCGAGATCCCCTCGAATGCTTTTTATCGTACCATTCGGGGGGTATTTTCGAGAAATTGAAGCCCTATTTATTTAATGGAATGTCATATTGTCGTGCTGGGTTCGTGGGTTAGATCTAGTGTTCTTTCACATATTTGGTTTTCTGTACTTTTGCTGGATTATGGATTTAGTTGCCCAGCATGTCTTGTAATATTCTTTCATCTCAAGGGTAAAAAGTGTTACTAAGTTTTCTTAATCAAATATAAAATAAATCTTAAAGTTTGTAAAATATTTTAAAAAAAATTTGTATTCTTTTTGAAAAGTTTGATTTCAAATGTCTAGACTTTATTGTAAATAAGTTAATTTGAAAGCCCCCATTTTTCTTTATATTGTTTATTGTAAATAATATAGTTAAAAAGTTAGCTTTGCACTATGTATATATATATTGCTAAACTTTCTAAACAAGTAATTAAAGCTATATGAGAGGAGCAAGATAATGTAGTACGCTTAATAAAATGCTCTACTCGAGAAGAAAGTTCGGCCAGGATTTTCATAAACTTTTCTCTTATATCGGTACTGTGCAACTCTGTGTACACCTGCTGAATTAAATTTAGAGCCTCCATATTTGCGACCTTTACTTTGATTGATATTGCTTACTTCACCATTACTTGTACCAACACAAGGAAAAAGAAAGGAAATATTAAGGAAAAAAGAGGAAAAAAGAATAGAAGAGAAATTAGATTTCATTTCCCTTGTTTGTTTTCCTAATTTATCAAAGGAGGGAATTGAAACTTATAGACCTTTATATCATGATTATATAACTTGTTTATCTTTTGTTAAATAAGGATACAATGGTAATTTACTTATCTTGTCTTGCTTTGTCTTGAATTTCCCCTCCTTTCCCACCAATTTGGTGGGAAATATATTTGGTCTAAATTTCTCTCCTATTCCTCTACATTCTCTCCCTTTCCCTTGCTTATTTTTGTCCAAATAATAGAAAGGAAGAGAAATTGTTGCTTTCCTTCCATCTAAACAAAGGCTAAGTTAATGCAACACCTCCCGCAAGATGCATCTGTTCACAAATTAAAACTCTCTCCGTGAAAATCGACATTCCAAGCTTCAAATTCTCGATCAATACCATATTGTCTGTGTTCAAACTAACCAAGGCTTCATCTTCTTCTAGCTGCTCTACCTCTTCCTTGCATAAAACAGCACCAATTTCTTATAGATCAGTTGCATTATGAAACAAGAGAGATAGGATTGTAGACAACATCACACACTTATTCAGTCTATAGCTAAAAAGCTTATTGGATTGGATTAAACTATTGTTTGATTGTTGTTGCGAGAACCTTTCGGCTACCCCTTGGACTGTGCGCGAAGAAAGCCTTATAAGATTGATTGGATAATTCTGGAAAGGAAGGACACGTGCATAGGAGAGAAGACTTGGCGATAATCGAAGTTTGCTAACTCTGTGTTTGGTTACCGTCTTCAGTACGTAGAGACGAAACGAGACAAAAATTTGGAGATATAATATAACAAAAATTGGAGACAGTGAAGTGTTTGGTTGTGATGGACAGAACAGAAAAAACTGTCTCCGTCTCGAGAACAGAAATGTGTTTGGTTGCAGTGGATAGAAAAAAAAACAGTGTCAATGACGAAAATACCCTGTAGTAATTGGAAAGATGTAATTCAATGATTATTTTATGATTTTATCAATATTTATTTGAAGTGTATTTGTAATTTTTTAATTGTATCAATAATAAGAAAATTAATTTTGTATAATAATAATAATTATTATTATTATTGTTATAACAAAATTTATAATAATAATTAATAATAAAAAGAATAATAATAAGAAGAAAATTTATAGCAATAATCAAAAATAATAATAATAACAATAATTAATAATAATAATAATAAGATAATTAATTTCTTATAATAATAATAATAATAAGATAATTAATTTCTTATAATAATAATAATAATAAGATAATTAATTTTGTATAATAAAATTAATAAAAATACTAATAATAAGTACAACATTTATAATAATAATTAATAATAACAGCAATAACAATAATTAATAATAATTAATATTATTATTACTGTTATTACAAAATTTATAATAATAACAATAACAACAACAATAATAACAATAATAATAAGATAATTAATATTGTATAATAAAATTAATAAAAAATAATAATAGGTACAAAATTTATAATAATAATAATAATAAGATAATTAATTTCGTATAATAAAATTAATAATATTAATAATAAAAAAGAGTAATAATAAGAAGAAAATTTATAACAATAATTAATAATAATAACAATAATTAATAATAATAATAATAATTATTATTATTAATGGTGATGATGATGAGGAGGAGGAGGAGGAGTAGTTTAATAATATAATTAAGAATAACAAATTGCTTATGTGGGGGAGCTGTATTTATGACATTTCCTTATGTATTGTGTTTTTGTTCCTAGGACAAGAATTCTTGTACCACAATTTTTGAAGGAATAAAAATTTGTGTCCTTGTCTTTTGAAGACGGAACAAAAATGGGTAAAGACAGCAAGTAAACAAGACAAGGGACATAACTTTTGTGTTCTTGTCCACTTTCCTCACCCATGAGAACACCAACCAAACGTAGGGTAAGTTTAACTTGTATGGCGGAAGGCTTAATACTTTGGTGTTGTTCTTGTGGGCTTCATTGTGGAAACTGACGTTATTCTTGAATTCTATAAAAGATTAGGGTAAGGATCCAAAAATTGACGTTGAATATCATCTTTAGCAGCATGGTTGCTGACTCCTATAAGTAATCTAATATGATACTGATAAAAAAGCATGAAAGGAGTATTCTGACAAGTTGCTTAACATTGCTAGCCAAATCAGATTACTCGTCTCTGTCATAGTGAAGGATTGTTTGAGAAAATCCTTATAATGATTTAAGGCCGCAATTACATCTTTAGAGAATACTAAGGATATTTTAATGATCACTATAACATAATTATTAAATGCATTACTAGCACAGTAAGGGGGGAAAAATGAAGTTGAGGGAGACTTATTTGTCTAGCTAGCTTTAAGAGAATGTAAGTGGTCGGGTCGGCCATTTCTTAAGCTCAAAGTCAACCCGACAAAATCAGACTGAACCAGTAAGAAATCACAAAAAGAAGAGGGCAAAAAGCATCAAGCTGGAGAATTCACAACCAATAAAAACAAAAATAAAACTGGAAAGAAAAAGAGACATCATCCTTTATGTCAGCATCGTGGTGAAAAATTTCACATACATTTTAAATGATGAAGAAGACTAGATGCCAATTGCACCAATGCAACCAAATAGGGCATGAAGCTGTTATCTGAAAAAAGTCAATAGTAAAGTGAAGAGTTGTAGATTAGCGATTAAGAATAGGATGATTAACTATTTATGGCTACATATTTCTCTAAAATCAAATCAAGAGAGAGTTAGATTATTAACAGTGGTTATACTAACCATATGATATATAACAAGGATCTATTAAGGAAACTTAGAAGCACAAACACGTTGAAGGCTTAAATTGGAAATGACGAGTACATAACTATGGAAGGAAAGGGCAATATTGCAATTTTAAGTTGTTTAGGTAAAAGGTTCAATTTTTATATGTTGCATGTTCATAAGATTGATCAAAACCTTTTAAGTATTGACAACTAATAGAAAATAGTTATAAAGTAGTGTTTGAAATCAAAAGTTTCTTGATTAAAGATGTAACTGGCTAAGATATTTTCAAACTAAAAATAAAAGGAAAAAGGCTTTGCTCTAAATCCTTTGGAGGTAGAGCAAACTACTTTTTCAGTTAAAAAGAAAATATCATAAAGGTATGACATAAGAGGCTTGTGTACTATCATAATCAAGAGCTATTACAAATGAAATTCGAGAAGATGGTACATGATCTTCCAAAATTTGAGAATCACATTCCAAACTAGAAAACATATTAGTTTGAAAAGCAAAGTAGGAAACCATTTCTCTTGGTAACATAGAGAGCATCAAAGAAGTTGTAATTAATTCATATGGAAATTGCAAAATCCGAGATGATGGTACATGATCTCCCAAAATTTGAGATTCACATTCCAAACTACAAAACATATTAGTTTGCAAAGCAAAGTTGGAAACCATTTCTCAAGGTAACATAGAGAGCATCAAAGAAGTTGTAATTATTCATATGGAAATTGCAAGCCCATAAATAATGCTTTCTCTGAAAGTTAGTCTTTATTATGTTGCATTTATTAATAATTTCACCCACGATGGATTTTATTTTTAAAGCAAAAGCTAGAGTTGGCTTAAATCTTTTGAAACTTCAAAGTAGGTATTCAAAATAATAGTGGCTGTAAAATTCAAACTCTCCTTCAAATCATTCAACAAATTTTCTAAAGAGCTAAACATCCAATGTCAATTAACTAATTGATATACCTAGCAACAGAATGGAGTAAGTAAGAGATGTCATAGCTTTATATTGGAGATGACATAATATATGCTACATGAGAAAAACCTGCCAGAGTAGTTCTAGGATAAAGTAGCTAACACTACTATCTATTTTGCAAAATAGACTTCCCATAAGAATAGTGAAGGATCAAGTAATCTTTGAGGTATGGTATGGTTATAAACCATCTCCAAGTTTTTTTAAAATATTAGGGTGTTAATTTTTCACTCATTTTCCAAAAATCAAAACAGATAAAGTAGATAAAAGTGCACTTTTAGGCATTTTATTGGCTATAGCTTGGTTACAAAAACCTATAAAGATTTTCAGCCACAAACTAAAAAACATATTATGAGAAGGGATGTGCTGCTGGGCCCGGGTCCCATTTCCTATCTCGAGTCGACCGCTTGAGGTCATCGGGTAAGGATCACACGAGGGGAGGGTCGAAAGGATTTAAGTTTGAAGGATCGGCAGAGAGACAAAGTGGCGGGTTTGCCGCGGCGACAAAGTGTTTCTTAGAGCTTCTCTATGGAAAGGAGTCTTGAGATTTGGTAAGAAGAGCAAGCTTAGTCCGAGATATATAGACCCTTATGAGATCATTGAGAAGATTGGGCCTTTGGCCTATAAGTTAGCTTTGCCACCAGAATTATCTAAGATTCACAATGTCTTCCATGTATCGATGTTGAGGAAGTACCGGTCCGATCCTTCATACGTAGTTCAACCTTCAGAGGTTCAACTGAGGGAGGATTTGACTTATGATGAGCAACCAGTGAAGATTCTGGATTCGAAGGAAAAAGTTTTGAGAAACAAGACAGCGAAACTTGTTAAAGTTTTATGGAAGAATCATTCGACGGAGGAGGCTACATGGGAGCCTTTGGAAGCAATGAAGGAGAAGTACCCACACCTCTTTGTGAGTTCAGGTAAGAATTTCGAGGACGAAATTCTTCAAGTGGGAGAAATGTTGGACCGCAAAATTTTTTATTTGTTTATTTGTTTATTTATTTTGCCTTATTTTATTTTCTTAGAATGGAGTCCATGATCTTTCTAGCATAAGGAGAATTTAGATGTATTAAATGGAGAAATTTAGAGTATAGTATGGTGTAAGTTAAATTGAAGAAGTAAAATGAAGAAGTGAGAATGCATAAGGGGCAATCTTGGTAGATCACTTAAGTATAAAAGTTTTAAGGCATAAGTGGAAGGGAAAAAGGGTCTTCTTACAATCATTAAGAGTATTAATTAGAAGAAGAAAATTGTTGTCTTGTTAAGAAGAGGAGAAGTAACGTGGGTGTAAGGGGAAAAGAAGAAGAGGAGAAAATTAAGCTAAGGTTTTGGAGATCTAGAAGACTTTGAAGCTAAAACAAGTAAGTACAAGCTTTACTTCTTCTTCATTGTTAGATGAAGTATAATTAGTGATAGATAGAAGTGAAAGACAATGTTGAATGTGGGTAGGAAGTTGTTGATGAATGGTGAGTAATGTTTTAATCTTTTAGGGTTAATGATCAAAGATAGATTTTGATGCATTTGTTGATGAAGTAGAAGAGGTGGTTTAGGGTTAAGATGGGTTATATGTGAAAAATGGGAAGTAAATAGATGAAGAATGTCGAAAAACATGTCTTCGGATTGGGTTTCTGGAAAAGTTCGTCGTGACGAACTCCATTTTTCCTGCATAGACATGTTTTAGTATTTTGAGCGTACCTTTTGATGTAGATGTCCAAATTGAGTGAGTTTTGATTTTTTGTAAACTAGAGACATAGGGATACGAGTTGTATAAAGAAATCAAGTTTTAATTCAGTCTCTAAGAACCTCAATTGTTGGATGGAAGTTGAGTATAGAATATTGTTTTAGTGTAAGGATAGTCCCAACATGTTTGGGGTATAACCTCCATATTTCTGAACCAAATTAAATGAGTTTGGTGTCATTAGAAACTTAAGACAATGAAGAACATTTTTCCAGAAGGAAGTGTTACCAAATTTCTTCATTTACCTAATCATAACGATCATGAAAAAATTGACCTGAAAGTCTAGGTTTTGGAAGGATTATAGTTCAATTTTAACACTTTTGATTATTGAAGCCTTATGAATTTCCTTTGAATGTTGTTTGAATGAGAACTTGGTTTGTTATAGGAAACCAAGTAAACCTGATCCAAGAGCAAGAGGAAGGACAACATTGAACTTGGATTGCCAAGCGAAATTAGGTGGATAATATATTTATAGTTGTTGTGTAATATGGGCAAATTGTCTTGCTTGCTTGTATGTTGTGTGTTAAATTGCTTGTTTTGAATTATGGAAATTGTTGAAAGTGCATTATGAGTGTGATCATGTATTGCCTTGAAAAATTTCATGGCATTTTGTATGAAGGAAAAGATGAGAAAGCATAATGAGCATGAAAAGAATGAATGTGTATGAAATGACTTAAGCATTGAAATTTGATTGTGTTTTGGCAAGAGAGGAACGTTTCATAAGTCACGTGCACGTTGACATATAGCCTTCTCCCGGCTACCTACTTGAGGCCAAGAGATCTTGAGAAATCAGACTCGTTTTGTTCACAGTATAAACTTCGGTTTATCCGTTTTACTCCACGAAACTCTCGACTCATTTGTTGTGCATTTCATCATTGATTGGTTAAGCATGATGCATAATTGAGTGTTATATTGTGATGGATGAATTACATGATATGTTATATGTGGTGACATTATGGTAATATGAGTTGTGAGTTAAATTGTTGAGTATTGAATTGTTACATGTATATATACATGCTTGAATGTGTGGCTAGTTGCCAATGGCTATAAATGTATGAGCCACTGAGCTTCACAGCTCACCCCATTACCTTCGACTCCTCAGGTGTAGAACGAGAAGATCGTTGATCCTTGCAAGGCATCGAAAACTCCAAGATAGTTAGAGACTTTTATACTAAGTTAGTGATTTTGGTTAGCTTTATGAGCATATCGACATTGAGCATCATTTGGTATTTGTATTAAGCTTTGATATATATGATGATATGTAAGTAAAGTTTGTTCAATCTCTTTGGAATTGTAATGACATGAAGAATTGAAGTTTCTTTTGTGTATTAACACGTTTAGCTTGTGGTTAGATTTGAATGTATGTGTGTTAGTATTGGTTGCTAAATGTTGGGAGTCGGTTTTCAGAATTTGGGAGTTCACCACGTACGTACTTTTCCCGAAGGGTGAGGAGCGCTTCCCTTGAGAGTTCACCGCGGCGAACTTCTCCTGAGAGGCGTCCGCCGTGGCGAACATTTTTGTCGCCGCAGCGAACCCGCCACTTTGTCTCGCTGCCGATTCTTCAAACTCAAATCCTTTCGACCCTCCCCTCGCGTGATCCTTACCTGATGACCTCAAGCAGTTGCCTCGGGATAGGAAACGGGACCTGGGCCCAACATGTGCACTTTATGGAAGATGAAGAGTGGAACTGAGATGATGAAAAGAAATTGGATCCAACCTTAAAATAGCCAAAGCTCAAGTTTCCTATTTTGGACATTGTCTATCAAAGATGCAACATTATTCTATATGAATCAACAAATGATGAAAAAATCAAAATGTATCATAGCTAAATTGCTAAAATGAAAGGTTAAAATCTCATGACAATACATGCAATTGGAACTAGTGCCTTTGTTGATATATTGGTGTATAGTGGAAAGGCTATGAGACATTGAAAGATTCACTCTTACGATAAATTCAAAAGAGTTTGCTTAAGAGATGATTGTGAATTTATCATGTTTATAAAAAAGGTTAGTGGAAGTATAGTTATCCTCTTCAGTAGGAGTATATAGAGACATATTACTTATGGAGAACAAAATTTAAAATGTGTTTCCAAATTTTGAAAATATAATTGTTCAAGAACAATTCATATAGGATATGAAAAGGTAAAAACTTAGTTCTAATAATTAGATCTATAGATATAGATTAGAAGTTATTTATCTGTTATGTTATACTCCAAGTGTATAGATAATGTATTAAGAGTATTTAGTATTTGAGATATCTAATACTTATGAAATATTAAAGATATTCATTACTCTATTTACAAGTTGATATCTGAGTTCAAGGTTTTAAGGATATTAGCTTTGGAAGCAAATCCCAGTAAGTTATATTTTACTTAGAATAATATTATTTTGAGATTGGAAAGGTTCTAATATAGCATTAATTGCTAATATAGCCAAAATACATTTATTATTTAGTGGAAATGGTTATTTAGAATAGAAGTTATTTAATGAACTTGGTATGGTTCCTTGCATTGTTTAGACAATAATGTGCTATAGAACATTAGAGCCATTAGGCATGTAAAAGGAGCTAAGGTCTTATCAAAGATCTAAATATGTATTTAGTTAGTTTTCTTAATTTTGATAATAATTAAGATGAAAGTTGTAAGATTTAAGTAAGTATAAAGAATCTTGCAGAATTCTCTCACTAAACCACTGTCTCAGTAGTAGCATTATCATCATATGGTGATATGGTATAAGATATCTAAATGATTGGCTTAGTGCAAGTGAGAGATTGTTGGTTTATTCCATATAGCCAATAGACTGTTTGTATTTTAGTGACAATTATTTAAAGGCATTCTTTATCTCATACATCTTATATAATAAAAAGTTCATGAGATAAATGTACATTGCAAATAAAATTATGATGTGATTATAATTATGAGATTCATATAATATTTATGTATTATCCCTAAATTATTCATAGTCGTTGTTCTATTGATATTGGACATTAATAGTATAAAAAAGACAACTACACATTATGTTTCTTGCTCATAAAGGAAGTAGTCGATCTCATAGGCTAAAGTATGGAGATATGATTGACCTATTTTGTGGGTAAGATAATTATGTAATAATTGTAAGTGCACGGCTAACAGTGCGTCGTAACGCTAGTCAAAATAAACTAAACTATTATTATAACAGTGGCAAGTCTAGCTCGATCCCACAAAGAGTGTGTAAAATTTGAATCATGCATCTTATACATAATCTATATCAAATATACGCAGCGAAAAATAAAACGGAACCTCAAAAACCAGATCTACTCATACATATAGATATAGAAAACAAAAACATGAAATGTAAGATGTTTGCATACCTTTCCGACGATCTCCTTCATTCTTTAATAAAAATGGAAGTAAGTCTCGTATGCATCTGTATTTCTATATTATGATTCTGAATTATATGATTAAGAATCTATTTCTAAAATTGTGATGATAAAGTGATAAGCTACAACTGAGTAATTGATGTTAATGTGGTTGATTGGGATATATATATAAGATCTGAAAGAGTATATGAAATGTGTGATATTCATTATGTCTTATTAAGATGAGGAATGTTGTGAGTTTGGCTATATGTGACATATTTGTGTATTTGATGGGAGTGAGTCCATCGATGATGGTTAGTTCACTAAGTTTGCAAAACTCATCAAAATTACAATGTGACTTTTCAGGTATGAGAGGGGAGACCTAGTTCCTAAGTTACTTTAGAAGAACAATTTTGGATTAAAAAATGGTTCAAAAGTCTATCAGCTGACGTCTGAGGAATAGTATACTATTTTATGTAGTTGACTTATGTCATGTAGAACTTTTGTATAAAAGCTTGTAAACTTTCAAATGTTTTGGTAATGTAAATATTTGTTTTATTGACTACAGTATAAATCATGTTTGCAATAGAATGAAGAGTAGTAGTTTTTTTTTAAGTATTGTGTTATTCTTTATGATGCCATATAAGAGAACATAACTACTCTAACATGCCATTGTCATAGGATATGTACTTGAATGTCCTTTGGATGTTCTGGAATATAGTGGGGTGTTACAATATTATTGTTGAAATTAAAAAGGTAAGAAATTAAATGGAGACAATTATAAAATTTGAAGCATGAAAATCCAATATTTATTGGAGGAGTAAGAGGCTTTAGAACCATTAAACATAACCATAGACATTCATGTGGAAGGCAATATGGCCCAACAATAAAAAAGATCATATTAGAAAATATGGAAGAAAAAGAACTTATAGCTTGCATTTTGTTGTTAAGCAATATGGATAATTATATAATGCGCAAGTTCTGAAAATATGAAATTTCTAAGGACATACGGTCCACTTTAGCTGTACATTTTGGAGGTACCTTAGTGCGAAGAGAGGTCACTTACTATCAAGTTTGACATATATAAGAAGTGACCAAATCTTATAATGCAGAAGCAATTGAGGAATATGTCAAACATGATAATTGAGTTGCGTGATGTTGGTCATAAATTATCATGCGAGAAGTAAATGCAAGCTATGATTCGTTCATTATCTTATAACTGGGAGCATATGAGATGTATTTAACTCACAATAAAAGCATCAAGATAATAAATGATGCTATAAGGCATCTCATACTAAAAGAAGAATGTCTTGAAGCCTTCAAGACTTCCTCCAAAATATATGGAGTTAGTTCTAGCTCACATAAAGCATAAGAATTATTGGCCCAAATGGAACAAGGGTACAAAAAATATTCTCTATACTCAAGAATCAAAGAAGGCAAATAGGAGCTAACATGGAAAAGGAAAACGTTCTTTTAAAATAACAAAACATGAAAAGAGTTAAGTACTTTAATTGAGGCAATAAGGGTCACTTTGTTTGCAATAGTAATGAGCCCCAAAAGATATAATCTTATTGTACATATATTTGTTCTATGAATGTCTCTTATTATTATTTTCCTAAGTAAATCAAATCCTTTGAAGATTACAAACTCATGAGCAACCAACCATGTAGCAAAGTATAAGATGCCTTTGTGAAATTTCTGAAAATGTCATATGGAATACGATGGACTTCTGTAGGAGTAAACTCAATGATTATTGTATAATGGTTAAAACCTGTAAATTAGACAGGCATAGTGTTTGACCCTTAATGCTACATATGTTATTTGGTTCAAAGATTTGACAAAATCTCATTTTTATATTGGTAATAATTCATCTTGGTCTTGAAATAAATTTTCACAAAAGTGACATGTATTTATATCTAGGAAACATTTATTATGGTTATGGATTTATGATGGATGGTTTTGTTGTTTTGGAATTTGTTTATTCAAACAATAACATAAGTTATTCCTTGTTTACATCATTTAGTAATCTAATAACAATGCAATTGTGTGGCATGGTAAACAACGTCATATTAGTTAAATCGAATAAGTCGATTAACTAAAGAAGACCTTTTAGGTGATTTACATCAAATGGATTTACCTATTTGAACATTTTCTAGTTGTTAAAATAGAAAGAAAGCCTTATGGAAAGGGAACACAAACTTCCTATGCATTGCAATTAATATATTTTAACATCTATAGTTTAATGAATGTAAGGACACTGAGGTTGTATATTTCATCACTTTTATCGATGACTATATTTGGTATAGTCACGTCTATTTAATTTCTTATAAATCTAAAGCATCAAATTGTTTCTTTAAATATATGAATTTGGTTGAGAATCAATTAGATAAGAAAATAAAAGAATTAAAAATTGATCAAAGACAAGAATACTTATTTGATAAGTTTAAGATGCTATATGATGAAAAAGGAATAGAAACACAGTTAACTATTCCTTGAACCTCATAACAAAATGGTTTTGCAAAAAGACATAACAGAAAGTTACTAGAAATATTGAGGTCTATGATGACACAAGAAAGTCCCACAAAATCAATTATAAACATTCCTTATGATTTGTGGACAGGTAGAAAACCTAACATGAATATATTGCATACATTCATGATTTTTCTAAAAAAAGATGGGAATATGAGCCTAATAAAAGTATCTTTGTTAGATACTTTGAACAATAAAAAGATATGTGATTATAGATAAACAATGTAATGGAGTTACTAAATTTGAACCATAAGATTTCATATTTTTAGAAAATGACTTTCTAAAATCAGATGAAAAAAGATAAAAACATATTTTTATATAAGACTCTTAATTAACATGATTATTTTATTGGAAATCATAAAAGGGGACTATATCTAAGTAGGAGAAGTTTAGAATTTGAAGTTTTAACTCAAGGTCTATCTAGGTTATAACCCACTAAAAGTTTACTTTTTGTATCCATTCCAAGTGGGAATAATCAGGACATTCAGGAATTTTTTTTCCATAAACCTTGTTTGTGTCAAAGTATCATGAGATAATAGTGGAGATTCTCATGATTATCCCTCACAAAGATGATGAGCCAAGAAATGCATATGAAGCTCTTATTGGTCCTTCTAAAGAAGAACAGATGTATACAATGAAAGAAGAAATGATTTCTTTAAGTTCAAATCAAGTATGACACTTATTTGATCTCCTTACTAGGAGCAAAGCTATTGGGAATAAATGGGTTCTTAAAATAAAAACAAAATTGGTGGCAGTATCACAAGATACAAGGCATTAAATGGATATAAAGAATGCCTTTTCTATACAGAGAACTAGAAGAAGAAATCTATAAGGAACAACATGTAGATTTCATTAAAACAAGCTAAAAAGCCACTTATGAAAATTGATTTATGGTCTAAAGCAATCCTCAAGGTAGTGGTGCATTCATATTTTATGATGTAATTATTTCATATGATTTTCCGATGCTTAATACAGACCATTGTGTATATATTAAGAGATCTAAGATAATTTGTGTATCTATCTTTATATGTGAATGACATTTTGATTGCTTATGATGACTGTGAATTTGTCAAATAAATCAAGACTAGTTTTCATTTGAATTTGAGATAGATGTGGGTGAATTTGTACAGATTTCAAGAGATTGTTTAAAGAGATTATTGTTAGTGTCTCAAGTGACCTATATTTATAAGGTTTTAGAATGATTCCATATGAAAGATAACAATAGAGACGATGTAAATCTCTATAAACGTGTGAAGATTAAAGAAATTGATTTCTGGTCGTGTGGAGTTACACGCCCGTGTATACTGAGATACTTGGCCATGTATGTTGCTGTATAAATCTCTTTGCCCGTGTGAATTCGTGAATTCAGGTTTTTTGATTATATACGATCTCTCACATGCTTATGTAAGTGATCATGTAATCCTAGAAATCTTAAAATTTACTATAAAAGAATGTGAGTAGAGGCAATTTGAAGAGAGCAGACTTTTGTAACAAATTTGAGGCATAAGAAACGTAGAGAGGCGACAATCTTAATCAAGGGACGAGGAAAACACAAAGTTAACATCAAGAGATCCATTAGATTACAACATCAAACCTTAAACTTACAAGAAGATTCAATAGTAGAAAAAGGGAGATCTAGAATTATGATTGCTTTATTTTCTATTTTTTTCTTCATGTTTATCTTTGATTTTGTTTTCTATGATTAGTAACTAAACCTTTTTAGTGTCTAAGTGTGATGAATCCTAGTTTGAGATAACAATATGTTTTAATCTTATAATTAATGCAATGATATTGACTGACTATTATGATTCAATTATGTGATTTATTCTTGTTCTAATATATCTAGAATATTAGTGCATGATTTGATTTCATATAATAGAGATTGAGAAATCTTCTTATATAAATCTACCGTAATTAGAAGGAGTTACATGCAAATCTAGAGATAAATTGACATAAATCCTCTATATTATGGTCAAACCTAATAGCGAAATTTGTAAATCGATAAAAGCAATCCTAGGGGTTTTAACTAGAAAGATTTTTGTTAATCAACTAATGGATTAGTTGCTAATAGTCTAGAGAGAGTTACTAATATAAGATAAGAATTTTATGATCCAATAAGAAATAATATAATTGTATGATAAAAGGTTAATAATTTAATGATTCTTAGGGGGATTCATCACTTGGATACTACTACTTGATATTGATCTTTCTTTGTATTTTAATTGTCCTGAGTTCATAATCGTTTAATCTTAATTTAGGTTCTTTGTTTATTTTTATTTTTAATTCAAAACCAAAAATCTTATTCTTAGGTTAGATAATATAAAAAGGTAATTATTAGTATTTACAGTCTTCATAGAATCAACCAGTATTTGTCTGTGCTAGCTACAACTACGTCGCGCACTTGATATAATTTAATTATTGTTATAGAAATAACCAATCACTTGGCTTAAAGAGGAAATTAGGGAGGAAATCTTAAAGGAAAGGGCCCTTTGCCCTCAACTCTAATCTATGTCAGTTGTCTAGAAAGTTGAGCGCATGGACTGCCCCCATAAACAAATGATCAAGGATTATCTGTGCTTAAATAAATTATATATTGTACGACTTTTGCAGACTAAAGTAAAGGTAAAGCCTTTACTTTCCTTCAAGCTCAGGCTGAAGTTCACTCTAAGGATTCTATCATCGGAGCTAAAGAAAGAGAAGCCCTTGGTAACTACTTTATAGCTTAGACAATCACCACTCCTTGCTAAGGCAAAGAGCAAGGTCAATTGGCTTAAAGAGGGTGACAAAAATATCAAATTAAACTATAATGGCATTCTCTATTGAAGAAACACCAATATGATAAATTCCTTAATGGTGGGTATTGTTTTCAACCATTTCAAGAATTTACCAGGCACTCCTAAGACTTTCTCTAAAGTTTTGTAGGATCTTAAATCCTTCATTCTAGAGACTATCTCTTCTTCTCAATCGGCCTCCCTTATGAATCCCTTCTGCGAACAAGATGTCAAAGATGCTTTATTTAGCTTGGCACAGAGAAAGCTCTGGGACTGATGCATTTAATGCCTTATTTTTTCAAAAAACATGGCACCTAACAACTCCCTTATTAATCATCATTTCTACTTCCTTTCGGAAGGACTCACTCAGACTTTGTAAATTCTCTTTTATTGCCTCTTTTTGGTCAAGCTTCATCTCCTGGAGTGAGCATGTGAGATTCAAGTACAAGGGGGACGTGATTGTTTTCAAATTGGTCGTCAACTATGGGGTATATGCTCTCTGGTTACAAAGAAATGCACAAGTTTTTGAAAGCAAATGTCAACCCGTTTAGCAAATCACGCTACCAACTCTTTGAAAGATCGAATAGCTGATTCTGGTTCACAGCATCTCCTCCAGCGTGAGAAATGACTTGATTTCTCATGTACTCGATTAGCTAGGCTTCCTTTCCTGAGTTGTTAGGTAACACGAGCTAGGTAAACCAAGTCCAGAAAATTTTGGTTGGATTTTCACACGTGCAGATTTAGTGGGCCACTGTCCCTTATCCGACAGTATATTACTCAATTCCAAGAGTATATCTTATAAGAGCACGTGGGCAGTAAACTTTGTTACTCAATTCCAAGAGTATATCTATAAGAGCACGTGCTGCACGTGCATGTACTCTAGATCCTGGGGTCGTGTTGCAACTTGCAATCTCTGCGGACTGTGATCCAATTCCGATGGCTACAGTACTTTTCCAAGCGGTTCGGCCGCTTCCCGTTTCACTGACGTGCCCAGTGAGCCCAGAACAGAAGCTTTCGCAGCAGAGAGTTGAGTTAATTAGAGTCTCGGCAGCTAGAAAACCAATTCGCGACTTAGAAACTCAGAAAACAGGTTCTGCAACAAAACTATAGTTTGATACTTAATGAATTAGTTTCTATATTTTTTTGGTGATTGTAACAGATTAGGATAGTGGAAATGGAATTTCAGGCAGCAAAAAGGGGTTTGTGGAAGAGAAGAAAGACGAAAGTTTTGCTTTGGGATGGTTACCTGCTTTTCCTCATGCTTTGTTAGCTTCCATGTCCAATTTTCTCTTTGGTTATCACATTGGGTAAGCGACTCTCGACTCTCTATCTCACTCTCCTTGTAATATTCAAAGTGATTTATACGAAATTTCGCTCAATGCGCTTCTTAGTTGCGTCGTTGAGACCGAATGAGTTTCGTCCCCTATTATGTTGTAAAGTAGTGGATATTATTGGGATGCTGCTTCTCGCTTGTAATTATTTTCTTTAGAAGTATAACACAAGCTGCGAACTGAAGCTTACTTAGCAACTAAGTATATCAACGAAACGATGCGGCGCATCATCTTCAAATTTTAGATGATCTGTTAAACAATGCTTACTTTAACCATTTTAAGTGCTGATACTGTTGGCTAAGAGTATTACAAGTCAGGCTGTACTGATTTTGACATACACCAACCTGATTATTCTAATATCCTCAGGCTCCGCCTTTCCTTTCCTTTCCTTTCATTTTGAGTTCAGTGCTTATGAAGTTTACCTGATGATTTACAGAGTGATGAATGGCCCTATTGTTTCTGTTGCACGAGAATTGGGTTTTGAAGGGGACTCGATTCTTGAAGGTCTTGTTGTGAGCATATTCATTGCTGGTGCTTTTATTGGAAGCATATGCTCAGGTTCAATAGTTGATAAACTTGGATGTCGACGTACTTTTCAACTTGACACAATACCACTAATTATTGGTACAACTATAAGGTACTTCATTGTGTGTTTTTGTACTTAATTTCCATCAAAAATTGTTATGTACTGATTAGGTTTTTACCTTACGACAATTGCCAGCTTCTTTCTCTCCAATTTGTTCTTCAGATTGGTTTCAACACTGACTGATATGAATATGGGACTGCACATAGCTCACATTGTTTGATTTCCAAGTGTGTTAGGCGATCATATACTGCCTTTTCATATTGTCAGTAGAAAAATAAAGGTTCTGATTTTCTATAAATAGTAATTACTTGTGAAAGCATGCTAGTACGCAGCTTTTCCTGATATTTTTACATCACTAATTCTTGCGACTTCTCAGAGTGGACATTATAATGAGAGAATGATGGGTATTCAGGTGTCTCATAATATTCAATTTCTAAATTTACTTTTCGTTCCTCTTCACTGGAAAAATAAAGTGTTTCAGTGGAACCCGTGATATTTATTACATGATGCTGCCTTGCACCAAAAGATTGTTGCTTTAATGATCTCACACTTGCTTGTTTAAAATTTTTCATAATTTTTGACCCTTGAATTTGTAACAGTTCACAAGCACACTCCTTAGGTGACATGCTTTTGGGAAGATTTCTTGTTGGCTTTGGGATCGGTGTTAACGCTGTTCTTGTTCCAATTTATATCTCTGAGGTATTTTTGGTGATTTCGCTGCTGAGATTACTATTCTTGTGTTAGTTTAAAACCTCCAGCGTTTATTCTTGTCTTGTTCAAATTGTAATCTTTTAACAGCCATTGTGCTGTATTTCAGATTATTAGAAAAAAATTGGGTTCCCGATTGGTTATTGTAACAGGGAAGGAGAATTGTATTTTCTCTTATATTCACTGTACAGAAGTAAGGCTATATATACATATTTACAAGATTAATTTAGGGAATATAATCCCTATGATCAAGGGATTATAATCCCTGGAATAAAGATTAGAATCAATAGGCATCAACTCTCAATATGTAACAGTTATTAATGAATGTAAGTATGAATAAGAATGATTTGGTTAACCAAATGCAGCAAAGTTAGTGCTTGAACATAAGTTAGTAATATTTTTTCAACTAACAAGAGACTTGTAGATTATGGGAGAAAAAAAAGTTTATAATTTTTCAAATCTGACAAATGTAAGCTTGTTAGTGAAAAAAAATTACCTGTCAAATTTTTATATGTTGAACTGTAAATTTTTATAGCAATTAAATCTATGTTTATGACATTTTAACTTGGTATTTTTGAACTCGTCCAAATTCATTTAGCTCACTTTTTCTGTTTTATAGGTTGCCCCAACAAAATACAGGGGCTCTCTGGGTACTTTGTGTCAAATCGGCACCTGCCTTGGAATCATTACATCATTGCTACTGGGAGTTTCTTCTGAAAATGATCCGCACTGGTGAGAATATTTCCTTTTGGCAGCTTGCTTTTTCCTGCATTGCTTAATGAACATCATCCAAGGAATGGTTTACTTGCAGAAAGTGTTATGCTCTTTTTGGGTTTTTGGTAAATATGAATTGAATAAGGATGGAGCAGAGGTATAGTTCTATTGTGTCACTAATAGCATTCTTAAGATAGATATTGCTCAAAGTGAAAAAAGGGAAGTGAAAAAACACTTTCCTTGTGCTAGAGGTCATTGCAGCTTGTGACTATTAGTTTCTCATGGACATGCTAAAAACTAGGTTTTTAAGGCTGAACTTTGGTATTCATCTTGCTTTTTGACCTTCATTCATGGTGCTACTTTTGTTGTTGATTTTCAAAGGGTACCTTTTCTTCTGGATGATGTTTGCGGTATCTTGACAATTCAATCTTAGAATTTTTTTTCATGAAGACAAAAATGTGACAAATTTCGTTCTCAGGTGGAGGACTATGCTCTTGATTGCAAGTGCTCCTGCATTTGTTATTATCCTTGGTATGCAGTTTGCTGTAGACAGTCCTCGCTGGCTATGTAAAGTACGATTTTTTTTGTTTTTCCTTGCAAACATAAATTATGTTTTTGACATTTTATTCATAGAAGTTATGAAAACTTGTGTTGTAGGTTGGAAGATTAGAGGATGCTAAAACAGTCATTCGTAATCTGTGGGGACCATCTGAAGTTGAAAGATCAGTTCAAGAGTTCCAATCAGTTATCAGGACTGATGGTAGTGATGTGAGCAGTGGATGGCTGGAACTTATGGAAGAACCACACTCTAGAGGTAGTATCAAGGTTTTTTAATGTGATTTTCAAATATCTTCGGCTGTGGACGATAATATTGTTTTGTTATTGCAGTTGCGTTTGTTGGAGGTGCTCTGTTTGTACTTCAACAGTTTGCAGGAATAAATGGAGTCCTTTATTTTTCGTCATTGACTTTTAAAGATGTTGGTATTGCAAGCAGTGCTTTGTCGAGCTTACTAGTAGGAATTACCAACTTCGCAGGTTTGAATCTATATGAATAGTGACTTTTGTGCAACGGAAACTGTTTCTCCTTTATAACATTCTTCTGATCTTGTCTATGTATTATCAATGTCAGGTGCACTTTGTGCATCATACTTGATGGAGAAAGAAGGGAGACAAAAGCTCCTTATTGGGAGTTACCTGGGCATGGTGGGTATGATGAAATATATAAGCAAGATAATAATCTAAATATATCATGTTAGGATATTTACAGAAGGACTCTTTTATGATTTCTGTTGAGGTATGAAGCTCGTGTCATTTATGCAAGTGCATTTGGCACTCTTAATTTTGCTCCTAAATACATGCACTAACTAGTGCACAAATATGTGCATGTAGTTTTTCTTTTCTTTTTTTTTTGAAAATTAATATGTGCATGTAGTTGCTAAATGTATTTTGGGGCTAAGCTATTAACATTTCATGCAGGCAATTTCAATGTCTTTTGTGGTATGTGCTATCACTTTTCCGGTAGAGGAAGAATTAAGTCACAACTTATCCATATTAGGAACTCTCATGTAAGCAACTTTTACTTGAGTTTTTAAACAAATGAAAATATGTGGACGCTTAGTGCATACACACAAATACATTTGCACATAAAGGTTCCTCTAAGAGAGTGTGTTTGTTTTGTTAGGGATGGTCTGATGGGCAATAATGAGCTTATGGTTTTAGTAAATGATGAGGAACTATTCATTTGTTTTATTTGTGCTTCTTCTTTATGCTTGTCATTGTTGGCTTCTGCTTAAGTCATTGTGAAAGAAGTATTGAACCATATAACTGAGCCTACTCCGTGATAGCTCATACATTTCCGATAGATACAGTTTTGAAGTATAAGTTACCCATCGTTATCAAATGAAGTTTGCTCATGTCCTTAAGCAAAAGATGCTAGGTTACACTTAGAAAACAATGCAAGAGCGAGTGATATTTTCATCAGATTATTGTTTGGAGATTGGTATGGACTAGATTTAATGTTTGACCTATTCTAAAAATATTCCAAGCTGATTGTTTCACATGCATTGAAGTTGGTTTCTTCCCAAGGCATTGAACAGACATAAAGAAAGCTAATGGCTTTCTCTATTGTTGAATATGAAGCTATAGTGTCATTGGAAACTCTAGAACTTCTCTTTGTTTAAATAATTATGCAGAACTTGGCCAGGGCTGTTACTCTATTTAATTTCAGTTCTTGTACTTCCTAATGTATGCTTAAGTCATCTTTTTCAGTCGTTGCTAGCGAGAAATATATGGATATAGATCTTTTAGTGGTACTTGATTCCTCAAGTACATCATACATGAGAGTTCTATTTTCTTGGTTTCAATCATTATTATAGTTCCAATATAAAGAGAAAACATCAATATTCTGATGATTTTTCTTTCCACGGATTAATCAAAATAGTAGTATTTGCATACTGTGTTAGACTTTCACGTATGCCAAACGAATATGGTCATACAGGGAATAGCATTTTTTCATTCTTTCTCCGTATGTAATTGTTAAGTACTGAGATGTCATTGCGCCAGCTTGTATAATGGGTACCTGAAAGGAGTTTATCATCATTGCTCTTTTGAAGTTGAATCCATCTATCTAAATAGATTTCTTAGATCTGGACTTTGACTAAATGAATGTATATTTTTCTTGCCGATGTGGAAAAATCAAGACTACTCAATTTTCATCCTTTTGATGAACAAAGGTACATATTCACTTTTGCAATTGGAGCCGGACCAGTGACTGGTATCATAATACCAGAACTTAGCAGCAGCAGCACACGTGGGAAGATTATGGGATTCAGTTTCTCTGTTCATTGGGTAGGTATGACGGTACTTCGGCTTTAATATGTTCTATCAGTTCTTTATGATTCCTGCACAGAAGGTAAAGTTTGCATGTTTAAATAGTACATAGTTTTAAGCAGTGGAAAGTAATGAAAAATGTATTACAGGAACTGCATGGATATTTTTGTCTTCATAAGGCCATCTTCTTCACTTTTTAGTGGATAATATCTGCTTGATGATGTTCATGGTGAAATTGTGACTCGTATTTTGATTCAGGTTTGTAATTTCCTGGTCGGTCTATTCTTTCTTGACCTGGTAGAAAATTTTGGAGTTGCTCCAGTTTACGCCGGCTTTGGCTTGACTTCCTTGTTGGCAGCAATTTTTGCCAACTATTTCCTAGTTGAAACTAAGGGGCGGTCTCTTGAGGAGATTGAAATGTCATTGAACTCTACTCTACCTTATAGAGACGAGTGACTTAAACCACCGAAGAGTTCAGAGTCCTTGCTCCAACTTTGAGCATCATTTAAGGAGATGGCGCTTTGTTATTCAAGATTTGATGCCGCGGTCTGATACGGGAAGAAGCAGCCGAAGCCAAAGAAGATAGCTATACGACAATGTTTTTGTGTATATTTCGAATGTGTTTAACGACATATGGGAAGGGAGAAGTAATCACTAATCACTAAGCAAAGGGGACGACTCACCGGGAAGGATGACCCTGCAGGTCCAGTAAGAGATTTACCAAAATCTTCATAGTTATTTGGGCATGCAATTCATTGTTCTTTTATTTTTCTCTCAGCGCAATTTTCTCTGAGCTCCTACCTTAGCCCAATCACAATGCTTCCCTTAGATCTAATTTCTTTAACTTCTCAGCTCCATTTCAAATTTTGCTTCTAGTTAAGCCTTTTTCAACTTTAGTCCATTAAACCTTCTTTGTCTATTTTAATTAATTAATTTCAAGACTTTAACCTTCAGATTTTTTTTTCTTAATCGTTTGTTTTTAAATAATAAATTCAAATTTTCATTATTTAGATAATCTTTTTAAATCTTTCTTATCATGCCTTTTCATTCTATTTGTTTTAAACCATACAATATGCATGCTTTTAGGTCGCATTTTTTAATAAATTTCTAACCAAATTACTTTTCAAATTGTCAAATTTATTATAAACTTAGGTAACTATTTAGACAAGGAGGATGAAGTATCTAATACCTTTTTTGTAATTGATATCTAAAAATTTATATTTCCTTTTCTTTTAATTAAATAGGTAAATTTATTGCAATTCCTTCTATTTATTGAATAGATAAGTTGAAATTATATTTGTTTATGTAAATTTGATACATATGGCATTTCATGATATATTGGTCTAATCATACACTAAATATCAATTGGTGCTTATTCGCATCTATAAAAAACAATCTTAATTTTAATCTTTTAGTTGCATTATATCAAATTTAATTGAAATCTAGGCTATAGTTAAAATGATATGATTGCAGCCATTCAATTTTAATTTAGCTTAATCACATTCAATTTATTTTTAGTTTGTATCTATTCGCACTTTTATCATATTTACTTTTAAGTTTTTTGAATTCTGATTTGATTATTTTTTACCATATTCAATTTGTGTTAAAATTTATCATATTAGGCCTATTACTTTTTTATTTTTAATTCATTTTCATTAGTTTTAATTATTCTGGTTAGAGATTATTATTTCTAATATTAATTAGTTAATTATAAATAATTAAATTTAATTAGACATTCTTCTTCTTAATTTTTATTTCAATTTTTTACTAAATAGTTTTAGTTAAAAATTACATGAGACCAAAGATAACTGGAGTGAGAGAGTCCTATGCAAAAGGACAAAAGAGGAAAGCCGACAAGTAAATAAAGGAAAAAGAAAAAGAAGATGTTTACAACCTGAGCCGAAAAGAACGAGCAATGAGTAGGCAAAGCCCAAGAGAGCAGACAGGAGGAGAGAGTTGCTCGGGGCGACGTAGAACAACAAAATAACAGAGACAGAGAGAGTACCAGCGAAAAGATGAACAAACAGGGGAGAACGTCTAAGAGAAAAACGAAAACGAAGATGAGGGATGAGGGATGAGGACATTGCTGGAAAATTAGGGTGGAATTTGTTTGTTTGATTTCACTTAATCCAAGATTATTAAAATTCTATAAAATAATACATAATAAATCATAAATCTTAATTCGTACCTTACGAAGTTTAATCTCTTTTTTTGTTTCTTTCAAATCATTTTTTAGATAGACTTATCTCAGTCGCTATAGTCGCATAAGTGTCTCACTTCTAACAATGTTGACAGAATGTGTTAAGCGTGTTTGTTTGATTTTAAGGAGGTGGTAATAGGAATGAGAATAAATATAGTAAGGAATGATAATGGATATTGGTTCAGCCAGATTTTGCTGAGGTTGGACGTCGTTGCTCTGATCCATGGTCTTTGAGATTCTGACTGTATGATACCTGCAAAACAGATAACGGCGGGTCGGGAGTTAACTCCCGGGAAGCCCCTCCGACGCTCAAGTCAATATTTCTGAGAGGTTTTGATAGCTGTGAATATGAAAGACAACTAGGGTTTCAATTTCATACCTCAATCTGGTGGGAATAGTACCTTATATATGCCGTGGATGTTAGGTTTACGTAGGCCTTTGCGTTTGCATGGGAATTTAATACTTGATGGGCCGATCGGGCTGTAGATGTATTAAGATGGGTCTGGGCCTAGCGCATCCGGGCCTAGCACATCCGACCCAACCAGATATGATAGGAGACAAGTTCGGTATGTGACACAAACATTACTTCCAATTCCTTCATGACGTGGAGGTGCTTGCAGTAGACATCGCAGACATGCTGAGATCTTTTGCTTATTTTTAGGAACATTATTTCTTTTTAGTTGTTAGGTGGGAAAATCAACTACTCTTATTTTCTTGTCATTTCAATTTCAGTTATGTGAGTGAATTTCATTGGCTTGTAGTCTTCTCGGGTTTCTATTGCCTATAAATCAGATAAAGTTAACGGAATAAAGGGGGGATTATTTATGTTCTTTCCTTGTTTGATATTCTTCCATCTTTTCCTAAAAAATTTCTTTATCAGTGGTATCAGAGCTAGGTTGTGACAATGAATACCAGAAACCAATCCAATGATGAGTTTCAAAATGAGACTCATGAAATATTGGGTCCTCATGAATCTAGTATACACCAAATCCACTCTGCACTTGAAGTCATCCTAACCAAACTACAAAATCTAGAGATCACCATGAAACCACCTACTGAGGAAAACCCTTTCGCCTTTGGAAACATTGGATACAGTAGTAATCCTCATAACTCACAAAATTCCAAACTGCAAAACATCAATAACCCAATCCAAATTCTTAATTCCCATGACAACCAAAATTTCACTATGGCCACCAACGACAATCGACAGCACAAGAAGCTTCAATTTCCCAAATTTGATGGCACTGATCCGCAGGGCTGGTCTTACAAAGCTGAGCAGTACTTTTCCTTTAAAGAAGTCCACCCCCAAGATCAAGTTCATCTCGCCTAGTTTCACTTGGAAGGGGTCGCCTTACAATGGCATCGATGGATGAGCAAGTTCCATGGACCAACAATATGGGATGAGTTCATACGAGCTATTATCAAAAGATTTGGACCCACAAATTATGACGATCCGGGAGAAGCATTAACTCGCCTACGACAAACTACTACCATAGCGGAATATCAAGAAACCTTTGAAACACTATCATATCGAATTGATGACTTACTCGAGTCCTTTTTGGTGAGTTTTTTTATTGGTGAACTACAAGATGAAATCCAACTGGAGGTTAAGCTCAGCACCCTCGCACTCTGATCAAAGCATTTGATATAGAAAGATTGGTCGAGGAAAAACAATAGTTGCAAAAGAAGAATGTTGCAACTACCAAATGTTCTGGGTCAAATAAAAGTAATACAACTCAAGGCCTTTTAGGTCCTGCTCCGACTCCAAAATCCACCACTGCTCAATCATTCCGTCGAATTTTTGGCCAAGAAGCAAAAGAACACCGGCAGAAAGGTCTATGCTACTATTGCGATGAAAAATATGTACTATTGCGATGAAAAATATGTACTTGGCCATCGGTGCATAAAACCACAGTTGTTCGCAGTAGAAGATGTTCTGGTGGAAGAGTGCTCAAACACCGATTCTGATACAAAAGACCCTATTCCCGAAGTTTCTCTACATGCAATTGAAGGGACTAATCATTCTCAAACCATTCGTTTACAAGGAAAACTCAAAGGGTGGGATGTGACGATATTGGTTGATAGTGGCAACACACATAACTTTGTGGACCAAAATTTGGTAAAACAGTGTGGGCTAATGGTGACAAAAGATGAACAATTAAAGGTGATGGTCGCTAATCGTGAGCAAGTTACGTTTAAGGGAATTTGTAAAGGGGTGAGTTTTTCGGTGCAGGATTACCAGACGGTGGCTGACTTTTATATTTTACCTGTTGCTGCATGTCCTGTGGTGTTGGGAGTGCAATGGATGGCATCATTAGGTCCTATCCAAACTGACTACAGGACGCTTACTATGATAATCCAAGACCAAGGTCAGCCAGTGACATTGCAAGAAATTAAATAGGGTAAACTTGAACCTCTTTCTCGAAAAGAATGCAATCCAATGCTTGGTATTAGTCTATTGTTACAGGTAACAACACTTGGACAAAAAAATCACTCCACTCAAAACACCACACCATCAACCGACATCCAACAAATGCTTCAAACCTACCATCAAGTTTTTTTTCGAACCAAAACATTTGCCACCCAAGAGAAGCCACAACCACCATATACCATTACAACCCCACAGTAAACCGATCTCAGTTAGGCCTTATCGTTACCCATTTTACCAAAAATCTGAAATTGAGAGGATGGTCCAAGAACTACTTGCTACCGGGCTAATTCAAACAAGAAGTCCATTATCATCATAAGTGTTGCTAGTAAAAAAATTAAATGGAAGCTAGCGTTTCTGTGTCGATTACCGAGGACTCAATGAGATAACAGTGAAGGACAAGTTCCCAATTCCAGTTATCGATGAACTACTCTATGAACTACATGGATCCAAGTTCTACTCCAAACTTGACTTGCAATCCGACTATCATCAAATCCGAGTACAAGAGCAAGACATTCACAAAACGACATTCCAAACGCATGAAGGATACTACGAATTCTTTGTGATGCCGTTCGATCTCACAAATGCTATCGCCACATTTCAAGCCTTAATGAATAAGGTCTTTCGCCCTTATTTAAGGAAATTTATTCTTGTTTTTCTTGACGACATTTTAGTTTACAGCAGGACGTGGACCGCTTACCTCGAACATGTGAAAATAGTTCTGCAAATATTAGCAAAACATCAGTTGTTTGCTAAGAAGAGCAAATGTCAATTTGGAGTGACAGAAGTCGATTATCTTAGGCACGTGATCTCTAAAAAATGCCGTTGATCCTAAAAAATGCACAACTGTGATTGAATGGTCAAAACCAATGACATCAAAGGGCGTAAGAGGATTTTTAGGCCTCGTAGGATACTATTGAAAATTGATTCAACATTTTGGTAGTATTACGTTTCCTTTCACTCAATTATTAGCCAAAACTAGATTCATTTGGAATACAGATGCAACCAACGCTTTTGAACAACTTAAAATGGCATTGTCCTCACCACCAATATTGGCTCTTCTAGATTTTTCCCAGGAATTTGTGGTCGAAAGTGATGTGAGTGGTTCTAGAATTGGAGCAATCTTGTCGCAACGACAACACCCCATTGCTTATTATAGTGAGGCTCTAAAGGGATCAGCCCTACATCTTTCAACCTATGAAAAGGAGATGTTAGCAATTATGAAGGCTGTCCGAAAGTAGCACCCCTACCTACTAGGATGCCCTTTTCTAGTTCGAACCGATCAAAGAAGTCTGAAATTCCTATTGGAACAACGAATCACCACTCTAGCTCAAGCAAGATGGTTTCCAAAATTACTTAGATACGACTATAGGATTAAATACCGTAAGGGGAAAGAGAATCAAGTAGCAGATTCTTTATCGAGTAGGGAAGATTTTAACATGATGGTGCTTTCATTACTTGTGGCCGATTGGTGGCAAAATTACAAGAAGAGGTAAAATTGGATCCTTTTTATATTGAAGCAGTAATGAAGTGTTCGCCAGGTCGTGATTTTACAATGAGAAATGGTGTTTAGTACCTCAATAATAGGGTTTGTTTGAATCCACGTTGTTCTTTAATTCCTTTTCTTTTAGTAGAATGTCACTCAACTTTTATATGAGGCCACTTTGGTTATCAGAAAACACTCTCTAGAATTAAGAAGGACTTCCACTGGGCAGGTATGCACAACCATGTAAAGAGGTTTATAAGATAATGTTCAATTTGCCAACGTAACAAGTACGAAACCACCAAACTGATGGGTCTGCTCCAACCGCTCCAAACTGCTCCAAATTCCGAATAGCATTTGATCTGAAGTTTCTGTTGATTTTGTGGAAGGTCTTCCTTCTTCAAAAGTTCATACTGTGATCCTAGTTGTATTTGATAGATTATCTAAGTACTGTCACCTGATCCCTATGAAGCATCCCTTTAATTCTGTCTTTGTGGAGAAGGTGTTTATCAAGGAAATCATTCGTTTACATGGAATCCCAGAAACAATTATTAGTGACAGGGATAAAATCTTTACTAGTGCATTCTGGAATGAGTTATTCACATCACAGAAAACTCAATTGCTGATGAGTTCTAATTACCATCCTCAATCCGACGGACAGACTGAAGTTCTCAACCAAATTATGGAACAGTACTTACGATGCTTCACTAGTGACCAACCAAAAAATTGGGTTGAATGGTTACTATAGGTTTACTACAGTTACAATACAAGCTTCCACTCAGCAACTAAGTTCACTCCTTGTGAGATATTATATGGTTGACCTCCACCTACACTCACCTCCTACATTCCAGGTACAACAAAGGTAACTGTAGTTGAGGAACTTCTCCGAAGTAGAGAAGAGATTTTGCGTGAAGTTAAAACCAATTTGCGGGTGGCCCAAGACCGTATGAAGATGCAAGCTGATAAAGGAAGGAGGGAAGTTCAATTTGATGTGGGAGATTTTGTCTATCTTAAGTTACAACCATATCGGCAAAATTCGGTTGTGTTTCGTGGTTCTTTTAAGTTATCAGCAAGGTTTTATAGACTTTATGAAGTTTTGGAGAAAATTGGTCCAGTGGCGTATTGCTTACGTCTACCTGATGGAGCTCAAATACATGATGTATTCCATATGAGTCTTCTCCAAAAACGTTTAGGAGACCGACCAAATCCTGTTGCTATTCTTCCTCCGGTATCTGACGACTCCAAGCCGCTTCCTACACCTGCAAAAATATTGGGCCAATGTCAAGTTCAAAAAGATCGATATAGGCCATACACCGAAGTCTTGGTTCATTGGGATGGCACTGATCCTTCCGATGCCACGTGGGAAAATTATAGACGGTTCTCTCGTACTTATCCGAAGTTTGTCCTTGAGGATAAGGACAATTTGGGGAGGATGGAATGATAGGAGACAAGTTCAGAATGTGACATAAACATTACTTCCAGTTCCTTTATGCCGTGGAGGTGCTTGCAGTAGACATCGTGGGCATGCTGAGATCTTTTGCTTATTTTTAGGAGCATTATTTCTTTTCAGTTGTTAAGTGGGAAAATCCACTACTCCTATTTTCTTGTGATTTCAATTTCTGTTATCTGAGCGAGTTCATGTTTCATTGGCTTGTAATCTTCTCTGGTTTCTATTGCCTATAAATCAGACGAAGTTAATGAAATAAAGGGAGGATTATTTGTGTTCTTTCCTTGTATGATATTCTTCCTTCTTTCCTTAAAAAATTTCTTTATCAGGATATTATCATTATAATTATGATGGTTGGTTAAGAGGAAAGAATAATTACTAGTACCATAATTACTAGTACCATTGATAGTATTTGATTTGTAAAAAAATTAAGAAATAAAAATTTATTATATTTTTATTTATTTATTTATTTATTACATTTTAGTTAATTAATTATATGATATTATATTTTAATTAATTATATTGTAACTATTTATTTATTTATTTTTAATTAATTATAATGTAATAATTAATTAATAATTATATTTTAAATAATTATATTATAATTTATTATATTTTAATTAATTAATTACAATATTTTAATTAATTAATGAATTATATTTTAATTAGTTATATTTTAAGTAATTATAATGTAACTAATTAATTAATAATAATATTTTAATTAATGATATTGTAACTAATTAATTACAATATTTTAATAATGAATGAATTATATTTTAATTAATTATAATGTAATGTAATGTAATTAATAATAATAATAATTAATTATATTGTAATTAATTAATTAGATAATTAAAATATTATTATTAAAATAGTTTGATATTTCAATATAATTAAACCTTTGCAAATCCGCCATCCTCTTTCTCCATCCTCCTTCCTGCTCCTCCTGTCTAGGGGCATTGCTGTCTTTCCTCCGCCAACCTTTTTTCTACCCCTTTTACCTATTGTTTCTATACAAACGTTTGCTGCTACAGCTCTTGTCCTGTTACTATCATTTTTAAACTAGTTAACATGACTGCATTAAATCCTCCTAATTTCTCTGAATTTCCCCCTTTACCCTCAAGTTTTTTACCTTCTTCCTCTTCTGAACTCCCCCCAGATCCACCACAAGCTATTCCAAATCAAGTTATATATCCTAAATCCAACCCCTAACATTCCTAACTCCCTCTCCCCCTCATCCTCCTCCTCCATTAAATCTCCTGCAAACCAAGATTTTTCTCCCAACACTAGGAAGCACGTCCTTCCCTCATATTCACTCTCAAACCTCCTAAGTCAGTCAAAATAGCAAATGAGACTCATAACTTTGCGGAAAAAAAGGAAAAGTTAGAAGCATGTGGTAAGGGAAAGCTCAGAATCCTCTCTTTTTTATGGCCCTTCGATTGAAATAGATGGAAAGATGATGGTGGCCCCAAGTCTTGACATCTTGCAAGAGGGTGCAAAATCTCAGGAAGCTACAATCATAGGTTTCTTCATGGATAAACGCCCACCTTTTCCTGTAATACATGCATGAGTTCAAAGAAACTGGAAAGGAAGAGGCATTCAAGAGGTAATGTTAACTGAAAATGATAACATTATTATTACTTTAGTGTTAAAGAAGAGGCTCTAAAAGTAATAAAGGAAGGATAATGACACATTTCACAACTTCCTTTATTCCTCCAAAACTGGCAACCTGGAAAGGAATTAGAAAAAATTAGAGTTAAGAATATTCCACTATAGGTGAACATCCACAATATTCCACTAGAATATTGGACCACCAAAGGCCTAAGCTTGTTAGCTAGTTACTTGGGAAAACCTATATGTATGGATGAGAATACATCATTTAGGAAACGAGTTGGCTATGCTAAATTGTGTGTGAGTATGGACATTTCGAAGGAGATGAAAGATTATATCCCCATCTTAAGGTTGGCTTATGGTAATTACTCAAGGAGGATAAAGTCATGGTAACCTACCATTGGAAACTTTCCCTACCACTTCAGGGCAAAACATGAAAACCAACAGGGAAATTTTTTGATAGGGGAGATTATGGAGAGTTGATGAGAACTGAGGAGAATAAAAATGATGGGAAACTTGATATTAATGGACTTGAATCGCAGAAAAGGATACTAGAGGATCAGGGACAGGTTAATCAAGTAAACAGAAATTAAACCTATGAGACTAAGGGGGACAAAATTGAACAAATTGCAGTGGATCAATAGTTAATACCGAAGGCATTAGTGAATAAGTCAGGTCTACACAGTTTAGATGGAATTAAAGAGCATATTATCAGTAATACAAATAATGGAGAACTGCATAACGGTTATCCCCTGGAGTTCAACAACAGGTAGTGACCAATTTGCCACAACAGTCAAAATCCATGATTCATGTGGAAAATCAGGCGGGAATATTTGAACAAGTACAAACTAGAAAGAACATTCGGAGCAATAGAAAAGGCTCAAAAGGTAAAACCAACATTATATGACCTTTCTAGTATGGAATGTTAGAGGTAAACAACTCTTCGAAGCTCAATGCCTCGAAAGAGTTTATCTGGCATAAGAAGCCCTTTTTTTTACTTTTAGAAACTAAAATCAGACTAAAAAATTTGAATAAATTAGGTTGTTTTGGAAGCCAATGGCAGATAAAGTCTAATCACTAGTTTCATAGTTATGGGAGAATCATCCTAGCCTATAATGAGGATCTTATAGAGGTGGAAGTTTTGGAAAAAAGTGAGCAATTCATGCATACAAAAATGACATTCAAAATTGAGCACATTTTAGTGATGGCTACCTTTGTCTATGGGCATAATACTGCATTTCAAAGAAGGGACCTATGGAATGCATTGAGAAGACTAAAGGGAACAGCTAATGGCCCGTGGATCATAAATGGCAATTTCAACTCCACTATTTATCAATCTGAAGCTGAAGGGAATTGTAACCTACTCAACTACAATACGGATTTACTTGAATGCACAAAAGATGTGGAGATTTCTAACTTAAAATATGAGAGTCACATATTTACTTGGAGCAACAAGCAGAGTTCTTGTAACGTCCCAATATCCTATGTTAGGGGCTAGGACCCCAGAATAGTGTATATTGAGAGAATAGAAGTCCATTTCATGCATCATATGGTATATTTAAATATGTAAATTGTGTCAATATTCATTAAAAGAATTGTACATGCATTCATTGACATTTTATGGGTATAATTGATTTATAAATGCGATTAAAATGTGAATTATGGATTATTTGTGTTGAAAATTTAGGAAAGTATTATAATTATTTCGGAATTTTTGGTGAATTTTAGGAAGTTTCCAAAAATTTGGAGTATTTTGGCCTAGGAAAAATATAGAAATATAAGATAAATGGGAGTGTGACAAATGGCCTACATGCATGGGTGACATTTTCTTGTCCTTGAGCTGGAAAATTTTGTAGCTTTGTTCTTCTAGAAAATTTGCTTCTTTGATCTCTTTCTTAGATGTTCCAAACACCTCTTTTGGTCTTTCTCTTTGCAATTTATACTTCAATTCCATCAGATTTTAGTTTTTCCAGCTTACGAGTTTTTTTTGTACTTTTGATTTTTCGGGACTATTTTTAAAATCAAATGAAGTGGAAATCCTAGAAAGAACCCTATATGCCTCAAGAACTATCTATGAACAAGAAAAAAAAAGAAAAAAGAGAGCAGCCACCATATTCAAAGAAGATTAAGAGGAGACATCAAGAGAGCTTCAGAGAATTCCACATTTCCAAATCAAGACTCCGACTAGTTTTTCTTTCTTTTCCCTTTATTTCTTTCATTATTTTGGATGTTTATTTGGATTATCATGATGTTTAACATGACTATGGGTTTCTAAATCCATATTAGGGATTGTTTTTTATTTGTTTTGCTGAACTTTATTCTTATTGAATTTAATACATTTATCAATGATTTGAGATAATTGTAATACTTATACTTGGTAATAAATCGGGAGAGTGAATCAAGTTAGATGTGTTAAGGTGCGCAACTAGTTAGTAGCTTAATAGACCTGCAATTATCAGACTAATTACAACTGAGGGGAGATCTTAATTGTGAATTAATTATCCTTAGGATTATTTCAAATCTAATTGAATAATTAGGAGTAGTTTTGTGAATCAAGATATTACAATTATATTATTATCAAATTCAATTAGGATTACTTGATTAGATCTCGAGAGAGGGTAATCAAAATCTTAGGGTATCTAAGATCGAGCATAATTAGATAAACAAGATAAAGGGAAACAAAACAAGGATAAAATAATTCCTAAATCTTTAACTTTTATCAACCTTATTTTATTGGCAACTCAATTATTTACTTGTTTCGTTTTATTAGTTATTTCAAATTCAATTATTTATTTTAATTCAAATCAATCCTTAGTACCGTATACAAAGTTTTATTCAAGATTTTAAGTGTCTATCGGTCCTTATGGGAATGATACCTTTGATACTACGAGATATGATTTGTATACTTAAAGTATTGACAGTTTTCATTATAAAACTTATTACAATGATTTCATTATAATTTATTTGTAATGTATTTTTTTCTCATAGTCTTTATTATATACATATAAATATATATATATAAGATAACAAATGTTTTTAAATGATTATGTTACTAAACTACAAACAACTGATTGGCTCTGGGTTATAAACCACAATATGGTACACCACTAAAAGGAACATCATTCATAAGTTGAGTGTTATTGCAATTTAACTCTTTATAAAAGTTCCCAATGGCTTGGAAACATCCAAATGTAGCATCAAGCTTCTTTATAGAAACATCCCCATCATGCATGATGTTGGATGTACCATGCTGCCTATTTTTTGGCTTTATGCTCTCCATATTATTGGAATTGGAGCAATCATTAGAGTAGTCATTCTCTACTTGAGTAGAGGTAGACTCCCTTAGTAGTAGGTTCATTAATTAACTGTATTCTACTACTTTGAAGAGCTTCCTGATTCTTTTCCATTCCTATCCAGATTATTTAAGTGACAACTGCCAATGATAATATCCTAAAGAATCTTTCCAAGCAATTAAGGCTAGTTATGGACCAATATTCAATAGAACATTGTGAATATTGATCCACAACTATACATGTTTAAGCTACGTTTGTTCCATCCTCAATCTTAGAGACCACTTTAGCAAAAAGATAGGCTTATCTTTGATGTGCTAAAGACTAGCTTTAAGAACCTTGCTTGCTTCTTTAATGGAGGTGAACTTAAAGATAAATTGCCCTTGTAGATTGATAAGTGTATCATATAACCCCATCTTGCCCCAGTGGTGCATTAGCTTCCATTACTGGATATGCAAGCCTTTTATCATAAGAGAAACCCACCAGACATGGGCTCCACCTCTTATTACCTTATAGTAGGATGTCCTTCAATAGTTTAACCACTCACTTACCTTCCTAGTTAGCAGGTAAGAAATAGGTCTCCTTGAGTTGCCTTAGAGGTTCACCGAGAATAAAGTTGGCCTAAGAAGGAGAGCTAGCTAATGTGTAACTTAGTGAAGGAACTTTATTGATTAAAGTTTGGAATAAGAAGCCCGCAAGTAAGTTAGGAGGGACATTGTTAAAGAAGGAAAATGTCTTTCTAAGCTATTGGCATGAGCAAAATCAAAAGTTACACACTCCATGAAGAGAGACAATTGTGATTTAAAAAGTTACCAGCAGTACACTTAAGATATGTTTTGTTATTAACATAAGGGTCATTTGGTTTCACTTCTGTTTTTCTATTGTAATTTTTAGTTTTTTTTTCTATTTAAAAAAACAAAAACCTGTTTGGTTGAGATTTGTAATATAAAAACTGAAAACAAAAACCTATTTGGTTGAGATTAGTAATAAAAAAATAAAAACAAAAACATGTTTGGTTTTATCAT
This sequence comes from Erythroxylum pelleterianum, assembly GCA_027563865.1. NCBI lineage: Eukaryota > Viridiplantae > Streptophyta > Magnoliopsida > Malpighiales > Erythroxylaceae > Erythroxylum > Erythroxylum pelleterianum. The sequence continues at coordinate 13,953,471 of JAOQMR010000004.1, forward strand.
CCTATTTTTATTTTTATTATAATTCTTGAAAACATAATAGTACTATCATTTACAAAAGGAAACATAAGTCAATTAGAAATAATATAATTACTCCACATTTGCCTAGTAATTTCATCTCGCTTCCAAAACATACCTTGAAGTTATGCTAGAGTGATATAATTCTTGAAAACATAATAGTACTATCATTTACAAAAGGAAACAAAAATCAAATAGGAATAATATAATCACTCCACATTTGCCTAGTAATTTCATCTCGCTTCCAAGACATACCTTGAAGTTATGCTGGAGTGATATTATACTCTACTTGAGAAATTGCATCTTCATTTTCACTTTCCCTAATTTGTTCTTCATTTTCGACACAAATGTCAAATAACTCATTGCTTTGTCCATACATTCTAGTATAATTGTGTATAATACAACAAGCAATAACAATGTATTTTTGTTTCTTCATATCATAACTCGAAATGTTTATAAGTATAGGGAATTATAAGTATAGGGAATCTTGCTTTTAGAACGCCAAAACATCTTTCAATAATATTTATTAATGAAAAATGCTTGTAGTTAAACAATTCCTGTGGACCTTGAGGTCTTCCTTCCCCTGCATAATCTCACAAATGATATCTTTCACCTCAGTATGGTGAAAGAAATCCAGGTATATTAGTGTAGCCCGAGTCAACCAAATAGTACTTACCTAACATAGAAAGAACATAACATTAACAAAAAGATATTAAAAATGAATCATAATTACTATGTTTATTTAAAATAATATACCTTGTGGACGCATAGGAAATTGTTTCGCTAGATTTGTCATTATTTTTAAAAGAACTCGAGAGTCATTAACAGTACCTTCCCATGCAGCCACTACATATGTAAAACGCATGTCAAATGTGCAACAACACATAATATTTTTGGTTGGATTAATTCTTTTGCCCCTGTATGGTATTTGTTCATCAGTCAGAACATGTGCATCAATATGTGTACCATCTATTGCCCCTATAAAATCCTAAAAATTAAAAAATATATTAAAATAATTATTAATTGTAAGGACATAATTAAAATAGTAATTAAATATATGAATGTACCTGAAAATATGGAAAAAAATTTGAATTATGTTGAATCTCAGGAGGTGTATTAGTAAAAGATGGTAGAGTAATGACTCTTTTTGTAAGACGATTAACTGCATATAAGACCTTACGAAAGTACTTCAAAATTGTATAGGTCGAATGTTGAAAATGTTCTGCATTGACTCTAGTTGTCTCACTATGCCCTATAGTCATCAAGAAAATTACTAGTTGTTCCTCCACAGTCAAATGACTTGTTATCTTTAACTTGTCTAAACTCTTCAACTCATCACATAAGCTTAAGAAAATTATCTTTCTTATTCTTAAGTTTTCATAAATCCTTGTAAGATTCCCATTCAAAAGTTCTAATATCCAATCATAACTTGGTAGAGCAGAAGTTCCACATGGTTGCTTTTGTAAATGAAAATATTTGTTCTCTCTCCCAGCTACAGAAATAATGATTACCTTCTTCTGTTCATCATCAGAATTTGATAAGAAATCCATGTATCTACAATGTCAACATTAAATAATTAATAAAAAATTCAATCAAGTAAATTTAATCAAATATATAAAAATATTCATACAAAATATGGACTTAAAATTAAGTCAAATATTCACACAAAACACAAACTTAAAATGTTCAAAATATGGAATAATGCTTAATATAAAAGTTTCAAATCAATAAGAATTCGATATGTAATAACATGGAAATATAACTAAAGTGACACAATCCAATCTAGCTTATTTGTTTATGTCATCTTCATAAAAATATCCCTATAAAATAGAGAATCATGCATAGCCTTCACAACTTTTCCATATTGCACACCGTCAATACCCAATTCATCTAAGGAATTCAAACATTCCAACATTATGTTAAACTCTTGAGATCTATTCTCTGCAGTGAATGATGTTTCACTCAGTTTTTTCTCAAGAAAATCATTCTTCCTTTTTGATTGTTCACCAAGTATAAGTAAGACTTCTTCTCCAATGTTAGAATATGTCTTCTTTCCCTTCTTCTTTTTAGGAGATTTTTTTTCTTAGATGGAGAACTTTTATCTTGATCTTCTATTTCATTATACAAGTAATCTTCATCAACATCATTTCCATATTTCTCTTCTGTACTATTTAATAGAGATGTGCATGCACCCCAGTTGCAGTAGTTTCTCCAAAAATTTGACACAAGTCTAAAAATTCCTTACATCATTTTTTTTAAATCTGTGAGTCATTTTATGCACCTATAATGAAGAAAAAGGAATATGAGAATGAATATTATATAATAGGATATATTAATAAAACAAAAGACATATTTTACTTTAAATAGATTTTCCCAACATTCATTTGTAGCGTGAACTTCACCAGTAAAAGAGTTGTAATCAATTCCTGTTTCTTTGAGTAAGTTCTTGAAATTCTTCAATCTAGCTTTTAATCCATTATACTTATTCTTCAATTTAATCTATTATAATTACTTTATTGTTATAGTATTATAATTATACATTCCTACAATAAATAATTTTAAGAAATCAAGAAAACTGCAACCATCATTTTTCTATTCTTTAGAGAGAAAAGAAAAAGATCAAACTCCCACTGTTACCATAGATAAGTCCGCTTCTATCTAAAAGTCTTATTTCTTTTTTTTGGTAAATAAAAGAGCTAACAACAAGCTAGAGCTAATAACAGGATTAATGTGTCGAGTGCGAATAACACCCATGCGATCATCATTGAGAGTGCGTCCTATAACATCTGCTGGCTGTTGAAAAACCACCATACCCAAAGACACCTCAGGTCTGATCCGAGCCATAGCATCAGCTGTAGCGTTTTCCTCTCTAAAAACGTGATGAATCTTGACTTGCCAACTACGTGA
>JAOQMR010000004.1:13973677-13985985 GCA_027563865.1 Erythroxylum pelleterianum
AATATTTTAATTAATTAATGAATTATATTTTAATTAATTATATTGTAGTTAATTAATTATTAATAATATTTTAATTAACTAAAATGTTGTAATTAATTAATTAATTATAATATTTTAATTAATTAATTAATTATAATATTTTAATTAATGAATAATTATATTTTAATTACATATATTGTAACTAATTAATTAATTAATAATATTTTAATTAATTAATTATATTTAAATTAATTAATAATTATATTTAAATTAGTTAATTGTAATAAGCACACTCTTACATAACAATGATACTCATTCCTCTAGATTAGGAGAGGAATGGAGTATTACCCAAAAATGGGTAATCAAAATAATGACTCTATAATCATAATCCCTTGCCAAACTCTCTCATTCCATACCCATTCTCTTTTTTTCATATCCACCAAACAAGCACACCCTTAGGGGGGTTGGTTCGCAAAGGAGAATGATAATAGGAATGAAAATGAATATAGTGAGGAATAAGAATAAATATTATTATTATTATTATTATGGTTGGTTAAGAGAAAGGAATGATTACCATTATCATTGATAGTGGTTGGTTTGTGAAAAATATTAAGAAACAAATTTTATTATATGTTAATTAATTAATTAATTATATTGTAATTAATTAATTAGAATATGTTGATTAATTAAACTATTGTAATTAATTTTAATTAATTATATTGTAGCTAATTAATTAATTATATTTTAACTAATTAATAATAATAATATTTTGATTAATTATATTGTAATTTATTATTTTAATTAATTATTACAATATTTTACTTAATTCATTTATTATATTTTAATTAATTATATTACAGTTAATTAATTATTAATAATATTTTAATTAATTATATTGTAATTAATTAATTAATTAATTACTATATTTTAATTAATGAATAATTATATTTTAATTACTTATAGTGTAATTAATTAATTAATTATATTTTAATTAATTAATAATAGTAATATTTTAATTAATTAATTGTAACAAGCACACCCTTACATAACAATGATACTCATTCCTCTAGATTAGGAGAGGAATGGGATATTACCCAAAAATGGGTAATCAAAATAATGACTCTATAATCATAATCCCTTACCAAACTCAATCTCTCATTCCATACCCATTTCTTTTTTTTTCATACCCACTAAACAAGCACACCCTTAACATTTACATCCAACCCTCCGTATAACACGCCATGCAATGTTGTAGCACCAAACACATATCCAAGTAGCTAATCAAAACTCAAGGTTGTCCACTAACTCGATTCTCGTTTCCAGCACACCTTAAATAATTCCAACATACATAATATGTAGTTTTGTGGCTACATATTATCGAAGGGACAAAGAGACCTTACAAACCTACCCCACCAAAAAAAGCTAACGTCCTTGTCCAAATGTCATCCAAGTACTTCTTAATCATGTCTTCAAATTGCCCTAGAGAAAAGTCTTTCCCCTATGATGCATTCGTTGCATCTTTATCTTTTCATTTCTCAAGAAATTCAGTATTTCGATTCTTCTTATGGTGTCCTAATCGTCTATGGTCAAGAATCTTTTTGATCATATTGAACTTGCACATTTGGAGGTGCACGCTTATGTTTTCTCCTCTCTGGTTCTTCATTATTATGATAAAACCTGCACAAATAACTCACGAAAGATGAACTTTCAAGCTTTCGGGTAAGTTAAGTTGATAATTCACCTTACCAACATTCTTGATAACTTTGAATAGACCATCATATTTCAAAAATTAAGCCTTTGTTTGCCGACTTTCAACTGATTTTCTTCCATATTTGAGGTGATAACTTCAACAACATTTTGTTACCCATAATATAAAGTCTAAAGGACTTCTATGTTGATTAGCTTATTTTTTCATCCTTCACATAACTTTTCGAAGGTTGTCTTCCAATAGTTCTTATCAATCCCTCACAAATTTATAGGAAGCTAGACACTTGCCACCAAGTTATTGTTTAGTAATCTCCAAAGGAATCAAAGGTTGATTCCCTAAGACCAATTTAAAGGGAGTTAGGTTGATGCCCTAAGACCAATTCGAATGGACTTTTTCTAGTTGCAGAAGATCGATGAAGGTTATAAGTAAATTGTGCACTATCTAGTAGATTCAACCAATTTTTCTGACTCGCACTCACATAGTGTCATAAATAATGTTCCAGCAGTGCATTTATCCTTTCTATTTGCCCATCTGTTTAGGGATGGTTAACAGTAGAGAACTTAAGTTTAGCCCCATCATATTGAACAATGTTGTCCAAAATTGACTAGTAAATCGTGGATCCGTATGGCTCACGACATACGTTAGAATAACAAAATGTTGTTCACATACGTTGGAATACCAAAATGTTTAGCAACATTTTGGTAAAATAAATTAGCTGCTATCTTTGCTATACAAAATGATGGCGTAGTGAAGAAGACAGTATACTTAGAAAATCGATCAATCAGAACCAATACTAAGGCTTTGCCATCTACCTTTGTAAAAGATTTTCAAAAGAAGAATAAGGTAAATCGTCCAAGTTCGAAGGCTTAATAATTTTTACACTCTTTCTTTTATTGTGTAGTTTGTGTTCCTATATGTGCTTATGAGCACATAACATATGTTGGTTTATGTTTAACAATATATATTTCCTTTTTTAGAGGGTATAATATGAATTTTGTACCAATAATTAGGGTATAGTACGTATGATATATTAAAGAAGAGTGAGTAAACAGAGAATGATAATAGTTGTTCAGATATGATGATGTCACATAATGGGTCTAGGGATAATGAGAGATAGATGGTGATTGAAGTTAGAATTAGATTTGAAAGTTAAATGACTATGGAAATGTAATTAAAGTATGCTAGATGTCATGGTTTTGTAATTGCTATAAGGTCAAGATTGAAAGATAAATGGAGAGTTCAATATAGAACATTTATGTGTCATAGAGGTGTATCACACAAACCAAGGCATCAAAGACTAATTGATCCTAAAAGTAGTGAAAGAAATGGGTGCCAGGCTCACTTACGGTGTCATTGCAATAGAGGTATTTGGAGTTAGGCAATTTTAACAATGTTTATAACTATAAAATAAATTAAAAAATGTGGGGTTTATTAGGAAACAATATGTGGTCAATAATCATATTAGGCATATATTGGAAATGAATTAAAATTCTTAGATTAGGTCATTCACTCATGTACAAACTATCTTTACAATTGCATGTGGATATGATCATATGTCAGATCTACGTAAAGACTTTCTTTATCATATCGACTATTTGAGGAGAGTGAGGTTGCTAATGATGTGAAAGTAGTGTATAGGATTTTTTAAGAATGAAGGATAAGTACAATAATTTCTTTTTTGCAAAATTGATTGTGATGAGGATGGAAGGTTAAGCAATATTTTTTTAGTTTGATGTAAGGACTCATGTATCATGTATTGAATTTTGTGATATGTTAATGTTTGCCATAATTATCTCTTTATTAAATACCAAATGCCATTTGCCCCATTTTTTAGATTAAACCATCACAATCAATTTAGTTTTTTTTGGTTTATAATATTAGGTAGGAAAATAACCAAACCTTTTCTTGGTTGTTCTATACATGGTTAAGTTATATAGAAGGGAAGCCACATGCCAATATAATCTCTAATGAGTGCAAAAGTTAAGTAACACCATTTAGACTGTACTCCTAACCATTAGGCGTAGACTATGTTCATGGAACATAATAAAAAATTAGTTTCCGATAAGAATTATAAGAAGTTTAAAGATAATTTTATGGTTCTCGTGTATGACACCCGTAATGCCCAAGATTTTGAAAGGAAATGGGATGACATGGTTGCCAGGTTTAACCTAGAAGATAATTCATAGCTTAAGTCCAGATAATTAATGGGTTAAGTCTCTTTTTAATGAATGTTTGAGGTGGGCTGCAATGTAAATTTGATGCCATTATAGGTAAGAATGTCAATGGCACAAAGCATTGAAAGTAAGGTATGAATGCTTACTTTAATGGCATTGTGTATGCCCATAACAGATTGAGACTATTTAATAAGTAACACGAAGAAGTCATTAGGGAAAAGATTAATCGATAAATGGAGTTTAATTACGTGAATGTAGGAATTAATGTATCATTGATGACATGAATTGAAATTGAGAAGGGATTCAAGGAAGTGTTCACAATTCCTTATTTCATATTGTGTAAGAAGAGCTAAATAGTTTGATATGATGAGAGGTGAGCAAAGATGGATTAAAGGAAATTGTCAAATGTACAAAGTAAATTAGATGGTTGTAGGTTGAAATATTCTTGGGATGTATGTAGTTACATTAAGTGACACTCTCCTTTAACTATATGCAATTATATGTATTTTGAATTTAAAGGTATTGTGTCATCACATGTTTAAGATTTTTACTATGTTGAATTTTGAACAATTTCCATTAAATTTATTTATTATAAGGTGAAAAAAGGATGTTGGTTAATGACTTACAAAAATGAATGTCAGAAACATTTGGGATAATGATGTCATTATTGTTACTAGGATGCATAAATAGGAATAACTTTTCTATAAATAACTTGATTATTTTGTTGATGGTGTATCAAAATTTGATTACCTATATAATTTGTTAGAACAAGAAAATATAAAATTGTCTATTGGGAATGTAATTCAGTCCATGGATAACAGTTATAGTTACGGGAACACTAGTTCCATTCCAGGAAGTACTATATCTATACTCTCGCCATCCTAAGCTAAAATCCTAGCCATCTTGCTTCATTTGAATGGTCATTCCACCTACAGCCTGTTAAGATAATAAACATGTAAATAATTTAGAATTCGAGTAAACTTTAATTAATTACACAATATGTACACCTCTACCTTTCAACTAGAAATAATTAAGTTTCTACCACTCATCGCACACCATCAATATAGCTACGTATCAACCTATAGAAGGCACTACATCTTTTCCCTCTACACTCTCACAAAACCTATAAATGTGTGTGCAAAGGTGATTTAAGGATGCAATGTAAACCAAGCTACTTATAATCATCAACAATAATAATAGTGAGGAGTAACTGTAGGCTTATATTATAATTAGCTTTAAGACCAAAAAAAAATCCAACATATGTATGCCATAAACATTCCTCTTTTTGTGCACCCCTCACTTTTTTAAGTATGCATCATACTCCTTCTATTATTTTATCAACTTAACCTCATTGACTTTTGTTCATACATATTTTGTTTTGTTTAGAAGCCCCCATACAATCTATGCGACAGTATTAAAGCTATTGTCATCCACTTGACCCTCCCTAATTCTTGATGTCAACTCATCAGTATCAAACTATGTACATAACTAATATCACAAACACCTTCTTACCCTAACATCTCATTACCTCTCAGTTCCTTGAATCCTATGTAGGTGGCTTACTTCATCCCCTCTTAACTAAAGATCTATATCAATTTAGACACCTTCTTAGAATAGTACTGCATTTAACAACACTAAAGTTTTATTAGTCACAATAATTTTACTTCATAAACTCACCATTTAATATAGTTCCAATCAACAAAAAATTCAATCCTTATTCTAAACTACCACACTATGCTTACTTGCTCTTGTGAAATGAAATTCACCCCTGATCTACATTTTCAAGGTTAATAGCAAATTAGTTTATGTACACTTCATTTTTATATAAATTGGTACCTCATTACCTTTCTTTTTGCATTTATGACATTCTACTTTCCTTACTATAGATGAGAGGGTGCCCTAATTACAACTTTATCCTTTTTTGTTTAATGTAACATTTAAAACATTATTGTCAACCTAAAATTATTACATAAAACATCCATTACAACAAAACATCACTATGATAGGCCACACATGATAAATACGAAATTAATACTATGGAATTATAAATTGAAAAGACTACACTGTGATCATATCCGTAGATAAAAACATGTTCTACAAAATAATGTATAAACATATAAATGGCCACTAGTAAAGTCAACCAAATAGGAATAAAACTCACTATCTACCATATTTATTTGGTTTTTCAAACGACAGTTTGTTAATACTCTAACAACCTTATTATTTGTTAACTAGCAAGTAATGTGTAAGAATGATCGAGAGATAATTATGTTTGATTAATTTTGGATTGTATGATGTAAAAATGAAAAGATTGGATGTTAGCAACTATTTATAGACCATCTAAAGAAATCTTTACATAAATTAAATTCCGCTTACTCTTGTATAATGGAAATTTTACAATCCATACATGGTATTAGGGGGTAATACTTATTTTTTAAGCTTTTTAAAAAGCCAGTATATATAATAAAGTTCATTTTTTATAAAGAACAAATATTCTAAATAGCATGTAGCAATATGTCTTTTGAAATGGTGGCTTCGACTTTTACACACACTAATACAATTGAGCACACAATCTTGTTTATATAAGCATTAATTTTACACAGTAAAGTACACGATTCTATAACAATTTGTGTCCTTCATATTGTTTCGTAATAAAAGGTAAAAAAAAATTACCATATAAGCATGTAAATAACTATGTGCATTATAACTACAAAACAACATAGGAGTCTACAAAGATGTATGTCAGTTTGTATCCTTACCATTTATTTCTTCAAATTTTATAACAAGAACACGATTCAATACACGATGACATAATTAATAATGTTACATAAAGCCTTTAATGTATACAAATTCATGCTTAATTGTGTGTCAATCTATGTACTTAAGTTTATTCCATAAAAATTTCAAATAATAACATGGATGACCATGTGTAGCTCAAGTTATTTGGAACATTTCACAACACACGATCATGTATATGATCGTGGAAGTTCACAAAAAGTCAAATGCCTAAGTCTAGAGTCACATATTCACAATGACTTGTACAGTCAGTTATGCACCAGGACACATGTTTAAAAACCCTACTTTCCTTCTTCTTTCCCATTTTTCTCTCCCTCTTCCATGTCCCAGCAACTTCACCTTTCCCTTCTTCATTCTTCCTTAGCATTTTTTTTAGTGATTTATAGCACCCAAGTAAGTTTTTCTTATCTTTTACATGAATTAAACGTGGAAATTTGTGTATTTTCTAATTTTAGGGGTTTTCATCCCCAAAATGCTATGGTGAAGCCATTATTGCATCTTAGGGTGTTATCACCAAATTTTGTGCTTGATTGTCAATTACAAGTTGAATTCATCCTTTCCTATATGAATTATTGGATTAACTTGATGAATTGCATGAGAATTGGATTAAATCTGATTGGGTATGCAAATCTTGCTCATTATGTTATGAATTGTGATGATTTTGGTAGAATAGGTTTAATTTGTTATTACTATAGTAATTAGATGTTATTTCATAGTTTAATTTCGTTTCAATTTAGTATTTTCCATGAATTAGGTTTTAATTGTGTTTAATATAGGTCTATTTGTTTAATTATGTAATTGAATTTCCAATTTGAGGAATTTCATTAGTAATTGTATATTTAGATTAATTTTATTAGTTAATTGCATTTTTAATTTTTGAATTAGTTAATTTTTCTAATTATTTTTTAATTACATTATTTCTACTTTAATTTAATTTTTAATTGTGTATTTTTCGTAATTACATGAAGTAATGAGCTTACCAATTAAGTATGGGAAAATTTTTTGTTTATATTTATATTTTTCTTTCCTCACACTTAATTTAATTTTAGGAATATTGATGAGAATAACAAAAACTGCGTGGCAATAAAGAGAAAATGAGGCACTGAGGAAGAGATAGAGAGGAGAAGGGTCATCCAGAGACCCGAGTGGAACTCGCTCACCACTAACATGACTAACTGTAGTATATTTATTAGAGCTACACAAGAAGTTACTTTTTAATGTCAAGGCCCATAAGAAGCAATTTTAGCAACCTAAGGACAAGTGATTTAGGGCCCACTAATGCATCGATTGGGAGGTGTTGGAGCATATCAACTTAGCAATCTAAGGATATTGGGACAATTATGACACCTTTAAGAGTCCGCCATCTTCTTTGTTCTTCAATTTCTAATTTCCAACACTCACAAGCACATCAAACACCTCATGAAACATAAGATTAAGATTGATTCATGCTCTAAACCATACTAACACTTAGAATAGGGAGCGTCGGTTCTGTTTGTTAGGAAGAAGGATGGGACATGGCGTATGTGCATCGATTACCGGAGACTCGACAAAGAGACTATTAAGAAAAGTATCCTCTACCTTGGATTGATGATCTGTTTGACCAGTTACAGGGAGCAAGGGTCTTTTCAAAGATTGATCTCAGGTCAGGTTATCATCAACTCAGAATCAGGGAGTCTGATGTGAACAAGACAGCCTTCAAGACACTTTACGAGCATTATGAGTTTTTGGTCATTCCCTTCGGATTAACCAATGCTCCGGTTGCATTCATGGATCTTATGAATAGAGTCTTCAAGGAGTATCTAGATCAGTTTTTCATAGTGCTTATTGATGACATCCTAGTCTATTCCAAGAGTGAAGGGAAACATGAGGAACAACTCAGGACAGTGTTGCAGACATTGAGGGAGAGGGAACTTTATTCCAAATTCAGCAAATGTGAATTCTAGCTTCATGAAGTGATTTTATTTGGACATGTGATTTCTAAAGATGGGGTACATGTTAATCCAAGAAAAATTGAAGCAGTGGTGAATTGGCATACACCGACGAGAGTGGCAGAAGTAAGAAGTTTTATGGTTCTGGCAGGGTATTATAGGAGATTTGTTGAAGGATTCTCGATGATAGCTTCTCCTATGACCAAGTTATTGAGGAAGAATCAGAAGTTTATTTGGAGTGATGAATGTCGGAAGAGCTTTGTGGAGCTTAAGCACAGATTGACAAGTGCTCCAATTCTGACTTTGCCCATAGGAGAGGAGGGTTATATAGTTTATAATGATGCTTCATGGAAGGGTTTGGGTTGTGTGTTGATATAGGGAGACAAGGTAATAGCTTATGCCTTACGACATCTAAAACCTTATGAACTGAATTACCCGACCCATGATCTGGAATTGGCAGCAGTAATTTTTGTCCTGAAGATTTGGAGACATTATCTGTATGGGGTTTAGACAAGGATCTTTACTGACCATAAATGTCTCAAGTATTTATTGAGCTAGAAAGAGTTAAATTTTAGACAGAGAAGATGGTTAGAGTTACCCAAAGATTATGAGCTATTTATTCAATACCATCCAGGAAAGGCAAATGTGGTAGCGGATGCCTTGAGTAAGAAATCTTCTATTGCTCATGTTTAAACGGTTTATCTACTATTATTTGAAGAGATGGCTAAGCTTAAGATAAGCTTAAAACAAGAGGAACCAGATTGTGTTATTGCAAATTTCAGAGTGAGGCTGATACTCAGGGAGAAAGTAAAGGAGTTATAGGCACAAGATACAGATTTGAGCAAGCTCCGAGAAGAAATTGAGCATGACAAGAAATTTGAGGTGGTAGTGAGGGATGATGGACTGGTGGTAGTAAGAAACATACTTTGTATCCCAAATGTCAAGGAAGTAAATGATGAAATACTAGATAAGGCACACAATACGTTTTATGCTATGCACCCAGGTAGCACCAGGATATACAGAAATCTAAAAAAGCATTTCTGGTGAAAAGGCATGAACAGAGATGTAGCAGAATATGTGAGCAAGTGTTTAGTGTGTCAACAAGTCAAGGCAAAACACCAGGCACCTTCTGGCTAGATAAGGACATTGTCTATTCCTGAGTGGAAGTGACAACGGGTAACTATGGATTTTTTGATGGCTGATAATTTGACGAAGTCAGCCCATTTTCTGGCAATTAAATAGACTGATTCTCTGCATGTGCTAGCAAAGAAGTATATTGATGAGATAGTAAGATTACATGGGATTCTCGATTCCATAATTTCTAACAGGGAACCTCGATTCACTTCAAGATTATGGGGAAGCTTACAAGAGGCTCTAGGATCCAAGTTGAACTTTAGCACTGCTTTTCATCCTTAAATAGATGGCCAATCTGAGAGAACGATTAGGACCCTTAAAGGAATGCTCAGGGCATGTGTGATGATTTCAGGGGCACTTGGGATGAACACTTGCCATTGATCGAATTTGCTTATAATAATTTATACCACTCAAGCATTCAGATGGATCCTTATGAAGCACTGTATAGAAGGAGGTGTAGAACTCTGATATGCTGGGATGAAGAATGGGAGAAGAAACTGATAGGGCCAGAGTTACTTCAGATGACAGTCGACAAGGTTAATCTGGTTAAGCAACGGCTTAAGGCAGCACAGGATAGAATGAAGAGTTATATTGATGCACATCGAAAGGAGATGGAGTATGAAGCCGGTGAGAAAGTATTTCTTAAGACGTCTCCTTGGAAAGGAGTCATGAGGTTTGGCAAGAAGGGCAAGTTAAGCCCGAGATATGTGGGTCCCTATCAAATTGTTGAGAGGATTAGACCGCTAGCCTATAGGTTGGCATTGCCACGGAACTGGCATAGATACATGATGTCTTTCATGTTTCCATGTTAAGGAGATATAGATCGGCATTCCACATCATTCAGACCACTGAGGTTCAGTTGAGAGATGATCTGAGTTATGAGGAGATTCTAGTGGAGATTTTGGACACCAAGGAAAAGGTCCTCAGGAACAAGACAGTTCAACTAGTCAATGTCCTATGGAGAAACCATTCTGTGGAAGAGGCCACGTGGGAGGCTTCGGAAGCTATGAAGGAGAAGTATCTACAACTCTTCAATGACTCAGGTAAGAATTTCGAGGATGAAATTCTTTTAAGAGGGGGAGAAATGTTAACCTCCGAATTTTTTATTTGATTAAGCATGATTTAAATTTATTTTGATGTATTGCTAGATTAATGTATGTTGGAATTAATTAGCTTGTTAATGTGAGTAAGATTATGTGACATAGGTGAATTGAATTAAATTGTTAAGGTGGTAAGATTACATAAGGGGCATTGTGGAAAGATCACTTAAGTTGTAAAGTCTTCAAGCATTAAAGTAAGGGTAAAATGGACATTGTGCAATCATTAAGTGTATAAAAGGGGAGAAAAATTGGTGTCTTGCATTCGGAAGAAGCTAAAACAAAAATTGGAGAAAAGAGAGGAGAGAGAGTGTCGTGAAAAGAGGGCTAAGCTAGGTTTCAACTTTTCTTAGCCTTTAAGAGGGATTTTGTGGTTGAGCAAGAAGGGAAAAAGGAAGAGGAAGATTAGAGCTTCCATTAGAACTAAGAAATACATTAGTTGGTTGAGATTCAAGGTAAGTTTCTGTTTTAATATTTGATTTTTTAGAAGGTTTTGGTTCAAAGAGCTTAGAAAATGTATGGGTTTAAGTAATCTAGGATCAATTTCATATATTTGGTTCTTTGGGTTCCAATTTGAATTCTATTGAATTGAGAATTTTTGTCATTGTTAAAGAGGGGCAAGAGAGGCAAGAGGAACAAGAGGAGAGTCATCCTTGAATAAGTTTTCAAGCAAGGAAATTATGGTGGGTGACATTTTTATAATTGAGTTAATAAGCCATTAAAGTTTCTTCAAATAAATGGAAGTTAATGGTTTCCAACTACCTTGATAATTTGCATTTATTGTCCTTTAAAAATGCTTTGAGAATGTGCCATATGATTTTGTATGTGAATTTATGTGAATAACTTATGAGCTAATATGAAAATGATTTCAAATGGCTTCATAATAGTTGTATTTGCCGCTTTTGAATGATTTAGGAAATGGTTATATGATTGGTATAGGGTTTTGGTTGATGAAGTGTGAAATGATGATGAAATTGCATATGAAATGTTTCAAAATGTGCCATTTGGGCAATTGGTTTTCAAGTTCATGAATTACATATTATGTGGGTTTGGTGTAGTCCATCCAAGAATGTCACGTGCACGTTGACCAAGTTAAGGCTTCTCCCGCCTTCCCGCTAGTGGCATGGAGCTCCTTCATAGACTCCCTCAAGTTTATGACTATATAAGACCATTATGTAGAATTGTGTAGTTCGTCATATTTATGGATCTACCCAAACCATTATGATGTGCTTGTGTGTTTACATGTGTTGACAAGTTTGATAAATGCTTGACTTATGTGAGTTGCGAATTGGTTTGACAAGTTGAGAATTTGAGGAATATATGTTATTAGAATATATTTTATGGGCTACAATCAATTGTAATCAATTGTAATTTTGTTTTATTAAAAACAGGCTAATGATATGATTCCTATTGAGATGCCTATGGTCCACTATTATTATGATCCCTATTGGACTTAAGCCCTTTATATAGTTAGTGTGATTAATGGTGTAGG
>JAOQMR010000004.1:14003174-14016069 GCA_027563865.1 Erythroxylum pelleterianum
AGTAAACTAGTAAAGTATACAGTACAACTGTATAATATATCAATATGGACTATTTTGCAATTTTTAAAAAGTTTAGGACTATTTTATAAATTTAAAAAATATCCCGAAACGGTACCGGTATTGACCGGTACCGGTACAGTTCCGTTCTAAAGGTTAATCCGGTATCGAGTCCGGTACAGTATTCATAACATTGGCATGCACAGCTCAGAATCAACCAAATCGTAACAAACTGCTTGCCCAAAAATAACAAAAGCTGAAAAGTGGCAATGGTACCTAAATTAGAATACGCGTTGATAACAACAGAATGTGTCTCTCCTCACGCGCCATTCTCGCCACTTGAATTTCTTTCCCTTCTATTTCATTTTCTTTTTCTTCCATCTAATGATTGTTGACAACGGCGATGAGATCCCTATTTACATATTTACCCTTCTCTTCTTCTCTCTACCAGCTGTGTCCTTCCTTCGATCTCGATAATCGTATTCAATTGACGTGATTCTATCGTATGGCATCTTTGTGGACACACCTTTCAAGCCAAGCAAACTACCCAAATTCAATTTAATTCAGCAGCATTAATTTCCTGTTTCTGCCTTCTTTTGTTTCGAAGTGGGTGTCGGGTGATGCAGTTGTTTGTGTTTCATCCTCCACCGACATCCATAAAAACTTGACGAGTTTCTCTCGCTGCCTCCGCTGTTATGAAGCTCTGCGGCGCTGATTTTTGTTTGAATTCCTTTTTACTGTCACTTCCGTTTTCATGGAATTCACCTTCTCCAGGTACTAGTATTACACCCCACATACGTGGTATTTAACTGTCCTCTAAACATACGTCTCTTCGCCTACGCGTGTTCTAACTTTCATATGCTTCCATTCGAGCTCATCGTCGGGGTGTTTGGTAATAGCTTCTTGACGGTTGTTTTTATGTGGGATATTTTTTTTAGCAGCCGAAAGTGGTAAATTCAGGCATAATTCCAAGTTCGAAAGTCGAGATTTTGATGGGGAAAAGCGACAGTGACAAATGCGTTTTCCCTTTAACCAGTCTCCAGATCGGGTGCGTTTTTGCATGTTTACGATTGGTAGTTCAGAATTTTATTCGTATTTGACTTCGGCTTTAATCAAACAGTACGAGTTATAGCCTTCGTTCGTGTTTGTTCCTTTAAAGCTGATGGGGGTTTGCATCTTTTGGCGGTGATTTTGTTTATGTTTCCTAGAGTTGTCTGAAAAGATTACGAGATCAGTAGACTAGGTTGGTTACGCGTTTCTAGCTCTGATTGCAAACAAGTCTTTTCTGCTACATGCTTTTGGATAAATTTTTTTTTGTTATTTCATTTTGAGTCACAAATACATTTGATTTTGATGATCCTGTATCTGTAACTAGGATTATTAACTCCTTCTATAATCAAACTACTAACTGAAAATCAAGTATTCATTACAAAGCTTCAGTGTTTCTTGCTCAGTCGAGCATGGCCTTCTTTGAAAGTGCAAATATTGTGTGATACTCGTAGATTAAGTTTTTTTTTTTTTGGGTTGCTCACACTTCAAAACCCGGTCCAAGCTTTTGCTATTAGGCTTAGAAAATTATTATAAATTTGACATTAGTAGTGATGATGTTAATTCAAATTGAAGAACAGTATTCATCTGTTATATATCTACTTTGGCGTAATTAGACTATATTAAACATTGCAAAGTTAGTTTCATCCTAATGCCCTGTATGTATTGTAGTTGTGGACCTTCTTTGGATGAATCTTGCATTTTAGTCATTGTTTTACTCTGTTTGATTGCAGAGATTTGCAGTCTTATCTGTCGGATCTTAAGCTTTTCCTGGCTTTTGATAGTAAGAAGTTATATATCCTGGTGGATAATCGCCCATGGTTGAGAGACCTAGATCCACGACCAGCACACTTGTGGCAATTGATGGTCACCAAGGTTGTTAAGGACAACCTCCTTTGCCCATAAAATTTTCTTATGAGACTCTTATGTGAATACCAAATTTCATGATGATGCCTTTTGCTTGTTTGCAGTCCAGATTATCTCCTTTTGCAAACACCAAGGCACAAAGGGGTAGAAAAGAGGGGACAGAGGCTTGTCCTTCCTATTCTGGTAAAGAAAAGAAGTTTGAGAAATGGTTCTCGTTGGTGGATGCAGCAAATTTGTCTCGGAAAAGGGTATTATTACCTGTAAAGAAATTTAAAAATTCCTTGATTTTGAGCAGTGAGTTGCAGAGGACCCTCTATGGTTTTATTGTGTTTGAAGTAGAATGGACTGATGTTCGAGGCATTAACTACTTGAATGAGCTTCAGGTAGTCCCTTTCAAAATGCTCCATGTCATGTTTGATTCTCATGAATGTTGTTTGGTCATCAGTTTTCATATTACTTGCAGACTGATACCTCTCTGGCTATTGAGGCTAAGAAAATGGAAAGATGGGAATTTGATAGCATAGAACAAGCAAGAAATTGTATAACTTCATGGTTCTCAGGAACACTCTCTGAGCAACTAAAGTTGGAAGACTACCTGGAATCTGCAGTCGGTAATCTTTTCCTATCCTGATCCTGACGTGGGATAGTTATATATGATTAAATCAATATCTAAAGGATGGTGGGTGTGACATAGATATGTGTTTCAGCAACGTTATTGGACATTTGTGTTCTGTATATTCATGTGGGGATGCTTGTCAGCTACTAGATTAACTGTACTTGACTACCGAATGGAAAATACATTTTTTGAAAAAACAGAGGAAAATACATAATTGCAAGAATATATACATACATAATCTGGTTTTGGAAATTCTCCCTTGTCTTTGTCTACATATACCAACTGATTACTTGTTTGTCAATTACTCTTGCATTGCTATCATGTTGTATGATGTACGGTAAAAGTGCATATTTCCAGTTGAAGCTATCTTAAAGAATAATGCCTTTTTGACATTCTCAGGAGGTATCTTCTACGATGTGGAAGAAAATTTCTCAACAACTCCGTCTAATGATGATGATGGTGGGAGTATTGGCCAAGATAATCTATGGATCAAGGACGATTCTTCTTGCTGTCTTGGGGGCAGTTCTAGTTTATATTCTGGGATTGCAAAAACATTATCAATTGAGCCACACACTCCACCTCCAACTGGTCCTTACAAGAGAAGAAGGGTAACCAAGTCAACTGGTACTGGACTGGAAGGTAACTTCTATTCTGAGGAAACATACAGAGGAAATGGAGGATCACTAGAAAACTCTGAAACAACTACCAGTGATTCTGAGAGCAATATTGAAGCGAAGCAGTACAGGGATGTTCTCATTCTATTTAGGTTCAATGATCATGACCTTCCTTTCAAGTTGAGGCTAATAATTATGTCAGACCTGCGCTTACTTACTTTGCTAGAGGCTGGGCTTCCATCTTGGGTCATTTTTCTTCAGTCCTATCCGGGGTTTTGCCATCTTTATCGCCCCTGGATGTGCCCTCTTGCGAGAGCTTTATATGTGTTGATCTCAATTATTACTGTTCTTATCGGATTTTATGATTTGTATAAAAATGTACCAGTTCTTAAAGCAACCGCATCTCGCTTATGTGGACCCCTTTTTGACTGGATAGAGAATTGGGAGATGGTATCAAGAATTAAGTACTTGGGAACAATGCTATTTCTACATAACTTTGAGAAGGCCGTTACCTGGTTTCTAGCTGTTCAACGAGCTGTACGGTCATTCTTCTCAATTCTCACCCAACCATTACTTGGACCACTTATGGAGATTTTAGGATATCTTCTTCCTATTTGGAATATGTTTATCGAAGTAGCTGGGAGTTTGTCTAAAATTGTTTTTCTAGCAATAGAATCTTCATGCAACACGGTGGGAGACCTGATAGAGATAATTCTTTATCCAATATGGTTTTTTGGGTCAGTTATTTGGAACATCAGTAAGTTATTCCTCTTGTTTGTTGTTCTGCATGCTATGCAGGCAATAAGATCTGATATAACACTTCTCTCAATACTTTCATGGTGCAGCAACTTCTGTCATATATCCCATACTGTGTCTCCTCTGGGAAGTAATTTATGCCCCATTTCGGGTGGTTCTTTATCTAGCAAGTTTTGTGACTTTCCTTTGTGCATCGATATTGGAATTGTTTGGCGATATCTGGCGATCCGTAAGTGGCATACTTAGGCTTGCTTCAGCATCTGAGGTGACAGTAGCAACATATGAAGTTTCAATTTTCCGGTCACTCTGGAATGATCTTTTCTCTCAGGTGGGGAATGGAGCATGTATGATTGTATGAGTGACTGATGTTGTCATGGCTTTGTTCCTAACCATCAATCATGACAGGTCTTCCGAGCACTTAGGAGTATATTAAATGGTTTTGTTGCCTTCTTCATAGCATGCAACAGGCATCGCCTTAGGTAATGTCTTACATCACCTTGTTGTTAAAGTATCTGAGTTTGACACTTTTTGTTTTGAGGCATAGCTGAGTTTTCATTGCAATCGGAAGAGTTTCAAATGAGAAATTTATTCTGAATATTATTTGGGATCCATTGTAGGGGCCTTGAGCTTTAGATGTCTTTATTCTTCTCCAGGTTTCTTGTAAATTTCAAATATTGAGGATTTGTCTTAAGTTGCAATGCATGTTATTGAAACTACTATTTGATTTTTTTTTCTCTTAGTTTAATATATTTATACGCCACAGATTGACAAATTTCATTTTCCAATGGACAGCATCTATAATCATTTACATGATTTCATTGAAAGAGTATTTGCCAGGGCGCAGAGATCAAAAATCTCAGATTCTAGAAACAGGAAAGTAATTCGTGGAACTCAAAGTCAGGTAAATCAATGTTAGACATCAGAGTATAATACATGTTTTATTCACATCTAGAGCAGAACAAGTAGACGTGCTTTATCGTGATGCACCTGATGTTATTTGTTTTATTGGCTTGTTGTCATCTATCTGCAGTTAGATGTGATATTCAAAATCAGACTGCATCGTGTTCAAATGAATATATTTACTGACAAAATTTGAAACTAAAATTGGAATAATCAAATTACTTGAAAATGATCAAGTATTGCATGCTCAATCCTTGACCATGATAAAGATGAACAGAGGAGATATTTGATATCAATGTATAAGCCCAGATTTTTGTTTTTATATGTAAACAGAGTGTGGAGCATCTGGCTGAAGGATGCACGATGGGGTCTAGTTTTTTTCTGCTAAAAGTCTATTTCACGTCACTTATGAAATTTATCGAATACTTGCCTCTTAAATTCTTAGCTTCAAGATGAAGAGACAATCCTGAGCCAAGTAAACTTCATATGATTTTGCAGGTTGAAACATGCAGGAGTATTCCTGCTGGGCGGAAATCCCAGATTTTTGAGGTTGAGCAAAAAGGCTAAATTGGATACAGAGCCTATTTTCTGTGTAAATTACGGCCATAGCATATCTACTGACAAAAACGGAAGGAGCAACGATACGTGTAAATTTTAACTCCACAAAGCATAGGAATAGGG
This sequence comes from Erythroxylum pelleterianum, assembly GCA_027563865.1. NCBI lineage: Eukaryota > Viridiplantae > Streptophyta > Magnoliopsida > Malpighiales > Erythroxylaceae > Erythroxylum > Erythroxylum pelleterianum. The sequence continues at coordinate 14,008,653 of JAOQMR010000004.1, forward strand.
TTATTCTTTTGTTCTTAACGTTGCCATAAAATTTTTGTTTCTGTTTTTACCTTCCAGATGTTCATTCTCTCAACAATCTCCTATTTTTCTCCTTTCCCATGTCCATTCCTTCATTTGTCTTTCAGTATGTAAATAGCCTGGAGAATGTTTATCAAATAAAGGAACGGTTTGTTTTTAAATGATCGATGGTAGTCAATGATGAGCGTGCAACTTCACTTTTGCATTTTGTAATTTGTCCTTATCTTAATTCGTCTTCTATAATTAGCTTTGCAGTGCTGGGGCCGAGGACCCGTTTGAATGACCTGACCCTGAAATGAATAAAAGGAAGTTTCGTGATCAAGCTCTCTTTTGAGCATGTATGTATATAGTTTTTATTAGGTTAAACGTGGGATTTATACCTAGCTTTTCACAGAAAGTCTAAGCAATTACTTATCGTTAATTTTTAGTACTAATTTGCACCATAACATTATTAAAATAATATTTATTGCATCCTAATATTATTAAAATAGTATTCATCACATCCTGAAAGTGATATAGAGATAATGGCAGAAGTTTATTTAGATTTTTTGTAAAATGTTAAAGTAAAAATCATATCTGTAGCTAATATTAAAAAAATCATTTTTATTATCTCTTAAGTGTCTGGTAAGTCTAAATTGATTATTTGTGACATGATATAGGTTAAGTTTATGATTGATATACTAAACGTTGCAAAAAAAAAAAAGGGTTTAGGGTATTACTAGTACTCTCTTGAAAATATTAAAGTGTATATGATACCATAGATAATACTAGGCACTAACGTAAAGTTTTTCAAGGAAATATTGGTAGGTAATTCAAACTTTTTGCCTTTTTATTACCAAACAATGTCATAGTAATAATAACGTTACGTTTGGTTAGCGTCTTCAATAAGCAGAGACGGAACGAGACAGAAATTTTAAGACTGAATAGAACAAAAATTGGAGACAGTGAGATGTTTGGTTGCGATAGACAAAACAGAAAAAATTGTCTCCGTCTCAAGAACAAAAATGTGTTTGGTTGCAGTGGACAGAACAAAAAACTATGTTAATGAAGAAAATGCCCCTGCAGTATAATATATTGGAAATATGTAATTCATTGATTATTTTAAAACGAATGATTTGTATTATTAAAAAGTTATTATAATAATGAAGATGATGATGATGAGTTTAATAATATAATTAAGAATAAAAATTGCTTATGTGGGGGAGGGGTATTTCTGACATTTCCTTATGTGTTTAGTTTTTAGAATTCTCGTACCTCAGATTTGGAAGGAACAAAAATTTCTGTCCTTGTCCTCTGAAGATAGAACAAAAATGAGCGAGGACGGCAAGCAAACAGGACGGAGAACAGAACTTTTATGTCATTGTCATTCGTTCTCACCCCTGAGGACGCTAATCAAATGCAGGGTAAGTCTGTCAAACAAGGTGACTATTGGTCTATGATGTTAGGCCCACTCTAATAACTGTTATGACGACATTGATAGTGATGAGCATAACAAGAATATCTTGATTTTTCTCTCTAAATTTCTCTCTCTCTCTCTCTCTATAATGTTCTCGACTTCTTCCTTCCGTTAAAAAAAATATTTCTAACATTTGTTATTAGAGCAACGATCTTGTCAATATTGGAAGGTATACTCACCTTATATTGCAAGTTACAATCATGACTGAGGAAACTCAAACTTAATAAGTGAGGAAGGCGGAAGAAGCATAATGTAATCAAAACAAGGAAATGCAAAGGAAAATGTTAGAAGTTTAATTGTGCCTTCTTGATACCCAAGTTAAGTAAGGTCATAAGTTGGTAAAATTTAAAGAAACGCTTTAGCTATACTTATCTGTTACTTATAATGAATTGCGTACTTACATCACCCTTATAAGATAGGGCAAGTTGAAATTCCTCAAGTTTAATGGCTCCAATGCACATATTTGGATTTCTAGGGCTAGACGATTCTTTAATCTAGATCAAACTCCAAAAGAGAGAGATAGAATTGCCAAAATCCATTGTTGAATGCAAAAACAAACTACTTGTTTTACTCTAAAAACTGTAAATATATGGGTCTTTACTTGTAATAAAAAGAGGATATCGTCTCATAGAGATTGTGCTTAGGTACCACTTAATTCAGGTTGCGTTTAATTAAGACTCAAATTTGAATAATAAATTGAAAAATAAACTAAATCAAACAAACTAACAACGAACAAATAATGTAACATAAGTACAGAAACTTTGATTTCAAGATTTGTAAAGTGAGAATTTCAACAAAACAAAATTAAACTGAGCAGACACAAGTCACAATGGAAATCTTTAAAGAGAGTTAATCAAGTTATGAGAGAGAGGATTTTACTTATCATTAATGCTAATCTAGTCATTTATGTGTTTATAGGTGTTGATTTTAGACGGTCGTAGGGTTGATTACTATCTCTCGAATTATAACCATTAAACCCTAATCTAATTATGGAACTTGCAATCTCTCAATTCACATCAATTCTAAATAGTTCTAAAGTTCTCTAATAAATGATCAGGTCTCGCACAATATCTCTCTCTATGAAATTGCTGACTAGATTGATTAAGTGGTTAATTAGATTGCCTAACTCTCACTAATCCGACCTAATCATTTTTATCCAGCTTACCCTCTCGATTTGTTATCGAAACATGCAAATACATTAATCAATCACAACACCTAAACCAATAAATACAAAAATAAGTAAATCAACATTAACTCAAAGTAAAATCTCGAAGGGGAGTTTAGAACATTATCGACAACCCGGAATCTATTTCCATACAATCCATCTTAACTTTATACATTTAAATGAAAAAGGACACAAAGAGAAAATGAAACTTAGGTTGGACAAATTGGGAAGGCAGCGGCGTCGGGATACGACCTGATTTGGGGAGCAACGACGTCAGGATCCACTTCTTCTTCCTCCTTCTTCCTCTTCTTCCTCCCTCTCTCTCTTCTTTCTCTCCCTTTTTAGGGTTTCCAAATGGAGGCTAATTGTAAAAGCTCCTTTCTAGGGTTACATCCTCAGGCTTATTTAGTCTTTTTTGCTTAAGGTAACCCTAGTGTCTTTCTGGGGTTTGAAATGTCTGAAATGTCTCTTGAAAACTAGAATTTGGAAGTGACCTCGTGTTTATCTACGTGCAGGCCATGATCATGGCCCTAGTGGCACAATCATGGTCAGCTTGTTTGCTCTATGTCACGATCATGGAAGATTCCCCATGATCGTGGCCTTGTGCTCGAGCTTCTGCAACAATCATGGCCCTGGGTTATTGCCCAGGTCTTCTCCAATTCTCCTTTGAAAGCCTTGAAATACAAACAAACTCATCAAGGCACCTCATATATATAAAATTGAAGCTTAAATACATGTTCTCACCCAAAAAACACTTAAAACACAAATATTTATGAACTAACACAATTATGAACCTAAACACACACTAAACAATCAAATTAACCACTAAACACATACTAAACTACATACAAAAATATAATGCAATCTACACCTATCAACATCCCCATACTTAAACTTTTTTTTGTCCTCAAGAAAAAATCAAATACAACCAACAAAATTCTATCACTTCATTTTCATAAAGATTAAAGCATGCAATCTCTCAAACTGTGGCCAACTCAAGTATCAAGCTACTACACACATCATGACTAATTTTCATTGGTACACATAAGCAAACTCAACTTATGAAACCATCACTCAAAGATAAGTATAAACTCAAAATGGACCTTCCTTACGGATTTCACTAATTTCTCTCAAGTATTTGATGGTTAGTGCTTCGCTCAAACTTCCTATAGGAAACCACACTATCATAGGCTTGCTAATATATCAATTCTCCTCCACAAGGACTTTGTTTCGGGTTGTAATGTGGTTAGGGTTAAGGTGGGTCAAAAAGGTTTTAGGGGTTTATCACAAGCATTTATAAGGTACTAAGTGTACAAAGGGATGAAAAAGATAAACTTCTAAGATATGCAAATGGATATGACTACTACTCTGCACTTATTGATACTACTACATGTTATTCCTTTTTTTTATTTCTTTTTCTCTTTTTTCCTCTTTTTTTCATTTGATTATGTTCTTTTCTCTTTTTCTCTTTTTTATATAATAAAGAAATAAAGAACAGAAAACAACAACTATATGTAATGTGCTCTAAGAGTAGAAGTACTAAAATTTGCTCAAAGCATCTCATAAAGAAAAAAATTGTAGCCAAAAAATTTCAAACTAAAGTGTCACTTAGCACTCTATTAACTTGTGATTGGACAAGCTAATGGGGTTTGTGGGTTTTAAAATGGGGTGATTTCAAGAAACAAAAGGATAAAGGCTCAACGAAGCTAGTAAGGGATAATAAAAGGGTAGGCCATTTAAGCCAAAGGTTAAAACAAACGGGGGCCTTAATCATTTCTATCTAGCATGCATCTAATAGATTTAAACCAATTCAAAACAAGTTCTAAAGGTAATTACCTAAGGAAGCATCACACAAATAAGGAAATGAATTGACTATAGAATGGTGTCATAAAGCCTTAATTCCTCACATAGGCTTAAATGAAAATCCATTATGCTTCTATACACTACCTTATTGCTCAAGTGTCAAGCTCTGAGTAATCTTATGCAGCCAACTACTTGCATCACTCCACGTGGTTCACTCTCTACTCAAGTAAACTAATCTAAGTTCACGCATGCATTTAATCTCATTCCAACTAGCATGACAGAATCTCATGGCAACACATTCGTCACAAAGATTCAAATGTAAGGGAAATAAAACACCTAATACTAATAACCTAACATGCATCCTAAATGTTGGACCTCGAACGTTTCGTAAAAGATTAGAACTAATAAATAAGAAATTTTGGTTATTAGTCACGAGATAAGATCAAATAAATGAAAGTTCTTGAACCAAGAATTTATGGACAAAAGTAAAGTAGAGAATGATAAAAGTAGATAGATTCATGATTTGCTATGGTGTTTTGGTAGATAAGATATTTTTGAAATAGAAAGAATTAAGGTGAAAGTTATAAGTGAAATGAAAGCAAAAATGAAGTTAAATTTGTGTAGTAAGTTGATGAAGGATATGTACATACGTGTATGTTATGTTATTCATGTTCAAGATTATTCATGGATTATGATTTATTTATGGAGGACATTGATTTGAAATGAAGTTGAGAATGAGGAGTAAATGAAGTAGAAAAGGTGATTTTGGTATGAGTTGTGTAAGGAAAGATTTTGAAATAAAGAGTTATTCTGGAAAATGTTCCCTGAGTATGCCTCAGTCCTTTAGCTACAACGTTTTCTCTAGTTGTCCAAACAAGATGATTCTAGATTTGGATTAAAATAGAGATATATGGCTATATTTCTTATGAAGATATCAAATTTTAATTCTGTCTCTAATAATCTCAAAATTTGTCATGAAATTAAGAATTGGGTGCAGTACATTGGTTTATGAATGGAAAAGTTATCTTCGAAATTTTGGGGCAAATTTGGGATTGATTTAATAGATTTGAGCAAAGTTCCCTTTTGGAAAGTTGATATATCTTTCCAATAGTATATAGTATGAAAATTTTGGACATCTGAGCTGAAAGTTATGCCCTGTTTATTGTTCCATCTTAGTATGACGTCAGCATCGTCTTAGTATGACATCAGCATCGTCTTAGTATGACGTCAGCATTGTCTTAGTTTTGTTCCGTCTTAGTTTGGTTTCCTTCTTAGTATGATGTCAGCATCATCTTAGCATGACGTCAGCATCATCTTAGTTTTGTTCCGTCTTAGTTTTGTTTCCGTCTTAGTATGACGTCAGCATCGTCTTAGTATGACTTCAGCATCGTCTTAGTTTGACTTTTTTCTTCCATCTTCTTTTTAATTTTTAACCCATGTTGCAGGATGAATCTCACTTCGAGGTCTTCATTAAGTTGTAGCTCTTGAAGTCTTCTTTCCAACCATTTAAAGAACACCTTAATCCGAGATCTGTGGGAAAAGTTATGGCAAATTTTCCAACCTTGTATCATCTGATGACATCACTTTCATCTCAAAATGATATCATATTGTCTGTTCTATTTTTGACCCTTCAGATGATAAAATTTGTCTTTGAGGCCTTTATGCGCGTTATAGCTCTTGAAGTTTTCTTTCTAACCATCTAAAGAATACCTTAATCCAATATCTGTATAGAAAGTTATGTTAATTTTCCCAACCTTGTATCGTCTGATGATGTCACTTTCGTCTCAAAATGATGTCATATTGTCTGTTCTATTTTTGACTCTTCAGATGATAGAATTTGTCTCCGAGGTCTTCATGAGAGTTGTAGCTCTTAATGTCATATATCTAACAATCTAAAGAACACCTTAATCCAATATCTTTAGGGAAAGTTATAACAATTTTCCCAACCTCATATCGTCTAATGATGTCACTTTCGTCTCAAAATGACATCATATTTTCTGTTCTATTTTTGACCCTTCAGATGATAGAATTGGTCTTCCATGCCTTCATGAGAGTTGTATCTCTTGAAGTCTTCTTTCCAACCATCTAAAGAATACTCTATTCTTATGTCCATAGTGAAAGTTATGCTAATTGTCCCAAGATAGGTTCAATATGATTGAGGACAAAGTCATATTTGATTCTTTTGGTCATAACTTCTTCTCTAAACACCTAATTGACTTGATTCTTGAACCATTGGACTCGTAAGACATTGCTCTACATCTCTAACAGAAATCATATCCATTTGAAATGAAGTGAGAAAGACTGAGTGAAAAAGGTGGGATGGGTATAGTGAGTGTGCTCTTAAGTATTATGAACTGGTGTTATCCCACTGAACATACTTCAATATTTTGATATTTTATGGAGCTCTACTAATCCAAATGAGATGGTTTCTGATTTGTGATAAACTAGAGACATGGAGCTCCAAATGGTATGAAGAATTCAGTTTCTAAGCTGTGTAAATTTCATATGGAAGTTGTGCATAGTACACTGTTTTGGGACAAGAGCAGTCCAAAAATGTTTGAAATATATCTTTGGAATCACCGAACTAAATTAAATGATTTTGGAGGCATTAAAACTTAAGACAACGGAGGACATTTTTTCTAGAAGAAAGTGTTATGTTAGAATGTGCAAGGGTATTTTTGGCAAGACACTTAAGTTTAAAAGAACATAAGCCTATAAGGATAAAATGGACTTTTTGGACTCACTAAAGGCATAATTGGAAGAAGAAGTATTGTCTTGCTTATAAATAAAGGAGAAAATGTGAATAAGAAGATTCTAGAGAAACAAAATGCATGGATGGGAAAAGAGATAAGAGAGAGAGACATGAAAAAGAATGCAAAAGAAAAAGAAGAGAAAATCAGCTAGGGTTTTAATTTCCTTAGCCTTCAAGAGAGATTTTGAGATTGTTCAAGAAGAGAAAAAGGTAGAGGAAGAGA
>JAOQMR010000004.1:14034124-14054444 GCA_027563865.1 Erythroxylum pelleterianum
CTTTGTTGAGAAACAAATTCTGATTTGATTGGTAACGAGTTCTAAGGGTCGATTAAGGGTCTTGGGGTTCCGCATCAAACCACCCTCTCAATCATTTGGTGTACAAAAGGTAATGGGAAATAGTCTTTCTTGGGGGGCAAATTGAGCTTCCTATAGGCAATGCACACTCTCCAACCTGTGATGGTCTTAGTGGAAATCTTTTCATCTTTTTCATTCTTCATAATTGTTATACCTCCCTTTTTAGGCACACATTACACCGAACTTACCCACTCACTATTTGAAATTGGGTATTTAATACACGTATCTAAAAGCTTCACCATTTCCTTCTTCACAAGCTCTTGCATGTTTAGATTTAACCTCTTTTGTTTCTCTCTCACTATCTTACATCCTTCTTCAAGGTTAATCCTATGCATCACCATATTGGAGCTAAGCTCCCTAATATCATAAATTTGCTACCCCATGGCTCTCATCCTCTTCTTAATGGTCTCTACCACTTTCTCTTCTTACTAAAAAATCCAATTGGATGGAAATGATGATGGGTAGGGTGTGGTCTTTACCTAAAAATGTGTATCTCAGGTGGGAAGTTAAGGGTTTTAGTTCTATAATGGGTGGCAGAGGGTGGTGTGAATGCATTTGTTCTCTCTAACTTCTTTTGCTCACCCTCTTCACACAATACCTCTTCGCTCACACTCTCATCCCTATGCATTTCCTCAACTTCCTTCACACAATCACCCGCAACATCAATCTTCATACATGCACTTCCGTCTACCAACTTCTTTAAAGATTTAGCCATATTGTTTAACCTGCTCATCACCTATTCTCAAAACCAATTTTCCTTCATGCACATCGACTAATGCCTTACTAGTATTTATAAAGGGCCTACCCAAAATTAATGGATAATTCCTATCTTCTTCAAAATCCAACACAACAAAATCAACAGGAATTATAAATTTCTCCATTTTTACCAGAATATCTTCTACTACCCCAAATGTCCTCTTGATGGATTGATCTGTAAGTTAGATAAGCATGGATGTTGGCTTGACATCTCATAGGCCCAATTTCCTTAAAATAGACAAAGGCATTAAATTAATACTTGCACCTAAATCATATACGCATTTAGAAAATTCAAAATCATTAACAACACATAGAATAGTAAAACTCCCTAGATTTTGTAGTTTCGAAGGCATTGTGCTTGTGATGATCAAACTATAGTTCTCCATCAAGGTCACCATCAGATTGTCCTCCCAAATGCTTTTGTGCATCAATATGTCCTTGAGAAACTTTGCACACTTGGGCATACACTTCAATGCCTCCACCAAAGACAAATTAATCTGAAGCTTCTTTAACTTCTCTAAGAATTTGGACAATTGAGTGTTTACTCGATGTTGTCTCACCCTCTGTGCATACAGAATCTTAGGCTTGTAGGGTAGTGGTAGGATATATGGCTTCTCTTCTTCTTTCTCTTCTACCTTCTCTTTTTCTATGTCTTTGCCTTTAACTTTCTCCTTTTGTTAGCTATCCTTTTGCACACTTGGCTCCTCCAGTTACTTGCCACTCCTAAGAGTGATCCCCTTGAGTTGTTCCTTTGGATTGGCCCTGGTGTTGCTTGGTAAGCTTCTTGCATTCCTAGAAGACAGAGCATTAGTAAGTTGACATGCTTGTACGCCCAAGTTATGGATGGATAAAGCATGGTTCTTCGCAATATGGTCAAACTTTGCCTCCATTCTCTTCTGACTCTCTTTTTATCTTCTTTGACCTTCCTCTTATCTTGAGAATTTTGAACTCAATACGTCCATTAACTTATCCATTTTGCTCTCCAAAGACCCAAGTCCATCTTGTTGAAATTTAGGAGGTCCTTGTGCTCTCACTTGGCCACCTACATTGTTAGTATTCCATGAAAAATTTAGGTGGTTTTTTCACCTAGGATTATAAGTGCTAAAGTATGAATTGTTACCTCTTTGCGATTATCCTAAGTAATTTACTTGTTCTATACCACCGGCTCCCAACAAGAAACATTTAGCTGTGCCATGGTTGTCCTACCCACCCAACTCACATTGTAATTACATGGACTTAGCTATGGATGAATAAGCCCCTTGCATGTTGCTTAACTGCTTGGTGAGGTTGGTAATCTGTGCTTACAAGGCTATCACTAAGTCAATTAGAATCATCCCTTTTTGCTCCTTAGACCTTTGTCTACTCCTTTCATTTGATCACATGCAACTGTTGCTCTCCAACTCTTCCAAAAGTTCATGAGCTGCATCAATATTTTTCCTTATCAAAGACCCTTCTACAGCTTCATCTATGATTTCCCTTATGCTCTGATTCACACCATTGTAGAATGATTGTAAAAGGAACTCCATCGGAAGGTTGTGGTGGGGCCATCTCCTTTGTAATTCCTTAAATCTCTCTCAGGCTTCATACAATAACTTCCCATCACTTTGTTGAAAGTTTGTGATCTCCTGGATGATTCTTATTGTCTTGGTCAAGGGAAAGTACTTAGCCAGGAAAGCTTGGGCTAGCTACTCCCAAGTAGTGATTTTCCTTGAACTAAGTGAGTTATACCATGCCTTTGCCTGATCCCTTAAGGTAAAAGGAAACAATCTTAACCTTACAACATCATCAAACATCCTATTAAACCTAAATGTGTCACAGATCTCCAAGAGGTTAGCAAGATAGTCGTTGAGATCTTCATTTGACAATCCATAAAATTGCACACTACTCTAAAATATGTTGGGGAGTGTTGGCTTGATCTCAAAGTTATTGGCTTGAACCGTAAACCTTACAACTCCTTGAAGATTGAAACCTAGCCTTATAAAGTTTATCAATGCCCTCTTAGCTCCTCCTTGCTCTCCTTCTTTTGCCATATTCCTTTGTATTTTGTCTTGATACCTAGCTCTTATTAACTCTTTTTTGTGCCTTGTAATGTCTAAAAACTCTTCTTCGCTAAGCTTATTAGACCTTCTCATGCTCCTTGTGTTCATGCACTTACAAAAACACAAGAGTATCAAACACTCTTAAATGAAAGTCACCCAAACTAAACAAGATGCTAAAAAAACAATTCCTGGCAACGATGCCAAACACTTGTTGAATGCAAAAACAAACTACTTATTTGACGCTAAAAATTGCAAATATACGAGTCGTTATTTGTAGTAAAAAGTAGATATTGTCCTACAGAGATTGTTCTTAGGCATCACTTAATTCAGGTTGTTCTTTTTTTAAGACTCAAATTCAAATAATAAACTAAATCAAGCAAACTAGCAACGAACAAAGAATCTAACAAAAGTACAGAACCTTGATTTCAAGATTTTTAAAGCGGGAATTTTAGCAAAACAAAATTTAACTGAGCAATCACACAAATCATAATGGAAATTGATAAGTCTGAATTGCATCGTGTTTTAGGGCTTAGTTTGATATGCATTTAATTGTTAATTCAATCGTTTACTATGCATTTAGGTTAGAATTGTGTTAGTTTGTTAATTATTTAAGTTTTAAGTGTTCTATGGGTTAATACAAGTCTTTGAGCTTAATTATTATGTTTTAAGGTACCTTGATGTGTTTGTTAGTGTTTCCGAGTCAACATCAAAAAACAGAGAAGTTTCGAGATGGCAAGGCCAAAACAATGACCCACGATTGTGGCACAATAGGCCACGATCGTGACAGAAGCATTGGAGTTAGCCTATGACCGTGGCCCATATGTCACGATTGTGACAAAAGCCCAATACATGGCCCACAATGGTGGCCTACTTTCCACAATCATGACAGAAGGCTCAGATATGGCCCACGATCGTGACAGGGCCATAATTGTGGCCTGCATCGGGCAAACATGCAGATACTAAAAATGTCAAGTTTCAAGGAATTTTTCGGACCTTTTAGACCCTAGAAAAACCCTAGGCCTGTTTAGAACACAAAAGGTGTTTAAAGAATAAGACAAAGAAGAACAAAGAGCTTTTATATCAGCCATTTTGAAAGAAACACTAGAGAGAATTATCGAGAGATAGAGAAAGAGAAGAAGGAAGAGAGAAAAGGAGAAGAAGTCAACTCGATGTACTTCTCGGATTAGGAATTTCCTGACGTTGCTGCCTCCAGTCATTTGTTCAATTTCGTATTTCCTGGTATTTTTAGTTTTATTATTGTATAAATTGGAATAACAGTTGATGATAGGATTTTTGGATGTTGATATTGCTTCTAAACTCACCTTTGGGGTTTTATCTTTGATTTAACAAAACTTGATTCTTTATGTGTTATTTGGATTTATTGTGATTTAATTTCTGCAATTGCATATTTCGGTAATAAACTGAGAGAGTGAATCGAATGAAAAATAATTAGATTAGGCTAACGAGAGTTAGGTGATTTAATAGAATGAGAATTAAATCAAATCGGTAAATTGTGTGAAGAGAGATCTTGCATAGGTTTTCGATAGTTTATTAGATAACTTCATATCTAATTAGGGTTTTGGATAGGTTGTTAATTGAAAATTTGCAACTTCCATAGTTTGATTAGGGTTTATGAATTAGGGTTAATGGTTATAACTTGAGAGAGAGTAACTAACCCTAGGATTGTCTAGAACCAATAATCCAGTAATTTATAATCGATTAGCTTAGCATTAAAGATAGGTAAAATTCCCTTTCTCTCAATTGGTAATTCCTTAGGTTGAGTCTTGAGTGTGTGTTGCAACTGCTAAATTATTAATATTTTCGTGATTGATTCTTAAATTGATTGAATTGAATTCTTGTTTTAGTTTCATTACATTTTGCATATCTGCAATTTATCTTGGCTTTAGATTTTAGAATTAGATTATCCCTCCTCGTGGGATCGACACCTTAGGTACTATGTGAACGACACATGCGTTTACAGATTATTGAGGTTAATCAATTAAAACTTACATCAAAAAATCCCAATCAAGTTTTTGGCGTCATTGTTAAGGAGGTGATTAGTTTAATTCTTTAATTTAAGGAGTTTAGTTAGTTTTTGTTTCCTTTCTTTCTTTCTTGCTATTTATGAAATCGTGATCTTGCATGAACACAAGAATCATGAGAAGATCGATTCGTGTAGCTAAAACCTTAAATTTATATATAACTCGATTAAAACGATTCATTAGGAAAGCTCGACATGAAGAAGAAGAGGAAATCACGAAAGCCATAATGGCCAAGGAATTTCAGTAAGATTTGGACCACGGAGTGAACCAAGGACATCAACAACGAACCCTTATCAACTTCGTGAGACCAGGGTTCAATGTGGCTAAGCAAGGAGTAGCTAAGCCACCTGTACAAGCAACATCTTTTGAAATTAAACCAGCCCTCCTAAACATGCTTCACTAGAACGTGCAGTTCTATTGACTAACGAATGAAGATCCTAATGCACATATAGTGAACTTTCTTGAAATCTATGATACCTTTCGATACCATTAGATGTCAGAAGATGCGATTAGAATTAGGCTTTTCCCTTTTACCCTTAAAGATAAAGCAAACGTTTGGTATCATTCCCTCAACCCAGCCAATGTCACAACTTGGTATCAGCTAGTTCGTGCCTTTTTAGATAAGTATTTTCCCCTTACCAAGACCACGAATATCATCAAAGAGATTACTAACTTCCGGCAAAGTGACGAGGAATCGATCTATGAAGCATGTGAAAGATACAAGGATTTGCAACGAAAATGCCCACACCATAATTTACCTAAGGAATTCTTATTGCAGATATTCTATAACGGAGTAACCCCACATATGAGAGGCATAATTGACGTAGCTTTAGGAGGATCGCTAATGAGAAAGATGGTAGATGAAGTGAAAGAGCTGATAAAGGAGATGATGAGTAATAGCTGCCTATGGACAAACGAGTGGAGTAGACAAACCATTACCTTCTGTGACCAAAAAGGAATTATGGTTGTTGATCAAATGACGGAGATGCAAGCTAAAATTGACAACTTAACTCGATAGCTCAATAACATAAAGTCATCGTCCTCAGCTTCGGTAAAAGCCATGCAATTAAAAGGTGAACTCTGTGGACAAATGGACCATGATACGGTGGATTGTTTCTTGATGAAGGAAAGTGATCCAGAGCAAGTGAATTATATGGGAGCTCAATATGGACAAGGAGGGGGAAACATCCCTTACTCCAACACTTACAACCTGGGGTGGAAGAATCACCCTAACTTCTCGTAGACAAACAATGTTGGAAGACAATTTAGACCTCAAGGGCAACCAAGCTTCCAACACGATAAATCAAGCTTAATGGAATCCAAGTTGGATGATATTTTAGATAAAATTGGAGGCATGGAGGATGCATATAGGAGGCTTGAAAACAAATTCGAGCAAGTCACTGAGAACCACGCCTCTTCAATACACAATCTAGAGGTCTAAGTAGGTCAACTAGCAGAGGCAATTTCTACTTAAAATGCAGATACCGAGTCTAACCTAAAGGAATGGATCATGGCCATCACTCAAACCTTGGAAAATAAAATCAAACATGTGAAGGAAGATGGAACTAAGGGAGAAGGACAAATAATTATGGAATTCCTTCCAAGTGAGCTCATAATTGAGCAAATTAAGGAACCTCGACCAGAATTTTCGTACCCTATTCTAGCTCAGTAGAAATTAATTTTAAGTAGGGCGACGAGGAATTCTAAGGAGATTGAATCAAACAAGGTTGAAGACATAACAAAACATCTAAAAACAAAGCTCACACTAAAGGAACGAAATAAGAAGAAGGTTAAGGAGCGCATAGTGGAAGAAACTAATATAGCACAGAAGAAAGAGGACTTAGGGGATTTCTACATTCCTTGCAGTATCAATGGAGTCAAGATAGACAGGGCATTTACAAATTTAGGAGTGAGTATCAATATGATGCCCCATACCTTTAGTCAAAAATTAGGGTTAGGAGAGTTAGAAACCATAAAGATGCTAGTAAAGATGACGAACAAAACAATTCATCGGCCGAAGGGGATTATTAAGGATGTGCAAGTACAAATTGATAAGTTTACCTTCCCCACAAACTTCTATATATTGGATATTGAAGAAGATGTGGAAACTCCTATGGTCCTTGGACGACCATTCAAGGCCACTGCCAACTTTATACTTGACGTTGATGGGGGTGAACTAACTCTGAGGGTTGGCAAACATCAAAAACCTTTAAAGTGTCAAAGAATGACAACGGTTCTCACTTAACTCCAACTAATATCAAGGAAACCGAACCTCGAGGACAATGGGAAGATATTGATGATCCTGGGAATGCATCTAGAAAGAAACAATCACAAGAAGAAGGCAAAGAAAGGAGAAACAGAGGGGGAGTGGAATCTAGGGCATGGTAGCTCATGTGCAAATTGTAAGATCGATGACTGTGCTACCAGTATACGATTTATTCAAACCACCTTAAAAGAAGCGTTGCATGGGAGGCAACCCATGGTCTGCTAATTTGATGTTATTTCCCTTGATTTTTAGATAGTTGGATTCCGTAGTTATGTTATTTCATTTCCAAATAAAATCGGGAAGGCATGGGACTCGACATGAATTTGATGATCGAGGAAGTAAGCAAAAAAGAGGTGAAAGGGCCATAAAGAGTTAAGAAGTGATTTTGGAAAAGCGAAGAAGGAAAAAAGAAAAGAAAAAAATTAAAAATTAGTGAAAAATTTGTAGGCTACGATTGTGGCCTGCGGCAGGGTAAAAAGAGGACACACGAATTTTAGATTCAATTTTTACCACTTTACCCTTTTTCCACCTATATATTCATTTCTAACTTCACTTTTTCACTCACTTTCATTTTTACTTTATCTCTCTAAGTTTAGAACCTCCAAACACTCTCACTTCTCTCTACCCAAATTTCAAACCTCCAGTCTCTTTTGACTTCTACCTACTCACAAGCTAATATGTCGTGCATTAAGCAATCAGTAAAGCAGGATCAATTATCAGGACGAAACCAAGTCTTGGGACGAGGGTAAAGGAATAGAGCAGCTGATTACGGAGCACCTTTCTCGATCTTCTCAAATGATGAAGGTACCCATTTTCATTCTCTTCGCAATAAGTAAATTATGGTTCCAAAGTATTTTCATTTTGAAACTTTAGATAGCATAGAATTGCGAGACAAGGTTGAAAATTTAACGAAGAGAATTCAATAGGGATAGTTGATTCAATTTCAATACCCAGTCTATGAAGAACTAACCTTAGAATTCTTTACATCTCTTCAGTTTGAATCCAACAAACCTAGGAAATTGTGGTTTAAGTTGCGGGGACAACCTTATGAGCTTGATTATGAGACTCTGTATGAAATTTTTGGTTTCCCTGAGCTATCCGTAGTGGATTAACATGATGATTTCTGTGTCACCCCCTATTGGACTGAACTAACTGAGTTAGAGTGTTTCAACACTAAGAACGCACATAACAACATCATCAGGAGCTATGAACACTTGCTACAAAAATTCATATGTAAAATTGTTTTTGAAAAAACAGAAACCAACAAGTGTTCTACGAAGAAACTTTTCATGTTATGGTACATGGACCATAGGATCCTAGTTTGCACAACCACCCATATCTTTAATGTTATTATTGCTACTTGATGTAAGAGGAGTAATAACTTAGGAACGGGTTACTTGGTTTCGGCCATAGCTAACTACTATAGAGTTGAGTGCAACAGACTCACAGTTTACTATCTTAAATTCATGAACCATCATCATCTGTGGCGAGCTGAAATCCTGAAGTCCCACAATATGGAACTTTGGGATATTAGTGTCAAGACACACGTCAAGAATAGAACTAGTAAAGCGAGTTCAAGTGCTCAGCAATAACAAGAAGAGGATTCGACCAATGAGAAGTCTGAGGAGGAAGAAGAAATAGAAGAACAGGGCTAGAAGAAAGTGCTTAATACAATCTCCGTGCACACTAAGGTAATTGCAGATGCACTTGTGGAGAACTCTAGAAGAATGAAAGAGATGACTCAAACTCAACAACGTCAGAGTCGGACATACATTGTATCCATCGTTATTTCGAGGCTCAAGGCGTCCAACTACCACCTCCAACACCAATCCCTGCCTCCATCACCATGAAGCCTTGTTCTAACCCTTTTCTTTTTAACTTTAGTGTTTACTTATTTTTTTGTTTTATTTTAATTTTACTTCTCTTCTTTCCATGTGTGTTTGATTTTCCCCTTCTCATATTGGGGACAATGTGTTGTTCAAGTGTGGGGAGGGTTAAGTGTTTTGCTTTGAATGTGAGTTTTGCATATTGTATGATAGTCTATAGATCAGATTTTGTGAATCGTGTGAATGTGTCAATGGCTTAGATGGATTGAAATTGATTTAATTTTGAATATAGTCTATTAGGTTGTGAAGAATCATTAGCTCACAAAATTAGTGAACTAGGTTCTTTGGCTAAATATGCAACTTAATTAGGATTTACTGTGAGTTTGTCACCCTTTAAATTGTCACATTCATTCATAATTTGAGGTCCTTCGACTAAAGTAGCTCTGCTAGTATTTTTTAATGAAAACAAGTAGCTTAAGATACAAGGTAGGGAAATAAAAAATAAAAATTATTGTGTTTGTCAATTTTAAATAAATTACTATTCCACTGGCCTTCGGGTTATGAATAGAGCTAGTAGTCAATTGAGAACGTGATGTAGCTGAGTAACTGGATCACGCATCACAAATGTATGCCTCCGTATCAAAAGACTATAATGACTTTTCAACCAAACAACTTAATAAAAAAATGACTTAGTCGAGTAACCGGATCGACATTCATCACTAACTTTTGCCTCTAAGTAAAAGATTAGGTCCTTGTTTAATTAAAAAAATGTGTTTTCTAATAAAACCTACAGAACTTGTAATAGCTTGATTTTTCATGAAAACATACTTAGGAGTAGTTACAGAGTTTGAATGACCAAAGAATTATTAATGTGTGTGTGCAATTGAAAAGGGTAAATAATTTAACACTTGGATTTGGATTAATATGTATATTTAGTTTAAAGACCCTAGACGCAGATTTTGTTTGTTAATGATTTGATATGACTTGAACGATTGTGTTTAAATTAAATTTATTTTATGAAGTTGAAGTCATTGTCTCATTACAACAATATATGTTGTGTGATTTTGTGTGTTTGTTGTTTTGTTTGCTTGAGGACAAGCAAACATTGAAATGTTGGGATGTTGATAAGCCTGGATTGCATCGTGTTTTAAGGCTTAGCTTTATATGTATTTAATTGTTAATTCAATTGTTTAGCATGAGTTTAGGTTATAATTACGTAAATTTGTTAATTATTTATGTTTTAAGTGTTTTATGGGTTAGTACAAGTCTTTGAGCTTAATTATTATGTTTTTGAGATACCTTGATGTATTTGTTAGTATTTCAAGGTCAACATTGAAAAACGAAGAAGTTTCGGAGACACTAGGGTGAAGTAAATCACACATAAGTATAGACTTTATATTTGATATACAAAATGCACAAGAAGGGAGGTTGAATTGTGTATTCTTTTTCGTAAATACGATCCCCTTATGTATTTTTTAAAAAACTTGCTTTATCAAAAACTATTGAGTGAAAATATCACGATGTATTGCAGTTAACTTCTAAGTACTTTGTATAAAAAAATAAGAATACAAGTTGATAGTTTAGAGTAGAAGTTGACACATCAATTTATCTTGGTTCACCCCAAACCGTGGGCTACGTCCAGTCATCAGAATCCTTTATGAGGTTTCACTATACTTCTAAAAAATACAAGTATTCTTTTCACCGAGCCTCTTCAAGTCTCTACAGCAAGTATTGTTTTTCTCTCTTAGCCTCTTCAGGCTATCAACTTTTCTTCTTTCTTACAGAAAGATGTTTGCGAGCTTTGTTACAGAAAATAATAGCTCTCAATGTTTAGCACAATGAATACAGTGTTTCTAGCTTTCTTAAAATCTCTAGCTCTTTCAAAATCACTAACTTCTGTAGTCTTCGACTCCGACTCGTATTTATAGCCTTCGTCGTCAACCTCTTCTTGATAACTGCTTCTTTCTTCTTGTTTCTTGATCCTTGAAGAAACAGTTATTCAGTTCAGTTCTGTAACTAACTCAGATTGATTAACCATCCGACGTGGTATCGGGTCTTCGTCTTATTTTTGCTTTAGCTTCATCTTAGTTTCCACTTCGTCTTAGTTTCCGCTTCGTCTTAGTTTCCACTTCATCTTAGTTTCCACTTCATCCTAGTTTCCACTTCGCTTCGTCTTATTTTTGTTTCCGCGCTTCGTCTTACTTTTGTCTCCGTTCTTCGTTTGACTTTTGCTTCTCCGCACTTCGTCTTACTCTTATCTCTGCACTTCGTCTTACTTTTATCTCTGCACTTCGTCTTACTTTTGTCTCTGCACTTCGTCTTACTTTCTAATATTATTATTATTTGATTTTCATCAAAATTATTAATCGTAAAGTCATTTTGACTTAACAATCTCCCCCTTTTTGACGATAACAAATAATCATAGTTTTTAGAAAGAAAGTATTATTTATAAGATGATATATAATATGAGACTGTATATAATTTGAAAAGAATTGTAGTCTCTCTCTTCTATACATTTCTCTTCTTCTTCTTCTGTTCTTCTGGTCTTTTCTTTTCTCCCCATATCTTTTTCATTTCTTTCTCCTTTCTCTCCCTATTTGTTATTGATCAAAAAGATCATGACCTCAAATGTTTCATAATTTCATAAAACATTTCTCTCATTTCAGTATGGAGTGACTTGAGGTCTTTTCGTATATACTCTCCTTCCTTATGCAAGTCACTCACTAAGCACGCAGATCATCAACCTTATCTTCAATGTCTTCGACTAAGAGATTATCATGCTTTTGTTATACTACTTCAATATTGATAGTAGTAGTATATGCGTCTAAAGATATGACATCTGGTCCATTAATTATAAAGGTAGGAGGTTTGAAAGATAAGTTTGGTTCCGAGAGATCAAGGTCATCAGGGTTGGGTAGTCTTGGGACTTATCTTCCAAGTAGATTTAGGACATCTCCAATTGAAGACACATAACTCAAGGGTCTAATGTGCATAATTAGATGCACAAAAGTCTCTATGTTGTAACTAATATCTCCAATCCTGATGGATCTGTACTGCCCTTCTATGAGTCTTCCAACTACCTGAGAAGTTTCCTCAGTGGTTCAACGACCACAATTACTTCCTGATGCCTTTGAAATGTAGTGGGAAGCATAGGTTCCTTTATGTTGGGTAGCATAGCATACCTCATCTATGTTTCTCACTTCATTTGCAATCTGATCTTCTGTCAGATCACTCGTCATCCCTTTAGGATACATTTTCTTCTTCCCCTTTTCCACATTGCGAACAATGTAAGGTCTTGGCTGTAAGTCAGGTACAATCTTGATCACAGTTCTTTTTGTAATTGGAAATATAGTGTACTTATGCTTTGTCATCTTTGTGGGGTATGGTTTGGTTCTCTCATCCAGCAGAACGCTATACAACCTTATCTCTCCATCATGCAACGGATGCATTGTATCACTATTTACCAAAATTGGTTGAAATTGTACCTTGATTGACCTTTTCGGGTTTTCTCTAATGATTATAGAGTTGTTACTCCTGACAAGTTGAACTTCTTCAATAATCTTCAATTTTAAATCTTGTTTTCTCAATGGTTGAGAAGGATTGACATATGCTGGACTGTGTTCAACTGGCCTTTTCTTCTATTGAACAACAGTAGGAGTGTTCTTCTTCTCACTGGTTTTCTGCTTCTTATTCTCTCCAATCAGCCTAGGAATCTGTTGTTGAGGTTGAATTTTCTTCTTCTCAAATTCCAACCTCCTTTTAGTCTCATCTTCTTTAGCTACTATTGCTAAATCTTCCTTCAAGATTGAGACTAAAGACCTGGTTGCCTGCGTTGTTTTCTTCTCAGAGTCTCCACCATGAGTCAACTCTTTTCCTTTCTTTTCTTCTTGTTGACGCAGGGTCCGTACTCTAGGCGACCTTTTCGCTTACTTTGGTCTCTCTAAAAGGAGTGTCTACCCCTTTCTCTTCAAGTTCATTAGAGTCTCTATCTTTCACTCCTGGCTTTCTTCTTTTTGAGAAATCGTCTTGCTTTTCCTTACATTATCTGACGATTTCTTCAATCCTTTTGTGGACATTCTTTTAGTGGATTGAGATTTTGATCTTCTTGAAGGAGTTCCCTTTTTAGCACACTCCCCCTCAATCCTTGCTATCTTCTTAGAATTTGTTTCTTCTCTTTCCAGATTCTTCAAGCCCCTTCTACTAATAGTTGACGAGTTGATGACGCTTTTGATATTCAGCTTCATCTTGTTTCCTCTTTCTAGGATAATTCTAGAATCTCTGAAGATTCTTGTCAGCATCATCCCATATGGTAGGGCTGTCGAGTCTTTCTTCGATTTTACCATATAATGAAAGATAAGAAATGGTAGATCTATGGGCTGGTGATTGAGTAGATGAAATAAGCACTGCTCATCTAACGTCGTCAACAATCATGTTCTTTGTAGCACACAGTGAAAGAGTAGTGAGTGTAGAACCCTAGCCTTCGGCACGATACTTGAGGTCTTCTTCTCCTTTGGGTTATTACTTCCATAGAGTTGTCAATTAATCTGAGACTCCTTCACGCTAGCTTGAGTCATCCATTTAGCCTTATGAGCAAGCTTTTCTCCAACACAAGGACACTTAGTAGCCTTCTCGATCAAATTTAGTGTGATTATCACCGACAATCTATCCACTATTGATACTAGAGTATCTTCCACTACCTCCACGTTCTTCGACAGATTGATAGCACTTGTGTTGTCACAGAAGATTGGGATCTGATCTTCATGTATTGAGTAATCCTCTAACTGATACTTAATCCACAACGTCTATGAACAGTAACTTGTGGCTGACATATACTCAGCTTCTACAGTTGATAAAGCAATTGAGCTTTGCCTCTTACTTAACCAGGAAACTAGGTTATGGCCAAGGAAGTGACATCCTCCACTCGTACTCTTTCTATCAATCCTATCTCCGACATAATCAACATCTCAGTAGCCAATTAACTTGAAATCTTTACCTTTCTCATACATTAAGCAAAGATCAGTAGTACCTGATAGATATCTCATAATGACAATTTTTAGAAGAAAAAGTTGTTTTAAATAACCCCTTTGGCTAGAAAGGATAAATTTTGGAGCTTACGTATTGATTATAAAGAGTTAAATAAGAATATAATTAAAGTTAAGTTTCCTATCCTTGTGATTGAGGAGCTTTTAGATGAGCTTAAAGGGCTACTTGGTTCTCTAAGCTTGACTTGAGGTTAAGTTATCACTAAATTTGTATATTCCTTATTAACATCTGATGACAGTTTTTAGAATTTATGATGGTCATTGCGAGTTCTTGGTAATGCCATTTTGGCTCATAGACCTTTCTACCATTCAAAATTTGAGGAATGGCATGTCAAAACTCAGTAGAGGAGATTTCTCCCAGCATTCTTCGATAATATTTTGGTTTATAGCCCAAACTTTGAGAGTCATTTACAACTCCAAAAGAATAACTTCAACATGTTAACTTAAAATCAATTCTTGGCTAAAGGAAATAAATGTATCTTTAGGGAAAATTAAATTAAATACCTAGGACATATTATCCCAATAAAAGGGTTGCAATTTATCTAATGAAGATAAAGGTAGTCCTCTAGTGGTCATTCCTAAGAATGTGAAGAAATTAATAGGCTTTTTAAGGCCAGTAAGGTACTATAGAAGATTCATTAAACATTTTGGTATAATAAGCAAGCCTATGACTAATTTGATTACGAAAGATGCTTTTATATGTAATGAAGAAGCAAAAAGGGCATTCCAAACACTCAAGATATTTTTCACTTTAGCTTCTTTCGTGGTTCTTCCATACTAAACCAATACGTTATCATTGAAATAGCTGCATTAGGTAATGTTCTAAGAGCATTAATCATACCAAAAGGACATTTATAATTTTAATTAGCATACTATTGGGTCTTAAACACCAAGGAATGTCAACGTATGAAAAATATTTTCAGTTATGGTTATGACTATCAAATAATGGGACCATTAATTAAATGAGAGACTCTTTATTTTCAACATAGATCACAATAGTCTCATGTTCTTATTAGAACAAAAGATGCATATTCCATTTCAATAAACTTGGTTTCCTAAATTTTGGGATACATTTTTTAGATCAATTATACAAAGGGTAAGGAGACAATAGTAGTAGATCCTCTCTCTGAAATAAATATCCTCGAGCTTTCCACCATGCTAGTATCTGAAGTTCAAACTCAACTATTAAAGGAAATCAAGGTAAGTTGGATAAGGGGTAACTCAGTATAAGATATGATAACTCAGTTGAGAAGGGGCAATTCCTATGATAGTCCTTATCAATAGAAAGACATTATCCTCATATGTAAAGGAAGACTAGTGGTACGGAAGGATGAACAACTCAAAACCAAACTAATTGTTATAACTCTTAAAGGAAGAGTAGGTGGTCATTATGAGGTTCAAGGTACGCCTAAAAAACTACAATCTCTCTTTCATTAGAAAGGTTTTTTGAAGAATGTGAGAAATTATACTAGGAACTGTTAAGTTTGCCTAAGAAAAATTATGAAACTAAAGTGCCTTTAGGTTTGTTACAACCTCTTCCCAGACCTAAATAATGTTGGACAAATATACGTATGGATTTCTTATAAAGGTTACCATTATTTAACCATTTGTTTATAATAATGGTGGATATGAATTAATTTAAACTATATGGGATGATTGAATGCATCACTAGTGATAGGGATCTGATATTCTTACATAATTTCTAGCAAGAATTCTATAAGTTATAAGGAGAGTTGTCTTCAATATATCATCCTCAAACAGATGACCAAGTTGAGGTTCCTAATATGACCTTAAAGACCTATTTAAAGTGCATGATTGGAGAAATTTTGAATCATTGGCATTAGTTGTTATTGATATATTGTAAACATACATTATTTCTAATATGATTTTTTGTAACATATTGCTTGTATTTTGAATGGATTTGAAGGATTTGGTACTAATTGTAAAAATATTTTATTTCAAGTTATATTTCTATCTTTAAAGGAAAGGAATAGATTTGGAAAGAGTTAAATTGATCTAGAGTAAAACTTGGAAGAATTGGAGAAGGACCCTTGAATATGGCACCTACATGCCACCGTGTTAAGGTCATATGCCAAAGTGGCCAATTCTACTTATCCTTTGTAGCCATACTCACCCTTGTGTTACCTCATGGATCAAGATACATGACACCTATATGTCCTCATATTGGTCCTATATGGTAATTTTACTTTTTTAATTATAAAAGCTACTATAAGCAGCATAACCTATTACATGGACCCGTGTTGGGTTTATGTAGCTTATTAAAAAGCTAGGTTTTAGATTTAAAGAAAAGAAGGTAGAGAAGAAAGAGAACTTTTTGGCTAAGAAATAATGGAAAAGTAGTAAGAAGTTGACTAGAAGCTATTCTACACTTTTTTTAAATTAAAATTACAATATTCTTGAAATTTAGACAAGATTTCAACAAGAATTCATTAAAGATTTAAAATTCAAGAATAATAATCTCTTTATCATATTTTCTTTATTGCCTCTTGGTTGTTAGTCTTTTTAATTATAAACTACATTGGGGTTTATATTTAGGTAAGATGATAAGATGTAATTAGATTTTGATTGATTCTTTGATTTAATGAGTATCTAGTTTTCTTGAGATTTATCCATATTTTTATAGCTAATTAAATTGAAGGAGCAAAAGTGGAAGATTCAATTAAGATTTGAGAGATAAGATGTGTGCTTAGATCACAATGTAGATAAAGAGGGCTAAGTTTGAGCAATTCGA
This sequence comes from Erythroxylum pelleterianum, assembly GCA_027563865.1. Lineage (NCBI taxonomy): Eukaryota > Viridiplantae > Streptophyta > Magnoliopsida > Malpighiales > Erythroxylaceae > Erythroxylum > Erythroxylum pelleterianum. The sequence continues at coordinate 14,050,926 of JAOQMR010000004.1, forward strand.
AAGAAAGTCATAAGATCTTCTTAAGTTAGGGTAAAACCTATTAAGAGAGTTCATAGAATGAATTAATACATTCTTAGGTTATCTTGAGTGGAAAGGTGTTGGATCCGCGACGTCTGCTTGGCCCCAGGCCACAAGATCGACGAAACCTTGAGGTCTTGGGTTCGAGCCGTGGCTCACCCAAGTACCAAAGAGGACAATACTAATTAATGGGAGTACCCAGAGCAGGTGATCTGTGCGAGTACTCGGCACTGTGTGTCTGGGTTCGTCGATCTTGTGGCCTGGGGCCGAGCAGACGTCGCGGACCCAACAAAAGGAATTTCGGCTAATTAATCTAAGAATAAGGTAAGAGTTATGTCTTCAGAGAGAATATAATATAATTTAGGAACTTTTACTAGTTCTAGAAACTAGAATCATTTATTAAGTTAAAGTGAAACTGAATATAATAATGTCATAGGGGAAATCCCACATAAATCTAATTTATTCATATATTGATTTATTTTTTGATCATTGCCTTGTTTGTTATTTATATTTGTTTATTTATTTATTTTCATTCTTCAACGAATCACAATTATTGGTCTAACTTATTAAGTTTGTGAATAGTTAGTTGACCAATAATTTTTATAAGATCAACTTATACTAGCCAATGCTAGCTACAATTACACGGGCACTTATAGTTAAAACATATAGAGTACATTGAATTTTTGGTGTCATTATTGGGGACTTGGCACATTAATATTAAAAAAATTATAAAGTGATTAGATAGGCCTTTTGTTTTGTTTTGTTTTGCTTTCATTATTGTTTATTGAATTATTTTATCCTTTCTTTTTTATAGTCACTTCTTATATGTGCAAGTCAAACAATACTTGGAATCTTGTTGAGCTAGAACTTGAGATAAAGAGAACCTTGCATATAAAAAGAAGACTTCAAAGGAGAATAGAAGCTGAGGAGGCAAAGATGACTATAAAGAAAATGAAGTCACAGAAATATTTTGTTGTACCTAATACCTATGGCATTAACTTGGGCATGACAAGTCCCAGAATTAAAGCTGCTAACTCCAACCTATACCTATTTATATTTGTGGAGTACTATGATATGCTAAAGCTCAGTGGTGTCTCCTTTAATGTTATTAAGCTTAGACTATTCCCTTTATCTTTGAGGGATAAAACTAGAGCGTAGTTGCGAACCTTACTAGTAGGATTGATCACCACTTAAGATTATCTCTCTAATGCTTTCCTAGCCAAATAATTCCCCAATGAAAGACTATACAGATAAGGAACTAGATCACCACTTTTACTTAAAGGGAAGGCAAGTCTTTATATGAGGCTTAGAAGAGGTATAAGAAGTTGTTGAGGTCGTGTCCTTATTATAGATTAGAGAAGTGACTGATAATTTAAAACTTCTATAATGGGATGATCTACAACAAGAAGATCTCTATAGATGCTATTGCTAATGGAGCTCTAATGAATAAATATAATCTGATTAAGGACATGGCTCAAAGCCATTATTATAGGTCAAGTGATAGAGCCAACCTTAAGAAGGTTCCAAGTAAGTATGATCTAGATGCCTTAAATCTTCTACTCCCTCTGATTCATAATAAGAGTCGTTTTAGATACATTTTAATTATTCAAAATAAGTGTCATTTTTGACTTTGTATGTATGTTTATAATTTTACTTCCAAAATTAACCTTTAATTTCTCTCTCATCTTAACTGCACAGATCACAATTTCAAGGCAATTTAATATGTAATTTCTCTCACATACTATAATTTCACGGGGGTCCCTAGGTAACTTCATGGGAGTATTAATAAGGGTATATCTATAATTTCATTAGCTTTCTTAATAAGCGTGCATTTTTTTTAAAACGACACTTATTATGAATCAGAGGGAGTATTTGCTAAGGTAGATGCTTTATCTTTGAAGTTGACCATATGAATGCCAACTCTGTTGGTGCTATTAACGTGGTCAATGATATCTCTAGATCTTCAAAACATTTAGATGTAGGTTACCAATTGGGAAACTAATTCTTGAATGACCCTTCTCTTGAATAGTTTAACTTCATCAATAACCCTAACCATAAGTATGATCCTTTCTCTAATATTTAAAACCCTAATTGGAAGAATCACCTAAATTTCTCCTACAGAAACAGATTTAACCCAATACCTCAAAACAATAGGTAACCACTTGGTTGTTAAGCTAGACTAGTTAACCCTCCTAAAAAACCCAGCTTAGAGTCCATCCTAGATAATGTCCTAACCAAATAAGATAAGTAGAATAAGGAGTTAAAAGAAGAGATTAGGAAGCTCAATTTTAAGGTAAACTATATAACTACCCACAACATGATGCTCGACGCTTAAATAGCTCAATAAGCTAAGGTTGTTGTTATTTATTAATCATTCCCTTATTTTTTTCATTTAGATTGGTTTATTTATTTTCATGCTTTAATCAATTACAATTGTTGGTTTGGCTTATTAAGTTTTCGAATAGTTTGTAATTGACTAACAATCTTCGTGAGATCAACCCCTACTAACTAGTGCTAGCTATAGTTATATAGTACGGGTGCAGTTAAAATATAGAGAGTACATCTGTTACCATTGGTTGAGTGGTGGAACAACACCGCTCATTGATCAACAATCAATTGTACTTCAATTGAAGTTGTATATAAACATACCTCTCCTATTCAAATACCTTAATTTGTAGGGGACTCCAAGAATGTAATAGCGTGTCAAGTTCTTTGTTGTAAAGAAGCTATTATTAAAGTCACTTGTTTCCATTTAAGAAGAGTGCAATATATAATGATACAACAAGCCAACAAAAAGATAAGAGATAAAATATATGTAATTAAGTTAAGAAAATTACATGTTTGCATATTATATATATGTATATATATATTTAGGAAATAAAATTACAAATATTAATCTTATCATATCAGTAGCAAATACACATTTATCATCTTATCTTATGGGTAGTTAAATATATAATAGAAAATAGTATGTGAATTTATTAATTTAATTTTGGAATTTATTGCCTTAATAACCCTGTGTTATTCAAAAGTTGCTAAAAAAACCCTGACATATAAAAATTAGCAAAAAAAATCCTGAGTTGAAATTTTATTAACTCACCGCCCCTTAAGCAAATCTGGTCAACAAATAGACTTGAAAAGTCTATTTTGCCCTTACACTTAAAAAGTCTTTAAGTTCTTCTTATTTTCATTATCCAACAAACCATCTTTTTCTTTTCTCCTTGCTGCCGCAATCCCTGTTCTTTCCCTCTAGGGTTTCTCTCTCCTAGATCTCGTCCACTCCTGGCTACTTTTTTCCTTCGATTCTTTCACGATTCTTTGTTCCTCTTTTGGTGGTCAGACGCGTTTGGTGATTCTTTCACCAGAAGTAGGTCTCGCCCGACGCCCCCCAGCCATGGTGGGTGAGAGCTCGAAGCCTGGCCCCGTCCGTTCGAAGGTCCCCAGTGTGAAGCCTTCCCTGTTGTCCCAAGTCCTCAAGGGCCATGCGAAACCTACTTCTGG
>JAOQMR010000004.1:14054544-14065143 GCA_027563865.1 Erythroxylum pelleterianum
AACATAAGGTTAATAGAGTAACATTTTATATCTCAGGGTTTAATTAGCTACTTTCGTATAACACAGAGGTCGCTACAACAATTTTGTCTTTAATTTTGACATATGTTTTCATTTATTTTTACAAATAAATTAAAGGAAGTCCAAATATTCCTGATAATTCAATCATTTTGGGAAGATTCAATAATCCAACTTGTACTTATGTTGGAATAAAAAATCATACCATTTGTTTGTTTTATATCAAACACTTAAAAGGTAGAAGAATCATTAGATTTTAATAAAAAGAAAGATAAATTTAGGGCTAATGTTATATTATCCCTTTTATCCTTTTTTTTTTGGAAATGATGCATTTAGCTATATTAGCAGTGTCAAAAAGCAAAGCATCATACAAAAAAGATGGTGGACATACCTCTCATTCTAAATCAGGCATAGAACTAGCATCACGGGCAATACTATGAGCCGCTTGGTTCGCTGATTTGCGAACAAACTGAATAGCCATTGATGACAACAAATATAAAAAGTGTTTGCAATCTTGGACAATAGCACCAAAATAAGAGAAGTCAATAGTATCAGACTGTAAAGCATTGATTAAAAGTAAAGAATCAGACTCCAAAATATCACATCTCGCCTGAGTTCGTTTCAGCCAACTAAGAGCTTCCCGGAAAGTCAAGGCTTCGCCTAAAGCAGGATATCCCATACCTGGAATGGTCATCATCTTCCCCATCATATCTCTTCCATTTGAATCCCGCAAAATCATACCCATACCAAATAGCTATTCTCCAGCTACCACGGAGACATCAACATTACATTTATAACATCTCGCTGGCGGAGGGCTCCAGATAGTAATAGGATTGGTGGAAGTTGAAACTGCAGTAAGAACATGAGCCGCCTGCCATTCCCGTATGTGTTGTCTACTACGCTTGGATCAACCAAACATTTACGTTGCAAATTTACCATACATGGCAGAAGAGCCAAAGTTGTTCTCCAACACATATGCTTAACTTTCTCAGGGATGTTGGCTGTCCAAATGAAACTCCAAATATCCTCATTAATGTTGGGGGGTAAAGGTGGTACCTGAAAACGCTGTTTGTAGCCACTCCGAACAGTATAATGTCCTCTTCTATCATGTTTCCAAGCCCAAATATCACTTTGCTTTTGGTGAGACAAAGGTATTTGGTTTATCAACATAATGTCCCTTTGTTGGAAGAAATGGTTTAGCTGCATACCATCCCACCTGTGAAGGCTTAGTATAATAAAAGAAGAAACTTTGCAGTGATCCAAACCTGAAGTCAAAGGAGACACCACTTACAGTTGAGCAAGATCACGCAACCATGGATGATGTCACACCAAAGTATCTTCCCCATCTCCAATACGCCTATAGCAGCCTCCCGTTAACCGATCTCGAGCTTCTATCCTTATCCATTATTTGCTTGCTTGTTTTTAATGATAATTAGATTAATTTAAAATTAGGTTAAACTAATCAATCTCTAATTTACTAATTAAATAATAGTAAAACGAACTTTGTCCTTGTAGTGTACTTATTACTACACCATTGCAAAGTGCAATATGATAAGTCCAGTCGTAATCTTGAATTAAGATAACAAGAAACACCAGAGTCACCACTGAATCAAAATCAGTTTGCCTTTATCTCTGTCACCCTCATTTTTCTATGTTAAATATCATATGCTTTTCTAACCTCCGTCGTAAGAGTGGTGTTAGCGAATTATTTTTGCCCGAACGCAACAGAACAGCCGTTGCGACGAGATTGTGAAATTGAATCACCCAAAATTACGGAGTGCTCTGATAATATAACGGACCACTTAAAATATAAAAATACTGATTAAATAGGTAAAAAGTAAAAAAGAGAAGTTAATTTAAAAACATACTAAAGTAAGAGAACTATAATTTTTTTGGTCCAAAACAGCAATACTGCTTCTGCATTTCTGCAAGTAGTAGCTCTAAAGATAAAGAATATAACCGCTGACCAAATTCCTTTTAACCCAAACAATGATTGATCATAGTGCTATTTGCGTCTGTTTGAAATCTCCCTTCCTTGTTGGCAGCATCGGATTGTTGCCGTCAGAAACAGTTCAGGAAAAGTCGTCTGATGCATTCCACTTCTGAAATGAGAAATAACATGCCGTCACGGGGTTCTGCTGCTTAATAATAATGGAGGGAATAGAGACGTTCCAAAACGAATTCAAGTTCTGAGAGGGAAGCCCCAACAACTGAAAGGGAAAATGTTCCTCATGAAATGGGGTCAACAATCATCTCCATATGCTCGGAAACTATAACGCTCTTGATACGGACCATTGAAAAAGAGGTCAGCCTCAAACCACTTGGGGTAACGAACAAGGTCTCCGGTCGTAAAGCTCATGTAACGTTGGCTGCCCTCAGGCACCACTCTAACTTCCCCTTCTTCTATGTAAACAAGCTGATCAACCTGCCAGTCCCATGGCAACTTACACTTCCCAGTCTTCCACACTGACCACCTTGAAACTCCAAGCTCTGCCAGTCGCTGTGATGAGACTCTCCTTTCAACCTTCACATTGTACAATTCCTCAAGAGGTTTCTCCATTTGCATTGCTTTTACACTGTCACATTGCCCAACAGTAGATTTTAATCGTTGATGGTTTCTAGTGGTCCTGTTGACACAGGAGCAGCTAAAGGTTGCCGATGCCACCACACTTGCTATAGCCATGCTCAACTGATGCCTCCTCAAAATGGCCAGAATATCTGTTCTCTAAAAAGAAATTTTAGAACATCCACAATAGATAATCAACGTCAAGTAGTATATATCCTAGATTATGTGCAGAGGATGTTCCAAGTTCCAACAACCAAGATGGAGTAAATCATTAGAAGTTTTAACAGAATCCCAAATTTAAATATTCACTTGAGCATTTATTCAGCTTACAAAAGCAGTAATGTTGAATTGAAGCAAGAAATGCTTTCGACTGCACAAATAGACCAAACTTATTTCCGAATGGCGTGTCGAAATAAAATTTCATACATAAAACGAACTGCTTCCTGCTCCAATGTACCACAGCGAGGCTTCTTCCATTTGTTTAATCAAATGATAGCCTCCTCCTAATGCTTCTTCAGAATTTTGCCCATAGCTATATTCAGCGCAAAGATTAAAGGTATGTTTGGGAGTTTAAGGTGAAATGGAATGAAATGCTAATTAATAGAACGTAACGGAATGGAGTGAAATGAAATGAGTCATTTATTGTTTGGAAGTTTAAATGAAATAAGAGAAGGTTTGGAAGGCAAACCATGTCATTCCATCTTGACCTCCCAATTAGATTTTGAATAGCAAAGGATGGCTTCCAAAACCATCAATTGTCATTCTATCTTCTTTCAAAATAGACTCTCAAATAATGACCTAATCATTTGGGTCATTCTATTCTATTCCCTTCCATCCCTCTATCCATATCCAAATATACTAAGTTGTCTTCTTTTGGTAAGTCTACTTAAACCCGTTTTCCCACGAAAGAACTGTAGATATATCCATTACATCTCATAACAAAAAACGTTTGTGGGAGACACAACAGATGATTGATTTAACTGAAGAGAAGCCCCAAAACTCACCCTAACCTTTCCAGCTAGGTTCAGAAAGGACTAACTCAAGAAGAACGGTGAAGCAAATGATGATAGCTTAGACCAACTAAATTCGGCCTTCAAACTGCTTTTGCCAAAACAAACAAAGTCTCTGATTCATTTCCTTTGGTTACCCTCATGACTGAGTAAACAAAATTTATATGTAATGAATTCAAAGAACGTTAAAGAAATATAATCAACGAATAAGGAGGACAAGAAGAATCAAGGATGTCTTACATGTTAGTAGGCGTATACCCCAACTCGAAAGCCAAACTAATGTGTGTCTAAGAACCCTACCACAACAGCTTGAGGCTTATCTTGTTACCGCTTTAATCCTAAGGACAGAGGTTAGTGATGTGACTATTTACCGGACACCGGATCTTCCAGTCACGCTTTTACGAATAATGAAATTAAAAAAAAAAGAAAAAGATAAGAAAGTATGAGACAGTTTTGGCCGTTAACGTGTCCTCTTCTCGTCAATTTTTGTCGGAGATTGATGATATACTAAAAGGAACGAAAGGACAGGAGAAACCAAAAAAAAAAAAAAGGAACGAAAACAGAGCGGAAGATCAACTGAAAGCTTTTGGGTTTGGTTTAGTATGACGATTCTTCAACTTGGAATATCTAACGGGTTGCTTAACAACCCGAAGGTAAGACCGTTGGTACAGAGAAGAAAGGAGACGGCCAGAAGGAGAATGTTCTTGTTAGCACAAGCCATTCCATCTAGAACCCAGGCAAGGTTGTACACCTCATATGGTGCGCAAGTGTGTGTTTGTCAATGTGAATTGATGTTCTTCTATTCTTGTAGCGAATAATGGAGAGCATTTCATTGAGTAGTGAAGTTGGTGGTGCTGGCGGCGCATATTCATATGATGCTCTAAAAAGGTTGGACAGCATTTGGTCAAGTATTTGTTCTGCTCAAGAATGTAAGAGTTCATCTCATTAACGAGAAAAATAAATCCAAAAGGAAACATTTGCTATTCTGAAAAATGAATTGATACAAAATTATTCCATCAACTCTGATACATTCTTTTCTTGGACATTCCGACAAGTAATTCCATGTCTTATACACCTTGAAATTTACATTAACTTTTAATACAGTTCCTCAAGAACCTCAGCAGGTTGTTTCAAGTTTCCCAGGGAAGTTAAGCCACAATACTGTTATGATAGACAAAGATGTTGTGAAGTACGATGTGGTAGTTTGTGGGGGTACTTTGGGAATCTTTGTCGCCACAGCTTTGCGTATCAAAGGTCTTCAAGTAGCCATCGTGGAGAGAAATGTGCTGAAAGGGGTATAAGCTAATGTCAGTTCATGCAAGAGACAATGTCAGTTAATGGCTTTTAATGGATGAATTGTTCTAAATATTAGAGGGACCAAGAATGGAATATCTCAAGGAAAGAACTCTTGGAGCTCGTTGAAGTTGGAGTCTTATCTGAGGATGAGATTGGACAAGCTACCGCTGTGAAGTTCAATCCTGTGAGTTCTTGACTTGAATTGAAAACTATTTATTAGTTAGCACAAACAAATACATAATGCAATTTGCATATGTTATGAAACATATGGCTGAAATGCAAAACAAATAATTCAAACACAGTATTGGGCTTAAATTTATTTGTTGTTGTGGTGCTTATGAGCATCTGACCTATAACCTTACCTATTTTATGCTATTTCTTGGGATTATTGTGCTGATTCTTCTCATTATGATATGATTTGTTTGATTGAATAGCCTTTAGTTTCTCATTAGAAACCTGGTACCCTTGCCATATCAACAATGCAATTCTCCATTTAAAACTATTCACTACGAAGATATGCTATGCATTGAACATTGGAAAACAAGAAAAAAGGTTCCAATTTTTTAATCATGTTCTGGTGTCTGACGATTCTATTTATTGCCCTTCTATGTAAATTTCTAATGTACTTTGCTATTCAATACAAAATTTACTGGAAGTTTGAGTGACACAATTGGTCAAGTAAGAACATTTGAATATTTAAAAGAATGGACAGTAATCAAATTTATGTTCTTATGACAAAGGAGTACTATGCCTTTGATGTGATCAGCGAACAGAATTTTTCAATCACGCCAAGTGCAAGCTAGTTTTACCAATTAAACTTCCCAATCTCATACTTGAAAAATCCTTTGCAAGGTTGCATAATTGACTGACAAAATCCTATTGTCAAAACTGCCTTTAAGTCACCTACATTTACTAATGCTCTCATACTAAAATAATCTTGAATTTTGTTAACTGTGTAGAATAGATGTGGATTTGAGGGTAAAGGTGAAATCTGGGTGGAAGACATTCTCAATCTTGGTGTTTCGTAAGTAATCTTATTATTTTAGTGAATGCACTTTGTCCACTTCAGTTCAAAATGCAAAATATTACTATGTTTTGTCATATTCAAACAAAAACTTCACCTAAGACCTATCTCAGGGGTTATAAAACCCATGTATCCATTTTGTTCTTACCATGCTAATGAATGAAAAGGGACAAAATTACTATACTATTTGTGACATAGATATCCAACAAGAAGATGATGCAATTTTTGGGTGATATGAAGCTTCATTCCTTTGTTTTGTCATAGAGAAAGCATAACTTTTCTCAATTCATACGCTTTTGGTTTTTCTTTCAATACACAATATTTTGGTCTCAAATTTTAAATACGTATGCACATGAGAACTAAACTTAACTTTGTAAAATAGAGAATGAATTGTTTTTCTGTCTCTTGATAATCAAATCAATGTATAGAGATAAGGATATATATATATATACACATTTGCAGGACTAATTTAGGGAATATAATCTCTATGATCAAGGGATTATAATCCCTGTAATGAATAATACATTTAATGCTCAGTCTATAACACTCTCCCTCAACTTGGAGCACATATACTAATCATGCCCAACTTGTTACAAATGTAATTGATTTGGGTATCATTTAGGCCTTTTGTAAATACGTCTCTGAGTTGCTCTTCACTTTTAACATATTCTGTTGAAATCAAATTGTGTTGTACTTTTTTCGTGAATTAAGTGATATTCACTTTAATATGTTTAGTTCTTTCATAAAACACGAGATTAAAAGCAACATGTGAGTTGCTCTTCACTTTTAACATATTATGTTGAAATCAAGTTGTGTTGTACTTTTTTCACGAATTAAGTGATATTCAATTTAATATGTTTAGTTCTTTCATAAAACACAGGATTAAAAGCAACATGTAGAGTAGCCTGATTATCACATCATAATTTTGTCGGTATTTAGGCTTTAAATCCAATTTTAGATAATAGTTGATATATCCACGTTGCTTGTGTTATAGCTCTGCATTTACATTCTGTAGTGAATCTAAATAGAACATTTTGTAGTGTATTTCTCTCTTGATATTCAATGTATACATATAAGTGTCAAAATTTGAATAAGAGCTGTATTTTTTACATATCTCTAAAATTTACAACAAGTATTTGAAGAAAGAAGTAATTTTTTTTCTTATTTTGCACAAGTGCCTTTGAATATATACACAAGTCCTAGCTTAATTTAGGTAACTAAAATATTTCCTATTTACAACAATATCCCTTAGTTATAGCAATTTCCTAAAGTAAATATCCATGATATCCTCTTGTTTCCTATTTTATGATTAGGAAATAATTTCTCTAAATCATTGTTCTGATTTTCATCACTCCCCCTCAAGTTGGTAGGTGCATAGATGTCTTGCATTCCCAGCTTGCTTATAACATCTTGAAATTGTGCATTTGCCAACCCCGTATTCAATACATCTGCCACTGTTTGGCAGTGGGAACGTATGGGATGCAAATAAGCCCACTTTTGCCTATCAATCTTAATGTGTTTAGTTCTATCATGCTGTACTAGGTTGTGAGCAATACTAATAGTTGACTTATTATCACAGTAGAGCTTCATAGGTCTTTGCCACCTAACTTTCAAATCATTCAAGATGATACGAATCCACAAGAGCTCACATATATCGTGAGCCATAGCTCTAAAATCTGCCTCAGCACTTGATCTAGCCACAACTGATTACTTCTTACTTCTCCAAGTGATAAGATTGCCCAAAAACATAGCGCAGTATCCAGTTGTTGACCTTCTATCAATGCCTGAACCTGCCCAATCTGCATTTGTATAAGCTTCAACTGTTTTGTTGTCATTTTTCTTAAGCATAATCCCTCTGCCAGGGGTAGTTTTAAGGTACCTTAATACCCTATACACTACTTGAAGATGGACATTTTTAGGGACATGCATGAACTGACTAATTACACTTACTGCGTATGCTATGTTAGGCCTAGTATGTGTCAAATAAATCAGTCTTCCCACTAGTCTTTGATACCTTCTCCTTTCAACAGGTTCATCATCTTTGGCCTTGCTTGGTCTATGATTATATTCTATAGGTGTATCAATCGTTTTGCACCCCATCATTCCAGTTTCTTCTAGAAGATCCAAAGTATACTTGGGTTGGCATAGAAAAGTTCCCTCTTTCAAACGAGCTACTCTATGCCCAAAACATATTTCATCTTCCCCAAATCTTTGATTTCAAACTCTTGGGCAAGTTTAAATTTGAGGTGTTTCATCTCTTCAAGATCATTATCTGTTACTATGATGTCATCCACATAGACAATGAGGGTCATCATTTTGTTTTTTGCAGCAAATTTAATAAATAAAATGTGATCTCCTTGACTTTTCATATACTTCATTTCCAGCATAGCCTTTGTGAATCTCCCAAACCATGTCCAAGGAGATTGTTTAAGGCCATACAAGGCTTTCTTTATACTCTATTCCCAAACTTATCTTCAAATCCAGGAGGGGTTGTAATGTACACTTCTTCATTTAGATTATCATGTAAAAAGGCATTCTTTACATCAAATTGCTACACAGGCCAATCAAAAATTAGCTACCAAGGATAACAGTATACGTATGGTGTTCATTTTTGATACTAGGGCAAAAGTTTCAAGATAATCAACCCCATAAGTTTGAGTATACCCCTTAGCTACTAGCCTTGCTTTATATCTTTCCAATGAACCATTTGCTTTATATTGAATTGTGAATACCCATTTACATCCTACTGGTTTTTTTCCTTTCGGTGAATCCACTATTTCCCATGTTTGATTCTTAATTAATGCATTCATCTCATCATCCATGGCATTTTTCCAATTCCTATCCCTAAGTGCCTCATCAAGTGTTTGTGGTGTGGAACTTAATTTATTTTTGTAAGAAAACATTTATGGCTTAGAGAACATTTGTCAAGTGAAGTGTGATTTAGTGCATGTTCGTGTGTCCTTCCTAAGAGCTATAGGGACATACAAATCATCAAGTTCAGGGTTTTGTATTTCAGTACCTGATTCCAGGTTAGAACCTTGAGCCTGCTCTGGTAAGGTTTGGATAGTATCCCTTCGTGAGTAGACTAAGAGAGGCTTGTTAGGGATAGGTGTAGTATTTTTTTTTAGGTATCTGGCTAGGCACTTTTTGACTTACTTTGGTTAGATTGGTTAGGTGGTGTGGGGACAGTAGTGGCTGACTCAATCTATGCATTTGGGGAAGATAAATCAAGTAAGAAGTTAGTCTCTCTATACTTATCTTCCGCAAAATTCTCCATCTCCCCCTGAAGATAAGTATTAGGGAAGAAAGAATAACTCTCAACAAATGACACGTCCTTGGAAATGAAGAATTTATGTGAGGGAGGATAAACAAATTTATACCCTTCTTGTGTAGGAGAGTAGCCAACAAAGATGCGCTTTAGGGCTCGTGGGTCAAGTTTTCCCCTATTGTGAGCATGAATATGAACAAAACTAACAAATCCAAACACCCGCGGAGTTAAGACTATTTATATTAAAGCTTGGGAAGAAATTATGGGGCATTTCTACCAGTGTTTTGAACTCTAGAGATCGTGAAAGGCAATCTGTTTATCAAATGAACTCCAGCTAAAACAGCCTGTCCCCTATAGTGTTTAGGGACATTCATTTGATATAATAATGCTCTAGTGACTTGAAGTAAATGCCTATTTTTACACTCGATCACCCAATTTTGTTGAGGTGTGTCAACATAAGATGAAAAATGGATAATGCCTTCACGTTGAAAGAAAGAAGATAAGGTTTGATTAAAGTATTCCCAGGCATTATCACTCCTGACCCCTTTTATGCTCACCCCAAATAGGTTTTTTATCATATGAAAGAAATTAGGAAAAATCTCGCTAACCTCCGATTTGTTTTTCATGAGAAAGACCCATGTGACCCTTGTGCAATCATTAATAAGGATAACCAACCATTTAGCTCCTGACACATTAGGTATCCTTGAAGGTCCCCATATATCATAATGAATCAAAGTAAAGGGAAATTCAGATTTATTATTGCTCAAAGGAAAGAAAGTACGACAATGTTTGGCAAACTCACACACATCACAATGGAAACTGTTATGATCACTATTTTTACAAAAATTAGAAAACATGGTTCTCAACAAACTAAAAGAAGGATGACCTAAACGATAATGGTGAAGCCAAATAGGGTTAAGAGTATCTTTGGTCATGAAAGTCAAGGAGGGATGTGAGGTTTTGTCTCCACTATTAGACTCCAGAAGGTAGAGTCCATCCTTTTCCTTAGCATGCCCAATCATCTTCGCCGTTTCCCGATCCTGAAACACACAATAATTAGGATCAAAGATGGCAAAACAATTCAAGTCTTTGGTAAATCTTGTAATGGACAAAAGATTGGCAGAAAGTTTGGGGACATATTGTACTCTTTTCAAGAGAAGATTAGGGGACAAAGGAATGGTTAGTTGACCTGCAACACTAGTAAGAGAGCCCTCTGCAACTTTAACTTTTATGTTACTAGGACAGGGGTTATAAGAAATAAAAGAATGATGAGAGGTAGTCATATGGTCTGTAGTGTTGAATGTGTTGAACAGAATTTTATTCACTACATTTCAGTACATAGGAACAAGGTTTATATACAAACATTTAGGACATAATCTAGCTATTAACTATAGGAAATCTCTCAATTAAGGGAGAGATT
>JAOQMR010000004.1:14066425-14079041 GCA_027563865.1 Erythroxylum pelleterianum
AATTGATTACCCTGCTATATTCTGTGTTGCTTGTGTGTATTCTGGTTGTGGGTGAAGGATTTGTGCAGGTTCTATCATGTTCTTAGCTATCAAATCTCTCAATTATAGGAAGAGATCACTACAAATATTAATTCCTTAATATATATCAAAAATAAGCCAATCTAATAACTCATAGTCAACATATTATTAATCAAAAAGGGCACCTACTTGTGTTTAGCAAGCTCACATACCTCACAATGAAAATTTTCAACATCAAGATTTGTAAGTAAAGTGGGAAACATAGTCTTAATAATTTGAAATGATGGATATCCTAACCGATAAGGGTGAGGTAAAATTTTTCCTTTATTGGATGCAATAGAATTTGGTATGAAGTGGGATAATCTGCCCTTAGTTATGTTCAACTGATTTGGTGTTTCGAGATAGTAGAGGCCATCCCATTCTCTAACAAGTCCAATCATCCTCCCCGAATCCTTGTCTCGAAATACAGAATGACTACTGTAAAAAATCACATTACAACATAAATATTGGGTGAGTTTTTGTATGGAAACAAGGCTGGTTAATAGTTTAGGAAGATGAAAAATATTTCTTAGAGTTATTGATGGACTTATTTTGACATTCCCTACACCTGCTATAGTTGTTAAAGATCCATCGGTTGTGGGTATTTTTCTAGTACTTAGACTTGGAGTGTAGGTTAAGAAATATTTGGATAAATGGGTCATATGGCTAAAGCTCCTAAGTCCACAACCCAAGAGTTGGTAAATTTTGTATTTGAGAAAATAGAAACTTAACCAAAATACACCAAAAAATGAGTACGTGAAGGCTTTTCATGGCTGTTTATAAGAGATCTCACTATGTGAATCTCTTTTTGGTTAAGATTACTCGGCTTTTGTGATGTTAATTTCACTAATTGCTGGAATCGAGCAGTTTCTTCCAACTGTATAGTAGTGATATTTCTTGCTTCTTTAACTTTTGACATTTTCCCGATTCTACAAGGAGGCTAAACCTTAGACACTTCCATCAATAAAGTTGGAAGAAACACTCTGTTTTAGAGCACAATAATCAGCAATGAAGGCTAAGATGAAAGAGATAAAACAAGGAGGAGACAACAATAAAAGCTGAAATGGAAGTACAGGAATGAAGGCTAAACCAAAGGAGAAAAAACAGAGGTCTGTTTGAAGCAATAAAGGCTGGAAACAACTTGATCCAAAGAGTCTAATGTGGCTCTAATACCATGTCAAATTTTGAATAAGAACTATATTTTTAGGATATCTCTAAAGTTTACATCAAGTATTACTTACATGCAAAATTCTAGTCCCTATAAATGGAACTAATTATTCTAATACAATATCTAATCCCATAATTTATGGGATACTCTCTTATCCCATGATTTCTGGGATATTCTAATATAATAGGAAATTTAATAAAATACAATCAATCATTATACATGATTTTTCCATAATAAGGATATATACACTTTTACAAAACTAATTTAGGGAATGTAATCCTTATGATCAAGGGATTATAATCCCTGTAGTGAATAATACAATCAATGCTCAATTTGTAACAGATGTTGAAGCTGTAACAACTTTTAAGTAATTTTCTTCTTGTAATAGATTGTATTATTTGACGATTGTTACTTGCAAAAATTTTTAAGAGATCAAATTCAACTATCAATGTTTAAGAGTGTCTGAGATGCACATTGTAACAGTGCTATCATCATATGCACGTATGTCCAGGGAAATAAGGACTAGTATGAATATGCTATTAACTTCTGGATATTTACTGCTGGTGCTGGATCATTCTTGATGCAGCTTCTAATGTTTTTAATATGGTGACTAGGGATGTTGATTGGCAGGAAAAACTTTTGAATATGGTGACTAAGAGATAAAATGATCTCTAAATGATTTATTGTATCATTGCAGCCCAGCAAAGCTCATTGAGATCGTTAAAAATCGGTTTATTTCTCTTGGAGGAGTCATTTTAGAAGGCTACAGGGTGCTCAAAGTTTCAGTGTATGATGATGCAGCAGTAATTCTTTCAACTCTTGGAATTGCAACATGTAACATAATGGGGCATTTCAGATTCTCTTATAACAATTGTTAATTTTTGCCATAGGTGTTGCAACTTGCAAAGGATAAGACCTTGTCATCGCGTCTCATCATTGATGCTATGGGGAACTTTTCACCTATCGTAACACAGGTTAGATTCCTTTTTTGTTTCTTATTTGTGTGCATATCTTCATATACAATGGCACACTTCATTGTTGTGCATATTAGTTTTTAGGTATATCCTTGGGTAATTGGACATTGAGCATGATTATAGTCACTATCTGTCGTAATTCTAGTGGTTTTGTTAGGCTTCATTAAATTAAAATGGAATGTGGCTAAAAGATTTTCAAAAGAACATTTTGTGAGTCTGTTTATAGATGTTTAAATATTCCTACTATTAGAAAAATAATGTAGAAATATTAAAAAAGATGTAAAAATAAGTAAACAAATTATGTAATTAGTGCATGTGTTTGTGTTATGCATTTGAATTGGCTAACTATATGCTTAACAGATAAGAAGAGGAAGAAAGCCTGATGGCGTTTGCCTTGTTGTTGGCTCTTGTGCTCGCGGTTTTCAAGATAACTCTACAGGTGATGTCATATACAGTAGTTCATCAGTGAACAGAGTTGGAAAATCACAAGTACATTACTTCTGGGAGGTGAATGCCTTTGTGGATAACATATTCTCCAGTTAGACATTCATTATGGTTTCCAAGCCATTTTACCATTTAACAGGCATTTCCAGCAGGCTCTGGCCCTACTGATCGTACCACATATATGTTCACATATGTCAACCCTCAGCCAGGGTCACCGAAATTGGAGGAATTGCTGGAAGATTACTGGCAGTTGATGCAAGAGTATCAGGTTTAGATTTAAGATTTCTTAAGAAGTTTATTGAGAGTTTTATTTTCCCCAAAAACTTATTCAAATGACTACTCTAGTTGGGTATTTAAGCAAAACCTTAAGGCATTCCTCATGGTACTTAAAAGCGAAATCAGTCAAGATTGTCTCACTTGATTACAAGGAGATTTTCCTCAATTGAAT
The DNA here is from genome assembly GCA_027563865.1 of Erythroxylum pelleterianum. Classification (NCBI taxonomy): domain Eukaryota; kingdom Viridiplantae; phylum Streptophyta; class Magnoliopsida; order Malpighiales; family Erythroxylaceae; genus Erythroxylum; species Erythroxylum pelleterianum. The sequence goes on from JAOQMR010000004.1 coordinate 14,069,517, forward strand.
AACAATAACCTGCCTTTAACTAAGGAGGTTTAAACAGAAAAAAAAATGCTTAAGAATCTGCTCCTAATAATAGAAGGATCTTGTAGAGATCCTGACTTGTTCTTTCCAACTTTCCACACTCCCCCTCAAGTTGGGTTATGTTAACAATTCACTTTCTACTCAGCCCATACCAACTAAGCCCATTAAAACTTATAGTCGTAGGAACAAATTGGAAAAGGGGAGAGTGTCAGCTGCCATGTAGGCAAGTTTGTTAGAAGGCAGAGCCGGAGTATGCCTTGCTCAATTTTTTCTTTGGTACAATGTCGATCAATCTTGACATGCTTGGCTCTATCATGATAAACTGGATTCTTTGCTATCTCAATGACAGCTTTGTATCAAGTTGTCAAAATTGTATTTGGGTAATGCTTTTGTAAATATATCTGCTATTTGCTACTTAACATAGCAAAGCTGGAGTATGCCTTGCTCTTTTTTTTTTTTTGGATAAAATGTCAGTCAATCTTGACATGCTTGGTTCTATCATGATAAACTGGATTCTTTGCCATCTCAATGGCAGCTTTGTTGTCACTCTTCAAAGTTATTGGAATTGGATCAACTATTTTCAGTTCATCTAGCATCCTCCTAAGCCAAATTCCTTCACTAGTCCCATGACACATTGCTCTTAATTCTGCCTTAACGCTACTTCTTGCAACTACAGCCTGTTTTTCACTTCTCCATGTAACCATATTACCCCAGACATATGTGTAGAACCGTTTAGTAGATCTATAATTTGTTAGTGAACCTGCCCAGTCTGCGTCGGTGTAAATAGTTACTCCTCGATCTGTTGATTTCCAAAAGACCTTTCCCTGGACTTTGTTTTAGGTATCTTTAGGATGTGAAAAACAACCTCCAAATGTTTCTCTGTTGGCTGATTCACGTACCTGCTTACCATTCCTGCAGCAAAACTTATATCAGATCTAGTATGTGAGAGGTAGATTAGTTTTCCCTCTAGTCTTTGTTATCTCCGTTTATCTATCAAATTTCCTTCTTCATCCATCGAGTGCTTCACCGTAGGGTTTGTAGGAGTGAGAGCTGGTTTGCAATCTAACATACCTGTCTCTTTCAGTGTTATATCAAATCGATTTATGCTTCCATCTGTGCTATACTTGACTGCAAATACCCACTTGCAATCAACTACTTTCTTTCCAGTGGGTAGTTTTTTATAGTCCCAAGTTTGTTTCTTCTTTAGAGCATTAACTTCCTTCATAACTGCTTCCTTCCACCCAGGTTGTTATTTTTAGGAATCTAGATTTCACTCAAAGAAGTAGTGCATGCCCTGTAGTTAGGAGTCAAATTGTCATAAGACAAAGTTTCCAAGCAGATATAAAGTACATGCTCGTTTTTCTTTCCTTAGAGCAATAGGCAGGTCCAGATCATTCAAATCATTTGCACAATTTGATGTGGCAGAATCATTACCTTTGTGGTGCTGTGGGCTTGGGCTGGCTTTAAGACGATGTTGTGGACGAGTGTGATGATCAGTCTCCTTTTGTTCTTTATGCCTTCTGGAATAGACAATTAGCTCTTTCTCTTTTGTATTCTTTTGGACATCAGGAACATAAGGATTAGAGCTGGGTATATCAGGGACTAGAATTAAACTTGGAGCAGGACTGGGTACAATTGGAGCAACTGGACTGGGCATATTAGGATCCATAGATCAAATCTGATATTCCTCTATAGAGCTCTCCCCCTGAATATTGGATTTGGAGTAGAATGGATGCTCTTCAAAGAATGTAACATCCATAGTGTTGTAGAATCCTTTTGTAACTGGAGAATGCTAGTATCTAATTATTTGATTGAAATATTCTGTGACTGATGAATCACGTTGTCTCAGCTCACCTAGAATTCCTTTCATTTTGAACACGCAAAACTATTGTCTTTATCTGAATTTGTGTCATGGGCTGCTTTCTAGATTTCTTTCGCTGTTTTGTATTACATAAAATTTTCACCTGTTTCATTGGTCATGGAATTTAGCAGCCAGGACATCACTAGATTATTTTCCACCTTCCAGATTTGATATGCAGGGCTGTTTTCCCCCAGTTGAACTGCAGCACTTCTAAGATATTTTTCCTTTCCTTTTCCACATAGGAAAATCATCACTGATTTAAACCACAAGCTGAAATTTTGGCTATAAGTTTATGTCCATTAATTGGCATCAAACTACTTTCAGAAACATTGGTAGAATAGCTAGATATAGCCATTTGGCTAGAATTTGGGTTGGATGTGCCACTTTCAGATTCACTTGCCATGGCGGATTTGATGACTTTTGTCATCGATGTACGATAATAAAAATGGAATAAGGATTGGTTCAGATCTACTCTGATACCATGCAGAAGTTTATTGAGAGTTTTATTTTCTCTAAAACTTATTCAAATGAGTATTATAGTTGGGAATTTACGCAGAATCTTGAGGCATTCCTCATGGTTCTTAAAAGATACACCTAAATCAGTCATTATCTCCTTGATTACAAGGAGATTTTCCTGAACTGAATTACAACAACATGCCTTTATCTAAGGAAGTTTAGGCAGAAAAAATAAAATTCTTAAGAATCTGCTCCTAATAACAGAAGGATATTGTGAAGATCCTAACTTACTCTTTCCAGCTTTTCCGCAATCTCTTATCTGCAAATTCTTTTATATCCTTCAACTCATAAACTTCTACTGTCTGATTATATGATATCTTTTTCATTATAAACTAACAATTAGCATCAAATGGATAAGGCAAAAGTTTTTGTTATTTCATGACTATTAAATACTTTCTTTTATGATCGATCTTCTCTACTTTCCCAGTCAGTATCTTTTTCTTATTTCTTTTCAAAGCTACACATAAAATGCACATAACTTGCACAATTACAGTGTTAACAGAGTACTGCAGTGGATGTCTTCTTTATATTACTTTTTTTGGTAAATTAAGGTTGACATAGAAGTGGCTAAGGATAGAAGCAATACTAGGTAAAGGCCGGAAGAGAACAGTACTTGACATGTTGTTCAAGTACAGATCATGTTGTTTAAAGATATATAATGGCCTCAGAAAGCAGATTGAGGTCTCAAGTTCAATTTGGGTTTGTATTTACATTCTACCACTCATGCTCATAACACTAATGGCTTAACTGTGATGCTATATGATTCATCTGCTATTGATGTCTATTCTAAATTCTCATCTGATCAGTTAATGGATCTTGAAATGGTGTTTAAAGATTCAGGTAAACCAATTCTGGTTTCTTTCATTTATGCTCACAACAGTTCATATCAGAGAATTTTTTGTGGAATCAACTCATAATGGTGGCTAAAAATTCTTCTCTCCCCTGGATTTTAGCTGGGGATTTTAATGCTTTTCTAAGCACAAATGAAGCAGATAATATTAGATCAATTGGCAATCCATTCTTGGATCTAAGACAATGCCTAGCTGATATTCAGCTTACTGATATTCCATCTGGTGGATGCTTTTACACTTTGTGCAACAAGCAAAGTGGAGTTAATTTGATTAGGAAGAAGCTTGACAGGAGTTTGGGGGATTACGCTTGGTTCTCTACCTTCCCAAACAGCTTCTCCTGCTTCACAAATAATATTCTTTTAGATCACTCTGCCTTTGCGACTCGTTTGTCTGCTAGCAACTCTTTGCACCCATTTAGATTTAATAACTTCCTCACTGATTTACCAAAATTTGATAGATGTATTTTGAATGCCTTGGACACTAACATTAGGGTTCTTATCAATATATATATTGCAGGCAAATTGGGCTTTTAAAGAAGACTAATGTAGAAAATACTCATCACCTTCTCAAGACTACTAGAGATGCTTTAAAAAATATCCAGATTGAGCTTCAAGTAAATCCCTCTTCGGAATCTCTTCTAATCAAAGAAATGACAGCTATACAACAGTTTGCTAAGGCTCTTATATGATCACTCACTTGTGAGACAAAGATCAAGATTGCAATGGTTGAAGTTTGGTAAGTTGTGGTTTCCAGGAGGAGTAACAACAGGATTGTTTCCTTGCAACACAATAATCAGAATCTAGATATTCTATCCTCATTGTTGCAAGGTGCTCATGACTACTCTAAGTTAATGAACACTCCTACAAATGCTAATTCCTCTTGCACGCTATTAAAAGAAATCATGAGAGAGTGCATTACTCCATAAGAAGTTGGTTCTCTTTGCAAACCTATTACCATACAAGACATTGAGAGTTCTTTAAGATCTCTCAATTGCCAGAAAGCTCCTGGACTTGACGGCTTTAACCCCTACTTCTTCCACAACTCCTAGAATCTCACTAAGCATCTAGTCAACAATGTTGTTCTTGAATTCTTTAACGAAAGGAGGCTTCTATCAGAGATTAACAGCACTTTCATAACTCTCATTCTTAAAACTGGTAAGTTGTCTTCTTTCTCTAATTATCGACCTATATATTGTTGCAACACTGTGTACAAGATTATTGCAAAGATACTGGCTCAAAGACCGAAATTTGTTCTCCACAAATACATTGGTGTGGCACAAGGGCCTTACATTTCAAGTAGGATCATGGGGGATAACATATTGCTACTTCAAGAATTGGTTAAAACGTATACCCGGAAGAGTAGCAAGAATTGCCTACTGAACGTATTGGATCAACCGTTTATCCATTCCCAAAAGTATCCTTAAGGAAATCAATAGGAGGCTTAGGGATTTCTTGTGAAACTGCTCAAACGAGGCAGAAACAAAGCGAAGATTAGTTGGGACAAAATTTGTAGACCTAAGCAACATGGGGGATTGGGCATCCATTATGCAAGGATGAACTATAAGGTGAGTAGGGGGCGGAATTTGTGGTGGTTATGTTACAAAAAGGAGGATTTCTGAGTGAAATGGATACACAATGGATTCATTAAGCACAAGAGTATCTGGATCTTACAGCCAAGGCAGAATATCTCAAGTACTCTCAAAGAAATTCTAGAAACTAGACAGTGGATGCAGAGCCAGGTATTCCATAGGATCGGAAATGGAGAAAGCACAACTTTTTGGTATGATAATTGGCACTGTAAAGGTCCTCTATATAAGGTGGAGGAGGTACAGGGCTTGAAATTGGTGGTGAATCCAACTTCCAAAGTAAGTATGCTTATTCGAAATAATAAGTGGATATAGCCCTCCAACAATAGTAGGAGTGCCAGTTTCATCATGGAAGAGTTACCTTGATGTTTGGAAGGAGAGCGGGATGAAATTCAGTGACTAGCAGATAACTCAAGGAAATTCAACACAAAAGCCTATAAAACACTCTTACAGGCTACACAGAGCACAAGGCAGGAGTGGGTAGCATTAGTATGGGATAGTGATCTTAATCCAACCCACTCATTTATCTTATGGATGGGAATCAATGGAGGATTGCTTACAAGGCATAAGATCAAGTTTTCCGTTAGCAATCTGAATTGTGAGTTGTGTAATGTGAAATTGGAAAGTTTGTAACACCTCATGATTAGATGCAGATATACTAGATAAGTCTAGGAGTGGTTGCAAAATATACTCGTGGACCGACCAACAGATTCTTGGAGTGAAACTATTGCCTGGCTGGGAAAAATTAGAGTGCATAATGCGGCAGATCTCAAACCTATCAGGTTAAGTTGGGCAACCTTGGTGTACTACATATGGAAAGAGTGCAATTGCAGAGTTTTTAAACGAGTAGAAGCAGTGAGATGGTTTTTCAGGACATCTTCCTACATTGCAAATTGGTCATGTTAGCCAGAGGAATAGCTGCAAATCTGACAAGTAACATGAAGAGCAGATGGGGATTGGAGTAATACTAGACTAAGTGGTCTCTCAAGTTCCCTCGATCTCAAGATGTAGACAATTACTAGGAACCATAAATCTCCGTAATCTAGATTCTATGGATTATACTAGTTTTGTCCTTTAGATTGTATGTATTTTCTTATAATGAAATCTATTAATTTTTGGAAGAAAAAAAAGAATTGCCTCCTGAAAGTGGACTTGAAAAAAGCTTATGATAGTGTGGATTGGAATTTCATTTTAAACACTTTACATGCTTTGGAATTTCCTGATATATTTATACAATGGATCTCACAGTGCATTTCTACTTCTTCCTTGAAAATTCTGGTGAATGGACAACCTTATATGTCGTTTAAGAGCTGCAAAGAGATTCGCAAAGGCGATCCAATCTCACCTTATCTCTTTGCTATGGTAATGGGGGTGTTTAATAGGACTTTCAGTAGAATTGTGGAGAGAACTAGACATTTTAGATTTCATTCTAGATGCAACAAGTTGAGGATTGCTAATCTTTGCTTTGTAGATGATCTAATTCTTTTATCCAAAGCTGATCAAGTTTCTATTCTTGCACTCATGAAAGCCTTAAAGATTTTTAAAACGCTCTCAGGTCTAGAGATTAATTGTTCCAAGAGTAGTTTTTTTCTTGTTCAAGTATGTTATGGCAAAAGAACATGTAGCCAGCTAAATTACCAATTTCATATTGCAATCACTTCTTGTGACTAAGAGCTGATTTTCTCTATATTCCATTACTTAGTGAATGCAGTAAATATATACACGAATAGGAGTACAGAATAGGCTAGACAATCTATATAGATACTGAAAGATAATCCTAGAATATCTCTAAGATACTGATATCTAATCTATAGAATCTGATTACAATCAGATTGTAATATTATGAGATAATACATATCTTGACCACACTCCCCCTCAAGTTGGATCATAGATATCAATCATGTCCAACTTGCTAATACATTCTTCAAACACTTGTCTTTGAAGTCCTTTGGTAAACTCCTCAGCCGTTTGCTTCTTTGTTGGGACATAAGTTACGCATATTGTTCCATCTTCTATCTTCTCCTTGATAAAATGTTGATCAACTTCAACGTGCTTTGTTATCTCGTGGTGGACTGGATTGTGTGTCATGCTTAGGGTTGCCTTATTTTCACAATAATGTTTTATAGGTGTCTCAAAATTGATTCACTCTCTTTAACCGGAGACTTTCACAAATCCCTTTTGCAACAGCTCTTAGTTCAGCTTCAGCATTACTCTTGGCTACCACCTTTTGCTTCTTACTTTACCACGTGACCAAATTTCCTCACACAAAAGTGCAATACCTAGTGGTTGATTGTCTATCCTCTTCTGAACTTACCTAATCTAAATCAGTATATATTTCGATTGTTCTTTGATCTCCCTTTTTGAATAATAATCCTTTTTTCAAATGTACCCTTTAAATATTATAGGATCTTGTAAACTGCCTCAAAATGCTTCCTACTTGATGCATGCATGTATCGACTTACAACACTCATGGCAAAAGCAATATCTGGTTTAGTATGAGACAAATAAATCAATCTTCCCACTAGTGTTTGGTATTCTTCATGGTTAACAAGTTTATCATCTTCATCCTCAAACTTTGTATTGTCAATAGGAGTGGTACTTGGTTTACATCCTAACATTCCAATCTCTCTCAAGAGATCAAGAAAAAATTTCTTTTGTGAGATGTAAATCCCTTTCTTTGATCTTGCTACTTCCATGCCCAGAAAATACTTCATTTCTCCTAAATCTTTAACTTTAAATTCTTTCCTCAAGGCTGTGTTGAGTCTTGTAATTTCCTCTGCATCATCACCAGTTATGACAATATCATCTACATAAACAATTAAAATTGTCTTCTTACCTTTTCTAATTCTAAAAAACATTGTATGATCTGACTGAGCTTGTGTGTATCCTTCTATTTTTAGGACTTTAGCAAATCTTTCAAACTAAGCTTGTGGTGATTATTTCAACCCAAATAGGGATTTTCTTAGTCTGCATACTCTGTTTCCTCCTTCCTCATCAAACCCCGGAGGAAGTTTCATGTACATTTCTTCCTTTAGTTTTCCATTCAAGAAGGCATTTTTAATATAAAGTTGCTGAAGTGACCAGTCGAAATTAGTAGCTACAGATAGCAATAGTCTGATAGCATGTAGCTTGGCCACAGGTGCAAGTGTCTCCTTGTAGTCCATCCCATAGATCTGAGTATAGCTCTTTGCTACCAATCTCACTTTATACCTCTCGATGGAACCATCAGCCCTATATCTGACTGTGAATATCCACCTACACCCCACGGGTTTCTTTCCTTTTGGCAGATCAACTTCTTCCCACGTTTCATTCTTTTCAAGTGCTCTATCTTCTCAATACAAAGCATTTATTGCTAATCTAGCAAAAGAGCATTATAAGAAACAAACCTCTCAATCGGGTGCATAGTATATGATCTAGATTTCTTCTGTAACGCAATTGGCAGTTTTAAATCTGTGTTGTCTTCTTGATCCATACTACTTTGAACCTCTTCAGCTGGGACCTGCACTGGTTCAGAGATTGGTATAGCTTCAAGGATAAGAAGTGTACTACTTGCTTTTTTCTTCCAAGAGTACACATTGAGTGGATAATCAGATATAGCAACTTCTGTATTAGGATTTGTCTCTATAGGAGATGACATAGGTATTGCGTTTGTCTTTGTAGGATATGACATAGGTATAGGGATAGGTTCAAGAACAGATGTAGGTTCAGGCTGAGATTCATTACCACCAAACTTACTCCAATACTCCCCCTGAATCGAAGACTTGGGATAGAATGGATCTGCCTCAGAAAAAGAGACACCACAACTAACAAACAACCTTTTTGATATAGGATCATAGCATTTATACCCTTTTATGTAGTAGAATAACCTAGAAACAAACATTTTTTGGCTCTTGGATCAAGTTTGTTGTGTGAAAAATTGTGAATAAAGGCTATACACCCAAAAACTTTTAAAGGAAGGTTAGTTTCAAGATGAGTGGTAGTATGGGTTTCTTGAAATTTTTGAAGTGGTGTTTTGAAAGAAAGAACACGACTAGGCATTCTATTAATAAGGTAGGTTGTAGTAAGAATGTTACATTTAACATACTCCAACTAATTGGAATTCCATCAGAAGGTGGTGTACTACTATTGTTCATCCCAACAACACTATCAAGTGGTGTTTTAGCTTGTCTATGGCCTTTCTAGTCAAAACTATCTGGGAAGAAAGGATTTCTCACATTTTCTAGCAATAGTTCAACAATAGAACTCTTCAGCAAATTAGAAACTTCATCAGCCTACACGTTGTCAAATGTCAAGATCTAGATTACAGCCACAAAATATGGAATGTATGAGCTAAGTATGGTTATAAGTTGTGTGAGGTTGTAATGGGGATTGTGTTTCATATCATATTCCAATTGTAGACTCATGTGGTGCTCTTTGTAGCATGTGTACATTTTGCTTATGCCTTTTATGGCTTAATTTATTACCTTTTTCTATTAAAAAAATCAAATTAATCAACATTAAAGGTCCAAGTATTATAGAGTTGTTGCAACATAGAATAATAGGCTTTTCACAACTTATCTTATAAAGATGTACTAGTTGATAGGAACCCGGCATCCAGGCCCTATCGTGGGCACCCAGCATCTAGGTCCCACCCCACCCCGCATCGGTAGTGGGATAAGAGGTATTGCCCTCTTTGGTCAGTGGCCGCATTCGAA
>JAOQMR010000004.1:14087907-14101661 GCA_027563865.1 Erythroxylum pelleterianum
TCCAAAAGCGCCTCTATACCAATTAAGATACACATATATCACAAGTTGTACAATCAGAAGTGTACAATAATGCATATGTAGGAAGTGAAATGTGTACAATGCATATTCGTCACAATCCCGGTATCATAAATTTCATTACAAAACCATTCCCATATCAAAACTCATTTATTCTTAGGTTTAAATATCACTAAAAACATTAAACTCCCATTGTATTGCTCATCAACTTATTTCAGTTTTTCTAAAACACTCATTATCGGGTCTATTGTTCTTAATCCATAAGGCAGTGAAAATGAGGTAACCTAGGGAACTCCTCTTCAATAAAAATGTTCCCCTATGTCTTAGAAATCTATAGATACCAAAATTACTCAATTCAGATCTATATAGGTCCGGATATTGCCAAAACACTGAAGTACGTGCATAAAAATAACCAATTCATATTCTCTTAATCGATCCACTCATTTTAATTCAATCCATCAATTTCAATTTAATCTAAAAAATCCACAAATTCACATGGAGAGGTATATAAATGTCTTATGAATCCGATGCTTCGACAATCAAATCAATCGGAGGTCGGATGAAAAAGTTATACTCAAAAGAGTGGAGAGGGATCATGTTAGGAAAACATGACAATAGTCGATTAGTTGAAGACTATTAGTCGACTAAGTCGATTACAATGATCGACTAGAAACTCTAGTCTTTCTTCTACTGACATCCCAACTTCCATAACTCATAACTTCTCACGCAGAACTTCAAATAGTACAAACTTGGTATCAATGGTAAGACCAAAGAAAGTTCTACAATTTCCTGAAGGACTAAAAAACTAATTCCACCTCTAAAGGAGTTAAAAACCCAATCAAAGTTACTGCCCATTACATGTCATCCTAAACAGTACCACCATTTTCTAAAAATCATAACTTCCTATCCACTTGTTCAAAAATTCTATGTTTTATATCAATATAAAGATCAGAACACATTCTACAATCCTTATGAAGCACTTAAAAGCAAATTCGACCTCTAGCTAGGTCAAATTCCCACATGATTTTGGCTTCCCTGTTTTCCTTCACCTAATCCATAAGCAAAGTTCAATCACTCATAACTATCAACTCCAATGTCAAAAAATGGCACATTTTATGGCAATAGAAAGCTATCAAGAAAAGCTACAACTTTCATGAAGACCAAAATAGCAAAATCTGACTAAATCAACCTAGAAAAATTCTCAAAATTTCATATCACAAATTCAACTTTAGTGTCACTAAAATTGCACTATTCATTCCTACACACATTGACACATTCAAGTCAAAATTTGGAACTCTTCAAGCCAAAATTAAACATCACTTCCTTCATAAGAAATAGAGCCAAACACCTCTAGTTTAATTCAAGCCAAAAATCATCTCATTTGGATAATTATAGAAGAAGTTGTGGTTAAATCATTGAACCATACTCAAATAAAATTTCCAGATTTTCAACATAACTCAACTTCTATCACTTCCATACCAAGTCTACAATCACAAATGATTTTAATTAACTACAAAACCATGATATAAAACATGTTTCTTACCTATTCAAGCTTCCAATTCTTCAAAACTACCACAACTCCCTAACTCCATCCAATACATACAACCATCATCATCTTGAGGGGGTGAGGTTTAGGTTGGATTTTTCACGAGCAAAAGAAAAGAAAACAAGGTGGAAGAGAGTAGAAAATATGATCAAAGGCAAGAAGAAGCAAGGAAGAGGAGAAGCTACGAAAAAGAGAAGCAAAACCACTAAAAATAACTCCAAAGCCTTTAAGAAAGAAAGCATCGTGACAGAGCCAAAAAATGAGCTTAAAAAATTAATAAACAAATGTTGTTTTAAGATATGGCTTGGCAAGTGACAACACTTGCCACATGTCCACATTTCAAGCATTTAACTTTGTTTTTCCTTTTTAAACTAATCCATTTAAACCCAAATTTCCAATGGCTCTAATTAATAAATCCTAACCATGTATCTATTTTTTTCCAGTGCCATTAGCCAGTCAATTCCACTACCGATAAACATTTATTCTGCCCCTTGATATTTTTCCTAGTCCAGAAATTACCCCGAAATTTTAGAAAAAATTTCTAAAATTCTCCAAAAATTTGAAAACCATAATGACCCTCTCTAACTCAATTTTTGATGCACACAAATGACATTCTTAATAACAATCACATTTATTCACAAATATACCAGGAAATGTCACGAATGCATGTACAGTCATTTTCTTGTGTAAATTTACTATTTACGTGTATGTGTATGTTGTATTATTCATGAACATATAAAGGTGTTTCTAAGCACTCCAAATTACTATTTTACCCTCCCCGTCGGCGATGGGATGTTACACAACCTCTCAATATAACCATTCATCTTCAGTGCATATTACACTGTAGATGTTCCCGGAGTCATCTTAGACGAGAAGCATAGGCTTGAGGTGTCAAACCTTTCAAACTGAGATTGCTAATCAAAAAACTCTCTAAGATGAAACACTATGGTATTAGCATCCATGAACCCATACTACTTCTATAGCGTTGGTGACATAGAGGCTAGCATAATATAGGTTGCCAAGTCACTATCCTTGAGATGCCTATGATATGCTCTCTAATCCTCATCAGAAGAATCAGCAGTAGGGGGAGACTAGGAAGTGGAATGTCTAGGACATAGCCTAGCTCCTCATATCTGAGAACAATTCTCAGATTTCTCAGCCAGTGAAGATAATTGGGTCTAGTCAATTTATTAGAAATCATAAGATAGCGCAAATTATAGTGGAAGACATTTTCAATCAACCTAAATGTGAAGAGAGAAAGAATGTTAGAATATAAATATATGCATGATCATAAGGACTTCTATGACATGCATATAACTCCCACTAGTTTCAAAGAATCCATAGCCCTTACTATGAATCCAAGAAAAATTATAACAAAGTGTCCTAGTGGGTTGATATTTGACATTACTGAGAATAATCTTGGGTTTACCAAACAAGCTATCTTAGGTCAATCACTAGGTATTAGTTATATCTACTGCATAATAGTTGCAACTATCTTCCAGTGCTATCAACTTGTGATGTATGAACACACATTGGGTTATCAACTCTTGATGCGTGTATATATGATATATGCTACCCAAAATTATGCCTCTGTCTATGTTGACCTTAAGTTTACTCAACATACAACATATCAACACTTATAGTGAAAGCTGACCCATTAATCCAAAAATCTTATTTCCGTGGTTCGAACATATCTGTATAAAGTGAGCTTGAGTTTACCTAACAATCCTAACTCTAAAAGAATTCTGGTTCTCCCCATATTAATGGAAGGCATTAGTTTTCATATTATGCGTGAGGCATTTCATACTTTGGTCCCATCTAAGTCATAGGATTGTAGTCACAATAACTATATGGAATGATTTAGTTCATTTCATCAATCACATTGAATCTATATCCATAACCATACGTCATCCCACCTAAACCAACCCTAGCATGCATTCTTTAATGCAACCATCTCACAAGGTTTTCTTCTATAGGTTGTGACATGTTATACATCTAAAGATTTGATGTTCGATTCAACTCTTGAACCAAATTGCTTTCTAATGTTAGCATCAACTAATTTCTCAATCTGTATTTTTTCAATTCCAATTCAAAATACCAATATACCAAGTGCAATAAGCTCTATTCTGATGTACCAATTAAACACTTGAAGTATATCATGCTTGCCATATCTAGTCATACTAGACATGAATTACTTGAAATAGATTAATAAAATATTAATCTCTTAGATTTCCAAATAATTTGAGAACATTAAACTATCACCCTAAGTATCTTCTAGGTAGTCTCCACTTAATCAAGACTACTTCGACACTTTTCAAATAACTTGTGATAGACAAAACAATCAAGACAACTAAATATACCAACGAGACATTAATATGACATACTTGACATCCGAAAATTTTTTAGAAACCCAATTTCAAGAAAATCAATTTGGCATGCACACAACATCAAATTAACATATTTCTAATCACATAAAAAATGATCCAAGGCATTGAAACCAAAAAACACAATCACCACTTCAAACAAACTAGGTCCAGTTGTTTTCTCAAAAATGCTTTGTCTTTTGCTTGAAAAAATCATTGAAACAATTTTAAAAAATGTTGAGAAAATTATAGAGGCTATAACATGTTCCAGGCGTGTTCCATGAAGTTTTTTCATAAATTATTTCCAAGAAAAGCTCAAACAACCTCAGCAACCAAGGCAATCAAGAATCTGCGTTCCTCAACATAGACATTCCTAACAGCACACGATAAATTCTCAAATAAATATTCATTCACCTTGAAAACATTTTTCCATATTCATAGACATTTATAAACATCTTAGAAAGAGGCTAGTGAAAAAAAAAATCCAAAAAAAATTCTAAAATTTATTCTCAAATTTGCAAGCATGCCTGCTCTTGTAATGTGCATAAACACAGCAACTAGAATAGTTAGGAATTAATTAGCAAAAACATATGAAATCATATTGATAATTTTTTTCCTTCCATAGATATATTCAGAAACATCTCATGAGAAAATCTAGGCAAGAAAATTTCAAAAACAATATTTCTATACTAATTTCAAATTCAACAAAATCAAAATGCACAACTGTCACAACCAATCGGTAGCATCGCACATGTTATGCTTTCTTCTTTATACGGGCACAAGTGGCTCTGACACCATTGTAAGAAAATCCCAATGCATGTATCATATACACGCGGTGTGGAAAACAAAAAAAAATTATCCCAGGGCTTTCCCGAAGCCCAGGATCTATGTGCCTAGTTGAACCTAGTTGAAAATTTCCAATTCACATACATGTTTACAACATACATATATATATAGGAATTCATGGCATTTATAAAAATCAATCATATATATATATATATATAGGAAATCATGGAATTTACACAAATCAATCATTCGTATCATAACCATGTAGCTATTGTGTAGTCTCCTTCGTTCTTTGATCTTCTATTCGTCGCAAACCACAATTACCAAAACAGACCGTCTCCAATGGTATCGACGCAAAGATCAGAGAAATTAACCAAATCAAACTCTTTGATCCAGAAATGGCTAGAACAAAGACAAGAGTGCTAGCTCTCTTTTTGTTCTTTGGAGAGGAAAACTGTGAAAGAGAATGAAGAGGAAGAAGATGAGAAAGATGAGGAAATTGAGGTGAGAATCGTGAAGATTGTTTACATGACCTTTTTTGGGATTATCATCATCTTATTTGCTTTTTGTTTTTTTATTTATTTTGTCTTTTATCATTTAAAGACAATAAATGCATAACTTTAAAGAAGCATCTCTCATCTTCCACATTGCACATATCTTATATATATATAGATAGATATATATACATATTGGTCCAGTCACACTAGGGTCGGTTTTACTGGGTCTCGAGGTTGGAAAAAATATCAAAAACTTATTTCAACAATATCGATGTCGCGATCTCATTGAGACATATCCCGATCTCATCGGGATCCATTCAGTTCAATTGCTCTCCATATAATGGATCTTTATCCAAAACCATTTTACGAATCCTTTGAGTTACTCTTATACTTGTTACCCATTAGGCTCCCGATTATGTTGGCCACATGGATTTACACATAATCCAAGTAAATCATGAGAGGCTGTCTAGCAACACATCATGACCCCCAATTGGCCAAAAAGTAAGTGGTTTGATGAACGAACCCCTGTTCGTCACGAACCATCTCACGAACCCTCCCATAGACAATTGTTGTGCAATGCATCCTTCCACCATGCTATATCCCACTTGGTTATGAATATGAGAAAAGTGTTGGACCCTAAACTTTTCTTTGAAGTTAGAACTATTATATGTGAAATATTGGAAATTAAAAGCTGGAAAATGTAGTTAAAACATGTTCACTGAGTATGCTTCAATGTTTTAGCCATAAATTTTTCTTTAGTTATCGAAATGAGATGATTATTGATTTGGATTAAACTAGAGAAATAGGAATACAAATTATCTGATGAAATTGAGTTCTAATTCAAACTCTAAGATTTTGAATTTTTGGATGAAAGTTGAGCACAAAATATTATTTCAGTATAAGAATAGTTTGGAAATATTTGGGATATAACTTTCAGATATTCGAACCAAATTGAATTATTTTAGTGTCATTAGCAAATTAAGACAATGAGGAGCATTTTTCTAGAAAGAAGTGTTAGCAAATTCCTTCAATTTTTCTACGATCATTAGTTAAGAAGTTGGAAGTATAAGATGTTTGTTGTAAAGACAAAAGGAGGGCATAATGGGAAGGACAAGCTAAATGAAGGGAAAAATGGGAAAGACAACTAAAATATTGTCTTGAAATAAGAAAAAGAAGAAAGTTGTCATGAAAAACAAAAGAGAAGAGAGAAAAATGTAGATAAGGAAGAGAAGAAGGAGAAAAATGTGGAAGAAGAGAGGAGAAGGGAGAGAGTTCGTGAGAGTGTGCAAGAGAAGCTTGGAAGGAAGAAAAAAAAAGGAGAAATCAAGCTTGACAAGGTAAGTTTATTTTTTCTTTTTGCTTTGTTAGAGAAAGAGTTTGAAAGAGAAAGGGGCTTTGTGCAGAGAGTGAAGGGGTTTGTGTTAGAAGAAGAAGATTTGAGACAACCAATTTGATTTTTGGGTTTCTAAGCTAGGTTTTAGATTTTCCAACCTAGATGAGCTATGGGTAGGTTAGATTTGCGCTTGATTTATGTTAATTTTATTTTTTTTGTGTTTTTGAAGTTTTAGGGATTTTATTGAATTAAAATTGAGTGGTAGAATTTTGGTTATGTTAGGAAATCAAGAAAACCCTATTCAAGAGCAAGAGGAAGGGTACAATTGAGTTTGGATTTTTAAAAGTTAAAGTGGGTAATTTATTTATAGTTATTATGTAATGGGTAAAATGCCTTGTGTGTGGTATTGTGTGTAACAATGACTTGCTTGAAATGTTGTGAAGTGAAAATTTCATTATGATGCATGACATTGCAATAAAACAATTGAATTGTGTGTGTGATCATGTTATGCCATTAAATTGAATCATGGCATTTTGTATAAGAAAAAGCATGAGAAAATGAGATTATGAATGATTGAATGAAGCAAGATAATTGATTGTGTTTGGGAGAGAGAGGAACCATTTTGTAGTAATGTGCACGTTGGCATAAAGCCTTCTCCTGGCTGCCCGCTTATGGCCTACGAGATCCGAAAAGTGGACTCGTTCCGTTCACGGTGTAAACTTTGGTTTCTCCGTTTTGTTCCACAGAACCCTCGAGCCATTTGGTTTTACATTTGCATTTTGATATGTTAAGTATGATGCCATTTGTGTATTACACTTCGATGATAAATTACATCCAATGATATGTTTTAAGTGATGAAGTATTGATTTATGAGTTATGAATGTTGAACTTAGATTGTTGGATCAAGATAACATGAGTATGCTTATATGAATAGATGCATATATGTTTGATTGTGTGGCTCATCGCCATTGGATATAAATATATTAGCTACTGAGCTGTGTAGCTCAACCCATCATTTTTCTCCCCTCATGTGTAGAACAACAAGATTAGCGATCCTTGCAAATGTCAACTAGATAACTCTGAGATAGATAGCTTTTTTATTAAGCGAGTTCGAGCACTTTGTATAGCTTATTAAGCAGGCCAATCATTGAGCACCCATTGGTATTTTTTTTAAGTTTGTGATGTGTTTAATGATATGCAAATAAAGTTTGTTCAATTATTCACTTTGCATAATAAGGAGAATGTGAATTTGAGGTTTTCATTTTGTGTATGATTATGTCATTTTAAAGGTTAGGTATGATGATTGTGGATGTGGAATATGTGTACGCCTATACTTCTTTGTCGAGATTGCAAAATTTTGCTTATTTTAAAGTAAGATGTTAGAAAGGTTTTTGGGATGAATCTTTGACGTGGGATTCAAGAGTTTAACGAAAAGTATTTAGTGGTTGAATTGATCTGAATAGATATTGCGTTTTACAAGTGCATAGGTACAGAAATTGTGTACCAACTTTAGTCGAAAAATTAGATTAATATAGGCTAAATTGGACAAAGGGATCTTTATAAAAGTTGTAGTTTATCCTCTTAAGTTTCCAACGTTATAAAGTATGTAAATTTTGGGTATCGGAGTTGAGAGATATGAGCATTATAAGTGACGATGCTGCATAGGAGGTATGAACATAACAACTATGGAAAATGATGAGATTTTATGTATTTTATGAGTCATGTAAGTTGAGGTTTGGGAGTTTAATGCACTCAAATTGGTAATTGAATGTTTAAGGAGTGATATTAAATTAGAAGAAGTGAATTTGGGAAGATTATGACTGAATGTGATTTTAGAATGAATGTAGGAACCATTGTAGAGGTTTTGGAAGAAGTTTTGGGTGACATATATCCATTAGACAGACATTAGATCTATTAAACGGACCTTCTCGGGTAAAAAAGGACCCCCTGCCTTGCCAATGTCAGTTTAACAGATATTAGGTCCGTTAAATGGACCTTTTCGGGTGAAAATGGCTCCCAAGCTAGTCAATGTCCATTAAATGGACATGGATGTCTGTTAAATGGATATTCACGGGATAGCTACAATAAATAACGATTTCGACCCTTTCAGACGTAGAATCTTGATTCAAGTTCTCATGCAAATTGTAGATCTCGAAGTCTTCTTTCCAACAATCTAAAAAAGTTATCCATCTGACATCTGTAGTGATAGTTATAGCAATTGCTCCAAGATAGGTACAAAATGATTAAGGACATAAACTTGTTGGATTCTTTTGGCCATAACTTCATCATCCGACCTCTGAATGAAGTTATTCTTGAAGCAATGAATTTATAACACATTTTTCTACCTTTACATGAAAATTGATAGCCTTTGGTATTGAATTAAAAAAGATTTTTGGAAAGAAAATGAGCGATCGGTTGGAAGAGCATAACTAGGTTATGAACTTACTTTTTTAAGCATATCTTGAGCTATAGAGCTCATAATGAGGTGGTTCTTATTTAAAAATAAACTTGATTCATGAAGCTACAATTTTCCTAAAAAAAAGAGGGTCAAGTGGTAATTTGGGTGTTTGATTGGTATAGGCTCGCTCCTTGTGGTTCGGGATGTTATGATAATGAGGATGAACAGATGATGGCTAATGAGAGTCAATTCAAATAACCCTATAGGGTGATATGTCCATGCCTTATGACTCTGGAATAATTATTGGGATTCAAAAATGGGCCCAATATCTTGTGATATCAGAGCTTAGGCTTTTAGGTTCCTAGGTTTAGAATGCATTATGGTATTAATTGTTATGCTATGTGACTATTTGTTTGTAGTGTGAATTGATTGAGTGCATTAAGTGATATGCATGTCATGCATACATATAGGAAATAAGATTAAAATGAAAGTAACCTAAAAAGATAATGTCTTATTCAAGGAGTAAAATTCCATTTCGTAAAAGAACACGAGGAGTTTTGCAAGGATCTGCTGCACTTGATTCCTCATTATTGGAGAAGGATACTGAAGACTATAGAATCCCAATAAGTGCAACTACATGAGTCACATGTATGAGCTTCCGTTAAGAGTTTGGACTATTTGAAATAATGAGAAAAATGTTGTTTTGTTAGAGAGTAAGATAAGGAAAATTGTAGATAGTTAGAACTAAGAAAGATTACGTGGTCTAATATGTTAGACATAAATTTAGTATTTGTGGATATGTTAGTGAATTTAGTAACGAAATTTTGTTGAAGATATGTACTTGAATTGATATGGATGTGAAAATATTTTCATGAATTGACTGAAAAATAAAAGATTTATAGTATAGAAGCAAAGTGGAATTGAAAAGTTGAACTCGGAATTTATGATCTGGAATAAGATTGTACTAGTGAATTGAGATCAGAATTTCAAGAGGACTATATGTCTATAATTCTAAATTGATTAACAATGTACGTATGGGGAAAAATGAAACAAATAATAGGGATATATGTGGAATTCCTAGGGGTTATATTGTAGGGACTCAGGTCAGCCCTCAGGTATGCACTGGCGACCCTACCGGGGTGGATTTCCCCTCGGTATTGTCCTCTTTGGTTCTTGGGTGAGTCCACGACTCGAACCCAAGACCTCAAGGTTTTGTTGGTTTCGAAACCACGCCTCTTACCATTGAGCCACTTAGCATACCCGGAGGGCTCTCCTGGGTCCCTACATAAAAAAAGCAGACCCAGGAGAGCCCTCCGCGTATGCACCGGTGACCCTACCGAGGTGGATTTCTCCTTGGTATTGTCCTCTTTGGTTCTTGGGTTAGTCCACGACTCGAACCCAAGACGTCAAGGTTTTGTTTAAGAGGCGTGTTCTTAGAAACAACAAAACCTTGAGGTCTCGAGTTCCAACAACGATAGTGCATACCCTGAGGGCTCTCCTCCAAGGTTGTGCATATCCTGAGGGCTCTCCAATCCTCAGCTCGACTACCAAAGAGGAAAATACCGATTGGATGGGGACGGGATGTCATATTCAAAAGTTGCCTTTTAATGTAGGGTCTCCGACCCTCCCATTAATCAGTATTGTCCTCTTTGGTAAAGGGGTAGGAGAGCCCTCTGGGTATGCACTACACCCTATCGAGCTCGTGGGGTAGGAGAGCCCTCAAGGTATGCACCACCACCACTCGGACTCGAGACCTCAAGGTTTTGTTGTTTCTACGAACACGCCTCTTACCATTGAGTCTCGAGTTCAAGTGGTAGTGGTGCATACCCTGAGGGCTCTCCTACCCCACGAGCTCGAGAGGGTGTAGTGCATACCCAGAGGGCTCTCCTACCCCTTTACCAAAGAGGACAATACAGATTAATTGGAGGGTCGGGGACCTTACATATATTGACTAGTTAGTATGAATACATATTTAATAATGTTGTTATATTGGTGAACAATGTGATTGAGTACATACGAGATTTAAATTTAGATATGGTATATGAGGTAATCTATGATTCCTATAGTTAAAATTATGAGATGAATCAGAATAATGTAATGGAAGTATGGTATTGATGATTATGCTGAAAAGGTAACAATGATGGAGCCAAAATTTTAAATAGTAATATAATATTCAGACGTTGTTCAGAATTAGTTACGATTGATGTATCAATAGCATAAGTTATAAATCGGTGACATGCCAAAATATAAGAGTAAACAAATATGCCTCTTATTTCATTAAGTTTTATTATAAAGGATATTTCGATCATGTAAAGCGTGACAGAGATTGAAATTATTGATATATCATGAGTAGATGAAATCGATCATATTGAGGTGTTAAGAATGCTTGAAATAACATTGATGATGATAGCGATTGATTGATAAAGATTGCATGAACAGTATAGATGATAGTAGCCATAAACTTTTTTCGAAGAAGAATTTCATTGAATTAGGTTAAGCTTATATTAAGAATGATCAATGAAAGAGCAAATTAGAAATGAATTGAATTGAATCAAAAGTGAATATTGGAGTTGTTGGGCCCCGATTCCTTTTCTTTGGTACATAAGTTGTTTAATTTTATTGGAGGTTTTAGTTTGATCATTTTTAATTTGGTTGGAATAAATTTAGGATTTTATTATGAAGGTTATGATTATTAAATGAAGGGATTTAGTGAAATTAGATTTGTTGGTAAATTATTATTTTGTGATGCATTATTAGTATTAAAAAGAATTATATGAATTGAGAGTCCTATGAATTTAGGCTAATAAAGATTAAATGGAGGAATTAGAGTTTTATTAAATTGTTAGTATTACAACAAAAAGAATAGGTTGAATTGAAAGAGTAAATTAGGATGTTGTATATGTTGTTAAGGCTTAAGGTATTTTAGGTGGGCTTTTAGCCCTTTGGCATATCTATTAAATGAAGAAGTAAATGAAATAAATGGGCTAAGGTCCATTTAGATTGCAATTAATGAGAAGGATGGAAAACTATGTAATCTTAGGCTTAAGTCTTAAGTTAAGGTGTTAATTTAAAAGAATAAATGAAGAAGAATTGGGCCTTGTAGTAATGCCAGGAAATGAAGAAGTAAAGGAAGGAAGTGGGATTGGGTCCATTGGAGTTACTAAGGCTTATAAAGGAAGCTTGGTATTTTGATTAAAAGAGAAAGAAAGAATCAAAATGAAAGAAGGATGAAGAGTGTCGTATGGGCTTAAGTATTAAGTTTAGTTAGGTAAATAAAAGACCAAACTTAAGACTAGTAGGTGAGGGTTTACGAAAATGAAGTGGGAAGGAGGAAGCTTGAAGCATTGTCATTTTAGGCTTAGGTTTAAGTTAAAAAAATCAAGTTTCCTAAGTCTTTTCTAGAACATCACCAAAACTAGTAAGAGAAAGGAAAGAAGAATGGTGATTTCGGCTAGCCAAAGGAAGAAGAAGAGAAGAAGAGGTAGGTTTTCAAGTATTTTTCGTTAAGTTTTGTATACGAAAATACAAAGAAGAGGGAGAGAGGGAGAGAGTTTCGGCTAGGTGAGAGCAAGAAGGAAGTTTCGGCTATGTGAGAGGAAGAAGAAGAAGAAGAAAAGAGTTAGGGTTTTGTTGGTTTCTTGCTTGAGAGAAGTGGTTCTAGGGATTCTTTAAGTAGAAAAGGAAAAGTTATCCTCCATTGGAATCAAGAAGAAAAGTCATGGGTCA
The DNA here is from genome assembly GCA_027563865.1 of Erythroxylum pelleterianum. Lineage (NCBI taxonomy): Eukaryota > Viridiplantae > Streptophyta > Magnoliopsida > Malpighiales > Erythroxylaceae > Erythroxylum > Erythroxylum pelleterianum. The sequence continues at coordinate 14,100,572 of JAOQMR010000004.1, forward strand.
TCTTCTAAGGTAAGAGAAATTTGAAAATTTGTGATTTTATAGATGAGTTTTTTTTCATGCTTACCAAGAGTGATTAGAATGAGTTGAGAGTGAATAAGAAAAGAAGAAGAGTTATGAAAGTGGAAGTAAAAATCTGATTTGCGTGGGTTTCTTATAGGTTAGTGGATTTTCGAATTTTGTTGGTTATTTAGATGAGTTTTAGTGTTAATAGTTTAGTTAAAGTATGGTAAGATTAGGTGGGATTAATTTCATGTTTTCCCTTTGCTAAAAAAATTTCAGCATTGTTTATATTTTGTTAATTCATGGTGTTTGTTAGAGTTTTGCCTTTCATGCTAAAAATGGTGGTTGAGAGAGTAAGAAAAGAAAGGAAAAAGGGAAAGAAAATTGGTTGCGAAAAAATCAGATTGTGTAGGTGTCTTTGAGGTGGGATTTTTCGACAAGTTTGACTAGGTTTGAGGAGAGGTGATGATTGTTATAATTTAGGAAAAGTATAGGTGGGATTTTGTAGGTTGAACGTCAAGTTTGTTCCATTCTTTAAAATTCCAGCATTATTAATTTATGGTTCTTTGTTAGCATTTGGCCTCTCTTGCTTAGAAAGGAAAGTTCAAGAGGTTTTCATTAAGAGTAAGAGAAAGAAGAGGGGTTATGGAGGTTTACGAAAATCAGAATTTGCGGATCTCTATGAGGCATGAGCTTTTCGAGGCTTTGATGGTTATAGTTTAGGAATGGCATAGGCAAAGTTAGGTTAGTTTAAAAGCATGTTGTTCCATTCTTTAAAATTTCCAGCTTGAATATGGTAAATTGGGATTTTTATGTTTGATGAAGGTTGAAAAGAGGAGAGCAAATTAAAAGAAAGGGTATTGGTCCGAGAATAAAGCTTAAGGGATTAAGGTGGGTGATTTCTTAATACTTGAGATAATAAGCATGTTAACGTTCATTATAAATGCTAACTATTGCTTTCCAATGATTTACAAAGTTTGTATTAATTGGTTTTTGTGATGGTTTAAACCTGTATGAGATGTTTTTGGTATGTAAAGACATTGTGGAAATGTTTGTTTAATGGTTTGTTATATGAAAAAGAGTGAATTAT
>JAOQMR010000004.1:14113259-14124476 GCA_027563865.1 Erythroxylum pelleterianum
GATTGGAGGATTATCAGGTTGTAAGGGAGTTCCCGGATGTATTTCCAGAAGAATTACCAGGTTTGCCGCCGGTAAGGGAAATTGAGTTCGCAATTGACTTGATTCCCGGAACCGCGCCAATTTCAATACCTCCATATAGGATGGCTCCAGCTGAGTTGAGGGAGCTTAAGGAACAATTGCAAGAATTGTTAGAGAAGCAGTTTATCAGGCCAAGTTCATCACCTTGGGGAGCGCCGGTTCTGTTTGTCAAGAAGAAGGATGGAACCTGGCGAATGTGTATTGATTACAGGAAGCTGAACAAGATGACAATTAAGAACAAGTATCCATTGCCCAGGATAGATGATCTGTTTGATCAGCTGCAAGGAGCAAAGGTCTTTTCGAAGATTGATCTAAGATCAGGTTATCATCAACTCCGAATCAAGGAGTCTGATGTTAACAAGACAGCTTTCAGGACCCGTTACGGGCACTATGAGTTCAGGGTAATGCCTTTCGGACTGACCAATGCTCCAGCTGCATTCATAGACTTGATGAATAGAGTATTCAATGAATTCTTAGACCATTTTGTCATAGTATTCATTGATGACATTCTGGTCTATTCCAAGGATGAAGAAGAGCATGCAGAGCACCTCAGGATAGTGTTACAAAGGTTAAGAGAGCGGAAGTTGTATGCCAAATTCAGTAAGTGTGAATTTTGGCTGCATGAAGTGGTCTTCCTAGGACATGTGATTTCCAGCAGAGGGATACATGTAGATCCGAGGAAGGTAGAAGCAGTAGTAAATTGGCAGGAGCCTAAGACAATAAAAGAAGTAAGAAGTTTTCTAGGCTTGGCAGGTTATTACAGGAGATTTGTGGAAGGGTTTGGAAAGAAGGGTAAGCTTAGTCCACATACTTCGATTTGGAAAGAAGGGTAAGCTTAGTCCACGATTCATTGGTCCTTATGAAATTCTGAAGAGAGTTGGACCCGTAGCTTATCAACTAGCTCTTCCTGGAGAATTGGCCAAATTACATGATGTGTTTCATGTTTCTATGTTGAGAAGATATCGATCTGATGACACACATAAGATTCCTGTGCAAGAAATTCAAGTGCAACAGGATTTGTCGTATGAAGAAGGGCCAATTTCCATATTAGCCAGAGAAGTTAAACAACTTAGAAACAAGTCAGTACCTTTGGTAAAAGTCCTCTGGCAACACCATGGACTTGAGGAAGCAACATGGGAACCAGAGGAAACCATGAAAGCTCAGTATCCGTAATTATTCAGATCAGGTATGAATTTCGATGACGAAATTTCTTAAGAAGGGAAGAATTGTAACACCCCATATTAGGAGTTAGGATATTAAGGAAATTCAATACATTTTATGCTTTGCATATGTGAATATTTGCTTATTTGTGCATAAGCATTTTGGACACATACAAAATTGTACATGCATTCATGACATTTTTCGGGTAAATTGGTTTATAAATGGAAATTATGGATTTATTTGAAATGTATTAAATGTGATTTGATAATTTTTATACATTTCAAGTATTTTAGAAATTTTTGGTAAATTATTTTTGAGTTGAAAATTTATTTAGAGAGTCATATTATTATTTCAAAATTTTTGATGAATTTTAGAAATTTTCAAAAAAAATTGGTATATTTTGGATATTTTGAAATTTTTGGCAAATTATTTTAGCTGAAAATTTTATTTGGAGACTATTAATAATATTTTGGAATTTAGGAATTTTTCTGAAAATTTTGGGGTATTTTTTAGATTAAGGAAAAAAAATAAAAAAAGAGACCAAGTAAAATATGACAAATAGCTTAATTGTATTTAGACAAATGGCTTTTTGCATGGGTGAAATGTGTCATTCAATGACAAACCCACGTTATCACATGTTTTTAGTCTTTTAAAAAAAAGCCTTCTGAAGTTGTTGCTTTGCTCTTCACCGAAATGCTCTCTTCACTCATCCATCAGTTAAACATCTGATACTTGATACGTAGATGTCATTTATCCTTGAAGCCATTCACTCACCGACACCTTCTTCAATCTCACTATTGGAGTTTTCGTTGGAAAGCTAGTAAGTGAATTTAATTTTCTGGTTTTGAGAATGGATTGTGTTGATGTTATAATGCATGTAAATGGATGTATATTTGAGTTGTTTTGAGTGAGTAGTTACGGTATTATTAAGTGATGAAAGAAAAAAAATGAAAGAAAATGGAATGGATGAAAATTTGAAAATTTGAAAGTTTACGGTAGAGAGAGAGGGAGAAGTGGAATGTTGGATTTGTGATACTTGAAGTGGATGGTTATTTCTGAATTGTTTTGAGGTTATGGCGAGTATTGATGAGATTAAAAAATGAGTTTAGAAGTGATTCCAGATAAATGAAGTGAGGTTGAGTTTTTTTAAAAAAATTGCAGTAGAAAAAGGAAGAAGAAGATGATGAATAGTGTATTGGACGTTGGTGTTTTTGAATTAGAGTTGTTTTGTTACACAGCTTGAGTCTTTTGGCCATAACTTCTACATCTAAACTCCAAATGACTTGAAACTTGAACCAATGGATTCCTAAGACATTTTTGTTTCTCTCCATAAAAATTGAGAGTTATCTGAATTGATTTGAAAGTGATTGATAGGATGAAAGTGTGGAAGTCTGCTGGAATGTTATGAACTGGAAATTTTCATGATCATGCTTCGGTTTTCTAATTATAACTTGAGCTATAGATTTCTGAATGAGTTCATTTTTTATTCTTATTAAACTAGAGACATATTTCTACAATTCTTGTGAAGAGGTCAAATTTTAATTCTGTCTCTTTGATTTTCAAAATTGGCATGTAATTGAGTTGTAGCTTAAGTTGAAGCACTATCAGGGACATAAATCATGTCCTGTGGTTATTGATTAAACTATATTGATGTGGGCAGAATTATGCTAAGATGTCTTGACCAAAGTTGTAGCTTATGCTCTTATCTTTAAATTGATATAAAGTTTGTAATTTTTGGATATCGGAGCTGAAAGATATGAATTATACAATAAGAGAGAATGATCATGTTCTAGCCAAAAGTTCAAATATGCACAGTCTGAGGTAATTTATGCATAACCCATAAAATACTGAATCAAATTGGATGATCGTGGAGGCGTTAGAAACTTAAGACACTGTAGAACAACTTTCCAGAAGGAAATATTGCCTAATTTTGTCATTTACCTTATTAGATTAATTATGCAAATTTGACCCAAAATCATATGAGTAGAAAATTTGAAGTGGTCAATTAGGTTATGTAATTGATTTCACATTGTTTTAGTTTGGCCCAAATTATAAGTACCAAATGATATTAATGAGGGCTTTGATATCTGATTGATTTGATGATGAGAATTTCAATAAGATACCCGGAATTGTCATTGAACAATGCATTTTGCATATTTTAGTTAATTAAACACATGTACATAAAGGAATATGTTTTCAATTGTATAATAGTGATTTGTATATGTGTTAAATGTTATAGAGGAACGCATAGAACGACCACTTCCAGATATTGTCGGAACTTCAAGGCAATAAGCAAACGGGAGCAATTATAAGTAATTTAAACGGTAAATTTTATGAGTAACCTAAGATGGTCTCACCTTGAATTGTTTTATTTATTACTGAATTGAATTTTATATTGATGAATGTGTACTGATTTCGGACATGAAGGTCCGAAGTACTGATTGATGAATGAGATATTGAAGTGTTGTGTATTGATTCCGGACATGAAGGTCCGAGGTACTGATGGATGATTGATATATTGAAGTGTTATTTACCTTACTTTGTTCTGCTTGTTGAATTTGAATTATGCTGATTGTGTTCTGAATTCCGAACAATGATTGTCCGAGGCATTTGATGCATGTTTATATCATTGGAAGTGCTTTTTTATGTGAATATGATTGACTACTTGCTTTGCACATGTAATGTCTGAATTGACCTTGTAAAACTGTTGAGTCCTAGTTGTGGGTAAATAGGCATGCCTAGAAGGGTCTGCAGCTGCTTCTGTGACACTTCAGTATCTGACACTTCGGTGTCTTCTATTATTGAGACACAAGTCTTTTTTATGATTTGATACCAATTATGGTATCTTCTGTTTAAGTCCCGTTACCCACTTCTGTTGACGGATTAGTAGTCATTTTATTGTGTATTCTGCTATATGTTGGATTTGAAATAAACAAAATGATGTTTTGAACTTAAAGGATTGTTCCTTCTTTGATACTCAGTTCTGTTAACTATGCAACTGTTCTGAAATTTAAATATGACATGTATAGATTAGTTATTACTCACTAAGCTATATGCTTAGCACGGTGGATTTGCCCCGTGTAGGTTCTGAGCGACATTTATAAAGACTGGGACAAGACAACCGTAATGACCAATGGAGTCTGAGTGTTATTGTGAAACTAATGTAAATTTTCGGTTTGACTTTTGGGCTTGTATCTGCTATGTATTTGTGAATTTGTTTGTAAGTTTGTAACAACGATACTTCAAATTAACTTTGGAGTTTTCGGTGAGTTTGTGCTAAATACTATGTAATATAATATATGTTTACTTGAAATGTTAATTAGAAGTTTTAGTATGCTTGATTTGTTGTACTGTAAAGTGTAGCATTCATATATCCTACCATGGGGTATATGAGTGTTACACATATCAAGATATGGAATTTAGTGCTTCATGAAGGCAGATGAAATAAATGTAAGTAATACTAATGCTAAATTCACTCCAGTTGATTATGAATTTCATTCTTCAACCAAAATGTTAAACATTTCTCAAAAAATAACAGTAAATTGGATAGTCATGTTCCTCCCCTTCACTGGAACAAGGTGCAAATAAATTCCTCAACAAAATTCACATTCACATTCCATGCTCACACTAATCATCGAATTCAACTTCCATACTCAAACCAATCATAGGCATTCACAAATTCAACTTCCATTTGCATTTAAAATGAAATTGAAGACACAATAGATGAAGGTATGAAGAAGTGAAAAATCAAAAGATTTCACTCCATATCATTGTCTCAAAGCTGCACTCAAATAGAGAAAATGGAGCAAAAGATGAAGATACAACAGATTTTACCTTTGATTCACCGCGGCGATAACATTGATCCTCAATTCTTAGGAGGTGGTGGACAATAGAGGTGGTAGTCACGATACAAGAACACCAATCATTCCATACGAGTTGGTGAACCTCTTAGATTGTTGTTCGCTAAAGAAGAAAATGAATAACGCTAAAGATTAAGGGACTGAACTGAACTGAACTGAATTTGGGATTGAAGAAGAATGCATATTATGGATTGAAGTTAACAAATTAGGGATTATGTGAAAGTGAAGAAGAACACATATTAGGAATTGTTTGAGGAAGAAGCAAACGTTATGTGTTGTTGGTTATTTAAAACGATGCATCTATTGCTCTGAATACACTGCATTTAAGAATGAAAAGCAAAGGAAGCATTGCATTTAAGAAGGAAACGCTGCATTCATGAATGAAAAATCCATACATAGCATTTAAGAAGCAAATGTTGCGTGTTGTTGCTTAATGAAGAGAACAAAATGGTGCATTGCAAACTATTATGGGACCTACCACTTTTAAAACATTTCACGTCATCAAATGGTGGGTCCTATATTAAAAATTTTAAAAATCCATGTCAGCAAAAGTTTTACAGTGTCAGTGGATAACTGAGGGTGGCTTAACACCATTAGTGGTCAGAGTTCAATTTGAACGTTTTCCCAACGTTATGGTTCAATTTGAACGTTTTGCAAATGTTATGGTTCATTTTGAACACCTTGAAATGTTAGTGTCAAGTTTAGATAGCAATGTAAATGTTCAGGTTCATTTTGCTTTTTTGGCGTATGATTAATATATTATTGATTTAGATGCTCCAAATAGATCATTCATGTATGAACTTATCGCCAAAATCTAGATTGGAATACGTAACCATGTAACTCAGGCTCACTTGTGGTAAACTAATGGTCATGCATCGTTAGGGATAACATAGTACAGGTTCAATTACCCTAGCTTATGTGGTTTTTGTTTGGATTAACCTCTTTTTCTATTATGTAGTGCGGTTGTCACAGTAAATCTAGGGAGTTTATTCTACGTTATCGGATAGTTAGACCTAATTAAAGAGCTTTTTTTAATTAGATATAACCTAAAGGATAATTGAGATCAATAGAGTTTAGTATTAATCTACAATCAATAGTTTCCAAGAGAAATATGAGAATAACATGACGATTGATTGTACTCATTCGTGTTAAGGTTGAGATTGAACCATGAATTGGATTTGAAACCCATTGGTTAATTTTTATCAAATTTGTACTGTTTGATTTGATTTACCTTCACTGGTTTAGTTTTTCTTTTTTTGTTAATCGAACTTAACCAACAACACCCCCACCAATCCTAAACATTGGTTTATTCATTACAAACACACACTCTTTGTAGATACGATCCTTGCATACTACTACTACAAATTTAGTTGTGTAGAGTTAGATTTTATTTTTTGATATTTTGGACGCGTATCAAGAAATTTGCCCCATTTTAGGGAGTGAAATGATTTAATTTTTATTTTTGATATTAATTTTTATTTATATATATATATATATATTGATCTTTGTATGTTTTTTAGTGTTTTGATTGAGTTTTTCTAAGTTTTCCAATTATGAATTACTGCAAGTGAATACGAGTCAATTCCACGAGGACAGTGATTAGCAATACTTACCGTTATTATATTAACTAGTCTATGAATTGATTATGTTTTTTAATTAAAAGAAAATAAAACTTAAACAAATAAAATAAACAAGCAGCAAGATTTAGTTAGAGAATTACGGAAGCACTAAGAAAATTATCGATATCAGAAAATTAGTATCTAGCTATCGAATCCCCCTAAACCCTTAACAAATTGATCTTTTATTATGCAATTATTTTATTGATTAATTGGACCGTGGAGACTCCTATGGTATACTAATAGCTGACATTGAGTTTATTAAGAACTAATCCTAAGATTTTCAACCAATTACTCAGGTTAAATTTATATGATTGCTTTATTGATTTATGAATCCCTCCATTAGGATTGACTCTAATCCGAAAGATTTATGTCATCATATCTTTAGGGTTGCAATCAACTCATTCTAATTATGATAGATATATTCATAAATAGGATTTCTCAATCTCTATGTATAAAATCAGGTTATGATATAATATTCTGGATCTATTAGAGCATAAATACAAGATGTAATCGGATCATAATATATCAATCAATCAATTGCATTAATAAAAGAATCAAATCATAGTAAAGTATCAAAATAAGGTTCATCTAACCTAAATACTAACAAGATGTTTAGTTACACATGCTTGAATACGAAATCAAACATACAAAGAAGTAAAAACGAAATGAAAACAATCGGATTATAATTCTAAATCTTTCTGGTTATCTTCTATCGAGCATTCTTGCGATGTAGAGGGTTGATCTTGTACTCCAATGGACATTTTAATGAATTCCTCGTGTTTTCTTCTCCTCTAGATCAAAATCGCCTCTTAAGCTGCCTTCAGAGTTTCAAAATGTCCCTGTATGTATTCGTCTTCAATTTGCCTCCAAAAACCTCTTTTTATATTAAATTCTAGGGTTTTGGCTAGCATTAAACTGTGCATAACCAAAATATATGGAAATCATGAATCCGCATAACCTAGAAAACGTGCACTGGTAGATGAATGACCATGTATCCCTTCTATAGCTCGAATCTTCATTTTATGTCGTGTTTTCTTCTAAATTCTTATCCTTTAAGTCCGTGAAGGAACTTATTCTTTGTAAACACACTTATAATGAATTAAATACTAAATATATGATAAAAGTATAAATGCATTAAATATGAGTTATAACTATGATCAATTATGTGTCTATCAAACATCCCCACACTTAAACTTTTGTTTGTCCTCAAGCAAACCATAATCAAAATTATCAATCTTACACATCAGTCCCTTATCAATTTCAATTTATCTATTCATATTATATATCATCATATCCTATTGAATCAAATTAACATACAAGTATAATCAAATTATCCTAAAATTAACTTTTCTAAGCAATATTAATAATAATCACATTATAATCTTATTTAAGTCAAAAGCAATAATCTTTACACCTTCACTAAGATGTCACTTAAAGCACTCAAGTATTTAGGGTGAAAAATATAAAGACTCTTCATTAATGCATAGTATAATTATTATATAGGCTTGCAAATAAAATTACATTTCCACCGCTTATGTATAAATTATAAAAAAAATCTGAAGATCTTTATACAGGTTGTAATGAGACTTAGGTACAATATGACTGGGATAATAAAAAGGTACTACACGATATATTTCAATACTTGTTTACAAATACACACATAGGTTCTTTCATCGCAACTCTATTAGTTTCGTAAACTTATTCACAATTTTACTAATTTTTAATCATCAAATCGAACATTTAGTGTCATAATTCAAGAAATATTGGACCTTCCAAGAATTTCAAGTTTTAATAAGTAAATAATATAAATAACCTTTAAGGTTCAAAACAATAAAATATCTTTAAAGAAAAAGAGGATAACGATTAATACATGGATTTAATCAATGAAAAATGTTAATGCTCAACTTGATTATTCTTAAAAATAAATTTAAGGATGTAGTAATTTTCAAAGAAATAAACTTAAACAAGTTGTTAGAATCTAATCAACGTTATCATATTAATGTTTCTAGTTTAAAAAATATAATTTCAATATGTATAATAAAAACAAGTTCTAAAATTATTTAAATAAGATAGTGTCATATTTAAAGATGTCAAAATCGGCCCAGCCTGGCCCGATTTTGGCCTAGGTTGATATGGTTACTGGCAGGTCTTGATCCCCCTACTGATCGAATCGTTACTTAAAAAACGACGCCGTTTTTTAAAATTTTCTAAAAAACCCGATCCGCCAGTGGCTCGTCGGGCCACGGGCCGGTCATCCCATGATCGGGCCTGGCCACGGACTGACTCATCCCAGCTTATCGGGCCACGGGCCACCATGGACAGGAGTCGGGCAGGGCCAGGTCAGGAGCAGCCCGGGCCCTGTTCGGCCCGGCCCATTGAAGTATGGAAAAGGGACAGAAGGAACAAGCCCAGATAAGATAAATTGTAAGAAACACAGACAAACCGACTTGCTTTCCTTCCATCGTTAAATACGACGAGTCTATATTCTCACACAGTTAAGCAAAGAAATCCAAGTTCGATTCAACAAAGACACCCTATCCGATCGTAATCGCGTAAAAATGGACTTTGAACTTCGTAGGGCCGGTGAAAAGCTTAAGAAGGAACAGAGGGAGAGGAAAGAGAAAGCAAGATTAAGGCAAGAGAAGGAGCGCAAGGCTAAAGAAGAGGCTTATAAACAGAGAGAGGCCGTTGAAGCCGTTTTGAGATCTCGAAGGCTCGATGCCATTGATTGCCAGCTCAAGGTCTAATCTTCTCATTTTTCATTCGGTTAGGGAGTCTGAATTTGCTTGATTTTTCTTATTCATATTGTTATGATTGGGGCATCGATCATTATGGGCCAATTTTTTTATTTATCATCGTCAAAACTCGATGAAAATTCGCTGACTATTTTTTGTGTTACTATTTCCTTTATTTTAGTGATTGCAAAAGGGATTGCACTTTAAACTTATACATACATGTAGATTGAGTCTTTTGTTTCCCAAACGGTTTCTTTGTATACTTGTAGATTGAGTGTGCATTTTAGTTATGTTGATGTTTCAAGGTATTAAGTTATTTAATCCTTTCGACATTTGTGCTTGTTTGTGATTATTTGAACTTTGTAAGAGATGGTGAATACCCACATCGATTGAGTTTAATGTGATGCATCGTTGATTTTGTCACTTTCAATCATGGTAGTTGTACTTTAGTGTTGCAAATTTTTTCCTTCAAGGGCTGTGTGAAATCTTTGCCTATGTAGTAGTCAAACAAACTTTTGGCAGGTTAAGCAGTTTGAACTGTTAATGTTTTTAAAAGAAGGCCTTATTTACCTCCAAGAAAGGTTCTTTTGATGCATGCGGGTATAGTTTCTTTAATATCTAAAAGGTTTTATTAACTTGAACTTTTCCGTGTGTTTAATGGCATTAGAGAGTCAAATGGCATCACCAACCATTTATAAAGTCCTTTCGTCTTGAAAGTTGTTTTCCATTCATCTCCAGGTCTGATTCTAATTTGATGGTACCCACTTTGTAAATCTTCTAATTTGATGGTACCCACATTGTAAATCTATCTTGTTATAGATAGTAGCTCCAGTCAACATATCTAACATGTTGTCAAGGCGAGGTATTGGAATCCTATACTTGGTTGTGATCTTATTTATCTCGCAACGATCAACAAACATTCGTCAACTTACATCTTTTTTAGGAGTCAAAAGTGTTGGAACCCCACATGGACTAAGACTTTCTTAGATCAATCCTTTTTTCAACACCTGTTCTACTTATCTCTTCAGCTCTTTATTCTTAATAGGATCCAAGCGATAGCTTGGAAGATTTGGCATAGTAGATCCAGGTACTACGTCAATAGCATACTGAATATCTCATAAATGAGGCAATTCACTTAGTAAATCATCGGGTGTAAGGTCTGAAAAATCAGCCAGTAGTTCACCCATTCTTTTGGTAAGGCAAGGGGTGTTTCCGGTGCTATTTCTATTGCTTTCCTCACCACCATTGCAAACAAAATTTCCTTCTCCTTGCTAACAACTTCAAATTCTCTCTCCTTGAGGATATCAAGAGGCTTTTTCTTAGCATTTATGGCTATCTTGTTACTTCTCTTTGCTTTTTTAGCTTGTCTGCCTTCATACGCTGTAAATTTTTTTTCTTTCCATGAAATATAAACTAGTAGGTGTTAGTTTTTCCGAAGTGTTGCACATCTCGATCACAAAGCAACGGTTGCCCAATTAAAATGTGCGATACTTTCATAAGAATGGCATCACACCAAATAGAGTACTCATATATTCGTAATTTAAAAGACATGAAGCACCTTGATGCTATTATCCACCCAAGCTACTGTTGTGGATGCATTTGTAGGACAGACATATATGCGCAAGTCTCGCGGTGTTGGAGAACCTACCTGATGCGTAGATAGGACCTGATGTGTAGATAGGTTTTTTTATTATTATTATTAATAAGATTGCGTTAGCTGATAGGTAGGATAGTTGCATAATAAGACTGCGTTAGCTGATAGGT
>JAOQMR010000004.1:14140749-14158085 GCA_027563865.1 Erythroxylum pelleterianum
CGGTTGATTTTCCATCCTCTGCGTGGATACTGTTAGAGGCAATCTACTTTGGTTGCTATGGTTTGATTCTTTCTCCGTCACAAGTTCCTGGGTTTTCTGGGAACGTCCTTGTTATTCCGCTGTGCATGCATGAGATGCAAGCACTGAGACGTTCCTGCTGGGAATCGGATTCCTAACAGAACTCACGACGTGGGGCAAGTCCCTAGACCTATACCTAGAGCTCTGGTACCACTTTGCTACCCAAAACTCGAGTTAAAGGTAGGGTGAAACCAAATTACTTAAGTCAAAATCCACTTGATCCAATCAAAAATAATAACAAACAGCTAATCGAAATTAAATCAAAAGATCCAACACAAGAAATAAATATTTGCAATAATATACCTTATACTCAATTAGATGTTTAAGAATTTATCACTAAATGTAATGAACTTTTAATTAAACAATTAATTTCTCCAAGTACTAGTAAGCATTCAGCCCCTGCTTTTTATGTGAATAATTCAGCTGAACAAAAACGAGGAAAAAGACGAATGGTTATAAACTATTAAAAAAACTCAATCACACCACTATAGGCAATGCATATAAATTACCTCGAAAAGACTACATAATCAATAGACTAAAGGGATATAAATGGTTCACTACATTAGATGCAAAATCAGGTTATTGGCAATTACGATTACATGAAAATACTAAACCTTTAACTGCCTTTACATGTCTACCTCAAAGGCATTTCCAATGGAATGTATTACCTTTTGGATTAAAACAGACACCTAGTAGTTATCAACGATTTATGGATAATGATCTTGAAGGATTAGGAGAATTTACCCTTATTTATATAGATGATATTATCATTTTTTCAAACATAGATAAAGAAGATCATTTAAAAAAGGTTAAAATAGTCCTTCACAGATGTCAAGACAAAGGATTAATTTTAAGTAAAAAAAATAAGACTAGCACAACAAAATATAGAATATTTAGGTATCGAATTCTCTAATGGATTTTTAAAACTACAACCTAATATTCTACATAAGATATAACAATTTCCTCATATTTAAAAAATCCATGTACAACTATGTTTAGGCATATTAAACTACATCTCTGATCAAGCTTTCTTTAAAAATTTAGCCACTGAACGTAAAACGTTACAATTAAAATGTAGTACTAAAGAACAATGGAATTGGACTTCTAATGATACATAGGCTGTACAGAAATTAAAATCATTATGTAAAGAATTACCCATTTTATATAATTATCTTCCAAATGATATACTCCTGGTACAAATCGATGCCAGTATGGACACATGGGTTTGATGCCTTTTGTCTAAAACACTTAGGCAAAAGAAGTATTTATTATGCAAGTACATAAATGGGACATTTAATCCTGTTGAATTTAAGTATCCAATACATAAAAAGGAAACACTAGCCTGTCTCAAAATGAGAAAATGACGTATAGATTTATTACCTGTTGAATTTACAATTCAAACAGATTCCAAGTATTTATGTGGTTTTATTAGATATAATATAAAAACAAATTATAATCAAGGACGCCTCAATCGATGGCAATTGGAATTAAATCAAATACTTGACTCAAATTAGGAATTCCTCTAACTTCTCATAATTTAGATGAAACTATAACTATCGCTTATAAATTTTATAAAGAAAATCTAATGACTATACGACAATATCCATTTTCTATAACATATCAAATTAACTATGCCTTAACAAAATCACATCATAGTATTGAATTTCGAAATATTGATAAAATATATATTGATCAATTATTTAGTGATGTCACTAAAGCTGGAACCAACTTTGGAACACAATTAAGAACTTTACCCGAAATACAATATCCAATTCAAATAAATAATAGACATTCTTTTTCTAATAATTCATCATTAAATAAACCTAACCTTTTAAGAACACAATCTTTAAGATTACATAAACCCATAAGGTTTGTAGAACCTGGACAAAGTTTAGAACAATCAGTTAGAATTATAGATCCAATAATTCAAACAGATAATCATAATAATTCTATAACTACTGAAATTGCTACTATAAAAGCTCAATTACAAGAGTTAACAACACATATTAAAAATATTGTATGAGCGATACAAAACATATCGTTGAAATAATAGAAAAACAACGACAAATTGAAATCCAAATCAGTGAGCTTTTAGGAAATCAAACAAATATTAATAAATCAATTAGTAAACGATAATAATCAAAATAAGGAAACAATAAACAATTTACAATATAGTTTATTAGAATTAGTTAATCGATTAGAAAAATTAATCAACAAATTACATCCTCAAGTAGAAAAACGATTTGCTCTAGAAATGGTATCAGAGCCTTCTAAGGCCAAAAATATTTTATTAGTTTCTCCATGGACCATATGAATAATAATATTGAAAAAGATATACAAGATCAATTATCAGAAATTACTCAATTAATTCAGAAATTAACTCTCACATCATCATCTCCTGAAACATTCCATCAGATAACCGATAAGGATGAATTTATTTATGGATATGATTCTGATCATGAAGTATATGTTGAGCAAAGTAAACCCGAAGAATTACCCAAAAATAGTCAAGCTGGCGAAAAAAAAAATATTGGTGAAAAACGGAAAAAGGAACAGCAATATTCTTATCAATGGGAAACTACACCACCCAACGACAATTTGAATCAGATGGTATACTTAATTTAGATTGCGTTCTTTCCCCTAAAAAATTATTATTAAAATGGGCAAATAAATATATTTTTTAGCATTAGTAGGTGAACTTGTGATAAGTTCTAAGAATTTTTTAATAAATAAAATTTTTGTAGTGAGAACAACACATAAACCAATATATTTGTATAAAGAGAAAATAAAAGGAGATAAACACAAAATTATATGAAAAGAAATAGAAAAATATACCAAAAAAGATATCGTCAATAGATCAACTAGCTACCATGCCGTCATCATCGCTATCCACATCATATATCAGCGGAGGTGAAGATGGTGGAAAAGGTTAGGGTATAGTCATAAAGCTGATACGTAGGAAATATTCGTCCTATTCTCCATCATCTAGTTTATCTACATATACTCACATTTAGGAAATATTGATGCTCACATTGTGTCTCGTGTAGTATGATCTACTTTATCTCCAATAAATCAATCTCCCACTCAATAAATCCAATTACAAATATTATGTTATCAATTTCACATCCTTCAACTCTAACACCACTACCTCTTATTGTGTTACTGGTGGTGTATGTTTTATATCTAGAATCACAACTAGAGCATCTTTCCTATCCAAATCCTCTACCTCTACTATCAAGGCATCATCCCAAACCCAAAAATGTATTATTTTCTAAAACATGTAGACCATTTACCTTTTTTTTTTTTACAAACTTCATATAATAAATTATATCAAGGTTTAGGGGGTTTATGACGTGTGCTTAATTGCTTATACATTCACTCCTAAACACTTAATGATTATTGTTGTGAATGCTTAAGACATTTATTTTAGTTCATATTTAGTATTAGGTACAATTTGGAAGCTCAAGAGCTAAAATGAATTAAAAGCATATTCCTTGAGCAATTTTATTGATGTTCAAACTCATTTGTCTTTGTGGAATAAGAAGGAGATGGATTAGAGTGAAGATGAGATAAGAAAATGTCATAAAATGAAGAATTCATCAAGATCCATAACTGTGCAGAATTTTGAAAGATGCATTTTTTTTGGTGAAGCACGGTTGGATGTACAGCCGTGCATCAAACTATGCATTTGCCTAGAAACCTAAGTTTCACATAAGTAGACACTTGAGCTGCCAAAAGTAGCGATAATCGTTTTAGGGGCATAAGAAAAGGAAAAAAACTTGATTCCCTTGGAATTTATGGAGTGCTAATCTTTCTTTTTCCAATTCAGAGGTGAAATCGATGTCGAAGATCACATTTGAGCATATTGTCATTGTGTATTATTAAATCTTTCTCTCTTTAGGGATTGCTTATGTTATTCTTTGCTTATTGATTTGGGTATTTGTGTAAGGATGATCTAAGTGCTTCTAGTAGATTGTTTTTATATAAACTCATTGTTAGAATCTCAAATATAATACGTAATTGTTGTGTTTTAGATTTATTTGTGACAACTAATGATGTTAAATCATTAGGGATAACGTAACATAGGTTAAATGACCAGAGTTTGTGTGGTTGTTGCCTAGATTGATATGTTTTTCTTCTTCATAATGTGGATGTCCAATTAAATCTCGAAAGCTTATTTTAGATTGTTCAATAGTTAGGTTTAGTTAAAGAGCTTATTTTGATTAAACACGATCTAAGGAAAATTTGGGGTTAACAGAACTTTTTTTGAAAAATTAAAATTGAATATATTAAATAATAGATTCAAGAACATTGCAACATTAGGAGAGTAGGAATACTCTCTTGGGACAAAATGGCGACACAAGAGATAGTCCAATTAAAACATTGACAAACCAGAGAAACACCAAGAAACATTAGACGAAATTACCAACATAAAGTGAATGACAACGTTTCAAGAATCAAAAAGGGAATTGGACGATAAAAAGGGTAAAGACTCCTACTCCTCTGTAAAAATGATGTTTAAAATTTTCCCAATTACGGTTGGAGCATTCAACGATGATAGAGGCTGCTTGTCATTACAGTCGAGCCATTTGTGAGAAAACTTTCATTGGATGCTACTTTCCTTGCTCAAACTACGTATAATCGATTATTACATGTCTTTTTAGGCCAGATTCGCAGTACCGCTACAAGCAGAAAGGTTGCGGGTCAAGCTCAGTCCAGGTAAGAGTTGAAATCTTGTTCTTTTCTCATTTAAGCGCATTCTATTTCCCAAGTTATTATCTGTTCTCTTACATTCCTTATAATCATTTGCATCATAACTTCTGTTGAATGTCGCGAGTCAAGTTCTGTTATGTTCTTTATATCATAATAGAACTTATTGTTAATCTACAATCAATAATTTCCAAGAGAGGTGTGGAAACAACAACATAATGAAGTATGTTTAAATGTGTATGGGCTAAAGATTGACCCAAGAATCAAATTCTAAAATCATTCATCAATTTTCTCACTTTTATTTCTGTTTAATTTGATTTACTTCCATTAGTTCAATTTACTTAGTTTTCTTAACTGCATCAAACCAAATCCTCTTTTATATCCTAAACATCGATTCTTTCATTACAAAAGTTATATGAATACTTTCTGTAAATACGATCCTTACTCATTACTGTTATAAAATGGTTGTGCAGAATTACGTTTATTTTCTGATATATTTTACACATATAAGTTTATTTTAGAAGCTAAGTTAATATTAAGGAGGTTTGGGTATATATATAGGTTCTTTGCTAGGTAGGCTATAATCATTGTTCTATTATAGTTTTATAGTACTATAGGTCCAAATTACGAGGAATCAGTACAAAAATTAAGCCCATTCTTCTTACTATTATTCAATCAACAAAAATTTTTGTATGGTTTATTGAATCAAGGAGGTTGGAATATATATTGTGGATAAAACAATTTTATTCTACTCAATAGTTGGTCTTAATCAAATTTATGGTGTTAAATTGTTTATATCAACTTAAACGTGTTTTCTCTTTTTTTTGTGTGCTAGATCTCCGTCAATACATTCTGCTTTTCTAAGATTTATAATTTATCATGTTTTCTGTAAATCACCATTGACCTATAGTCCATTGTCGGGCATTTTAAATTGATTTCAAATGCCTTAGGTCAGGTCCTAAGTACTTAAGATTTGGTTCCGTCATAAGAAAGTAACTGTTTATCAACCAAACATGGTTGGTGTGAGTGGTTCAGTACTCTCATCCCTTAACTAGAGGTTTCGAGTTCGAGCTCTGGGATTAGAGAAATCTATTTGGCCATTACTTTACCTCTTACGGGCTGACCCGATGTGAGCGAAGATTAGTTTAGGTGTGAACGATTTAAAAGCGTCTTCTTACAATTAGAACCCTCTTAGAATACCTTTTGGATAAACCAAAAAAGAAAAAGAAAAAGAAAAAGAATGTAACTGTAGCCTGCAAGAACAACTCCTTTGTAGACATGCACAATCACTGCGCCAAATGTGCTCTTGGGCCCACTGGTAACAGTCAAATTAGTAAACATCTCGGATGACCTACCTACACGAGAAAGTTAATGTCGGGATCAATGGCAAATCCCAAGCTTCTGTACTTGGAAAGAAAGATTTCTTCAAAGCCCACATATACCACAAAGCTTGCTGATACAAGGGCCTATATTGTATGACTATGAGGCTGTTGAAGCCCAATGACACATGAAAAATCAAATGCTTAACCTAACAAGCAACCAGCAAGGGGTGAATTTCACCCCTCCAGACTTCAACTTCGACTTCAACTAGTCCCAGCCATAGCTTTTGCATGTTAGTACAATTAACACTAAACAGCGCAAGCAATTTTGCAATGGAAAATGACTCAAAATCTCGTAAGAGGAAGAGAGCTGTTCCTCTAAAGAAGATGAGTAGCCAAAATGTGGCCAGTCAAAAAGAGCCCCCGGAAGAAAAACAATCCATAGGTGACATGGAAGATATGTTCAGCGACATAGAGACTCAGAAAATAAGGAAGGCGTTGCTGGGTTGGTACGAAGACAACTGCAGAGACCTTCCTTGGAGGAGACGGACCAATAAAGAAGAAGAAGAAGAAGAAGAAGAAGAAGAAAAAGAGAAAAGGGCATATGGGGTGTGGGTATCTGAAGTGATGCTGCAACAGACCAGAGTTCAGACTGTGATTCAGTACTATAACCGTTGGATGCTAAAATGGCCCACTCTTCACCACTTGGCTCAGGCTTCTCTTGAGGCAATTCTATTCATATCAAGCTTTTTCTTAATTCAGAAAGACTTTTTATTTTTTTGCGGAACTGAGTGATTGTGTAATATTGCCGGGGATATCATGTGTTTATGTTTCATTATAATTTGCAGGAGGTGAACGAGATGTGGGCAGGTTTAGGATACTATCGGAGGGCGCGCTTTCTGCTAGAGGTCAAGTGCTGAACTGGCTACCCTTACAGTTAAGATATATTTGAATGTGATGACCAAATGCGTACATCGACCTATTGTTCAAACATTCGCCTGAATTATATTTTATGTAGGTGGTTATAGCTTGAGGAATTTTCTTTTTCAGTTACTGGTTTTTCGAGTGAACTTTGGTTTCAATAGGTCTGATCGCAGAATTGTGGAGAAGTCCTATAGTTAGGCCCTTTGGTGGCTCCTGCTGTAGTTATAACGGTCATGGTGTTGTGAAATTTATGGAACGTAAAGAGTTTTGTGTTGATATGTCTAGGTTGCTTAGTTGGAGGATTCTAAGAATGCTAGTGTTACCTTGTAATGCTTTATTTAGCTAATATTCAACATCAGGATTGCTATTTACTATACACAATACTAGGTGGTATTGAAATTAACTCTAGAAATCCTGTGTGTAAATTTATGTCTGCTGTCTCACTGCACTTATTTGTTTATTTTTTATGTGTTCTGTGATCCAGTTTGCAACATATGACCTATTATGGTGGTATTAGTACCATACTGCACTTAAGCTTCGGATTGTTCAAACACACAGTAAATTAAAGAAATGAGGCTAGAATGTGGCTGTGCTGAACCAAATAAAAGCTTGCAAAATAAATTGAAGATTATTGTGTTCTTTTTCTTTTTTACAAGTTTCGATGTTTAGTCTCTTGTCTTAAATTTTGAGAAGTTGAAGTGAAAGTTATTGTTCTTTGCCTTAGCCTGAACAACGTACCTTTGCTTCTGGTGAAAGATTGGCAAATTATCTCCATTTTGTCCCATTTCAGGGGGCAAAAATGATTATTGATGGTGGAGATGGATTTCCTAAAACCATTTCTTCCCTAAGAAAGGTTCCAGGAATAGGAGAATATACTGCAGGTGCAATTGCATCTATAGCATTCGAAGAAGTGAGTAAGCTACTCATGTTTTTTTCCTTTTATAAATATTTTAGGGACTTAAGACATGATATTTCAGGTGGCTCCTGTGGTTGATGGAAATGTAGTGAGGGTCCTTGCTAGGCTGAAGGCTATTCCTGCCAACCCAAAGCACAAAACAATTGTCAAAAACTTCTGGTGAGCCTTGTATTTCTAGAATCTTTCAAGTGGTCAAAGTGTGTTTTTTTTAAAAATAATTCTAGCTGTTATATTACATTTCTCTGTGAACATAATTGATATTGTAAGCCTGATTTAGGCAACTGTGACTTCTAAAAGGTTACTAATTTTTAAAACTCCTCAATTAACCATGTTAATCTCCATCTGCTCCTTTGGATCAGGAAACTAGCGGCTCAGCTAGTTGATCCTTGTCTTCCTGGGGATTTCAACCAATCTTTGATGGAACTTGGTGCAACCATATGCACTCCAATGAACCCAAGCTGCTCTTTATGTCCTGTGTCCAGTCATTGTCGTGCATATTCTATTTCTAAGGAGGATAAGTCAGTAGTGGTTACAGATTATCCTGCTAAGGTTTTAAAGGTGAAACAAAGAAAAGAATTTTCAGCTGTTTGTGTTGTGGAGATATTAGGAAGCCACGATCTAGTTGAGGGGCAAAATGCTGGTAGTAGATTTCTTCTAGTAAAGAGGCCAAATGAAGGTTTGCTTGCTGGTCTCTGGGAGTTCCCATCTATCACGTTGGACAAAGAAGCTGACTTAACCCTGAGGAAAAATGAAATTGATCACTTGTTGAAGAAGTCTTTCAGACTCGAACCAGGAATGACATATCAAAAGATTTTGAGGGAAGACGTTGGAGAGTTTTTCCACATTTTTTCCCATATACGCCTCAAGGTTTATGTTGAGTTGCTGGTCATATGTCTTAAAGGTTTGAGGCTTACCTTTTCCCTCAAATCTTGATCTCACTGAATATATAGTTAGAAATTCCCATTTCTATTATGCCTTTTACGTTAATATGTGATCATCTGGGTCAGTATTTTACAACAAAATTATCATTTAGTGATCAATCATTGGTCATCATTACTACGACATTATGTGCTACTATATTGATAGTAACACTGTGATGATATTATATATGGTTCTGTGCACTCATTACTATCACATTATTATTTGAGCAGCAATGTACATTTTATTCGTTTGCATCTTAAGCCATATCTATCGTTATACCTTTCTATATATACAATAAAAGGACCAACAAGTACATGAGATATTCAATGTGCATTTATTTTAAACATGGCGCTTCCATTATCATTAATTTCTTTTTTTTGAATAGGTGAAAGGAGTGACTTGTTGAGTGAGCAAGACAATGAAGTTATGTCCTGGAAATGTGTAGATAGCAAGGCCCTTGCGACCTTAGGATTGACCTCTGGAGTAAGAAAGGTAACTTTTCATTATAACATGGATTCTTTTTATAAATATTATGATCAGTTATATAAACTTTTTAAGATTTATAACTGCTAGGATACTAGCATACTTCACATGTGTAGTAGCCAATGGAGTGGAACAAGAAAGTGCTTCATTTCTCACGTTTTTCAGCAAAATATTTGGGTATCATTAGGACTTTGTAAGCCAAAAAGCTGATTGTGGCTGCGGCAAGTCTGATCTGTGAGGCAAGAGCCATGCTTGTTATTTTCCGTCGGTTAATATTTACAGGCAACAAGCACTAGCCTTCAAATTAAAAAAATAATCTAACTATCATCTCAGAAAAGAGTTTCATAAAGTGGAGCAACAAGTTGCAAATTTAACTTCTTGTGGAAGTGAAGGTGTATTAAAGTGGACTTATTCTTGGATTATGCGTCCAAACTTTGAGTTTGGCAAAGCCTTATCTTCATTTGTCTTGTGGTTTTCTATAACTTGGATGTACATAGTTTTCTCAACCTTGGCTTCAAACTTATAATTGATTGTGCCTCAAAATTTTCTTGTCGTTGCAGGTCTACAATATGGTTCAAAAATTGAAGCAGAAAAAGCTGTCTACTTAATCTAGCCTCACTGGGAAAATAATTAACCTGATAAAACTAAGATGTTCCTGGACTGATCCTGGGAGATGGGTTATCAATGTGTAAGATGAGGCAAAGTTTTTGGGCCATGTTCATGCATGAGAATGTCCACGTAGATAGCAAGATCATTTTGGTGTTTTGACGTTGTACATTGTCTATTGCTTCTGCTTACTGCCTCCACATTATATGGGGATTCCAGGGGCCTATTTGTTTCAGAAAGTATTGATCATTGAATATGGCAATTTTAATAGGCAGTAACTTTAATTATATGCTTTTAACGCTGGTTGTCTTATGTCGAAATTGTATGTGGAGAACCTGTGATTTTCGTTGTAATGTGAACTTTATGCTTAACAATTAATCATTTAAACTGAATGACAATCATTCATTGATGAAGCCTTCTTTTGAGTTTTATTTGTTTCTCCGCTTCTTCTGACTAGTTACTTCTCTGTTTTACTCTTTCTATAGCTGAGGGATTTGTTCTTCGTTAAATTGTTCTCTCAAACTTGGACTCCCAAAATCTACAATCTCTTTCATAAGATTTTACTCTCCAAACGTAATTTTATCTTTTAGTTGAGCATTCGAGTTTTCCTTGGTGCAAAAATTACTTTTTATCTTTATACATGACGTACTTTGCCATTCACAAATAAAGTCTTAGATAAAAGGAGTTTATTTCCATTTGTAAGAGACCCGACAGTGGGAAAACTCCGTTCATAACAAGAAGTTTTGTACGTACTGACATAATTTATAGTAATTAATATCATTCAAACACAAAAGAAGGTGCAGATACATAAAAGTCTATGATTCTAAATAATCGGTACATAATAACATAACGTTACGTTTGGTTGCTGTCTCCGGTAGCTGAAGACGGAACGGAACAAAAATTTGGAGACGAAACGAAACAAAAACTGGGGACAGTGAGGTGCTTGATTATGGTGGATGGAACAGAGAAGACTGTTTTCGTCTCAAGGACAGAATATGTTTAGTTACAGGAGGCAGAATGAAAAAATAGTGCAAATGACAAATATACCCCTAATCCTTAATATGATTAGAAATATGTAATTCATTGATACTTTTATTATGAATGGATTATAATAATAAATTTTAATAATAATAAATACAAATTATATAATAATAATAATAATAATAATAATAATAATAATAATTAAACATAATAATAATAAATTTGAATAAATTGTCATAATAAATTTGAATAATAATAATAATAATAGTAATAATGATAATAATGATAATGATAATGATAATAATAATAATAATAATAATTAAACATAATAAACATGATAGTAAAATTTGGTTGCTGGAGTTCCTGTCTCTTCTTTGTGGGAGGACAGAAATTTGTGTACCTGCCTGTCTTCCGGAGACAAGGGACAAGAGACAAAAAGCAAACGCAGAATAAAGCACGGAAATAAACCACAAGCAGCGAACGGAGGACCACCAAGGCCTGAAATTCTTGTATGTCCAAGAAAAGAAAAGAAACCAAAAAGAAATCAGAAGCATACATTTTGCCAAGCGTTGTGTGGATTAGCAGACTCTCCTCTTGGGTTCTCCTCTTTCAGTTTGGTGTTCAATTCAACTCTCATTTGGCCTTCTTCAGAAGCAGAAAAACAAACTAAGAAAGAAACTGAAAAGAAGTAGGAGAAAAATGAGCGTTGATTGACAAAAAGGAAAAACAACAGGAAGAGTATTGTCCAAGCTTCCCAAATGAATATGATGGTTAATAAAACGGCAACATCAGGTGGAGCACTGGGAGTTTCCAGTGCATTCTTCACTAGACGTGCCATCTACAGAACTACCTCCTCCAATCTCCATATGGTATATATGTTGCACAACTTTTTGATATTTGTAGCTCATGTATGGTTACTTTGTTGAACATGGTTCTTGCGTTGTCCAAGTTGTTATCCCAGTCGAGTATATATCCAGAAAAGAAAGTTCAGACAGCATAAAATTTTGTGAGGGAGCTTATTTATAATGGGGGCACACTGCTCGAAATCATGGTCTTATTCAGATGGAATCGATTGCCTTAGATTTTAAGTTGTCGTGCTTATGATCATTTCTATAATTATATATTTGCCAATTCTTTCGTCAATTGTCGAATCTGCAACGTAAACAGAAACAAAAATAATGATCTTGGCTTGTTAAAGGGACGTGCTTTCCTGATGAAACTGATTTCCCAAGACGGGAAGATGGAAAATGTCGTATCCTGATGCTTAAAACAATATAATTGATCTTCCCTTTTTATTTTAATTTCTTTCTTTGCAAGGCTTCAGGGAAGTAGCTTTTCAAGCTCAGCTAATAACTTTTGGATTTCGATGGAATATGCAGCAGATGGTTAGCAAGCCCATGACTCTAAGAAAATGTGTAAGTTGCTCTGCTGTGCAAGAATCGTCTACTTCCACAGGTATGTGGTCCATGCTCCTTATTTTGGATGCCTAAAATAAAGACCTCATTTAAACCTTTTTGGTTCGTTAGTTGCTACTGAGAATAAGAAACAGGAAGCGAACGCAGTGGAAACAAAGGCACCAGCCAGGCCCAAACCAGCAGCAAAAGCTCCACCAAAGCCACTGCCACAGTTGATGGAGGAGGATGTTCTTCCTTCACTCAAAGCAACGCTTGAAGATCAGGAAGATATCACTCAACTTGAGCTTTCTTTTCAAGACAACAGAGTCAGACAACTTTTATTTCCTCATTTATTGCATTCATAAAGTTTACAAATTTAGTCATTAACTATAGTTTTCCTTTGTATTAATGACAGTTGGAAGGCTCATTTCTGAAGAAGGACAAACTCTACTCCTTCTGGGCTTTTTTTCCCAATGGAGTGCTCACAGGTTCATACGTACTTGAAGCTATATACATACAGAAAGTCGTACAGATGCATATTCCTATTATATAGATTGTATTTGATTACCGCATGTAAAACCAACAGCTTAGCATCATCAGTTGTCATGATTGGACAGGTCCGAAAGGGTTTTCCATATCCTCGTATGGCTCAGAAGCAAGAGAGGTGATCCCCTGTCTAAGTTGGGGTGTACCAACTCTGT
Source organism: Erythroxylum pelleterianum (assembly GCA_027563865.1). Lineage (NCBI taxonomy): Eukaryota > Viridiplantae > Streptophyta > Magnoliopsida > Malpighiales > Erythroxylaceae > Erythroxylum > Erythroxylum pelleterianum. Next base: position 14,153,783 of record JAOQMR010000004.1, read on the forward strand.
CCAATGGCATCTTAGCCATCCACACCCCAACTTAGACAGGGGATTTGGGGTGCAGAAGCAAGCACCGTGTGTTGAATAAGTATAATTGACTGATTCAAAAGTAAGTGCTACTTTATTGCAACACATTTATTTAGTGGGTTCTAGTTGTTGTTATGTTAGTGGTTAGTGGACAATAACAGTAGCTAGGTAGTTTAGCATATTGTGGGATTGGTTCCTACTTTTCAACTTTATTATTATTCTTAAGGTTATTTAAGCATTGTACTGGATTCATCATTTTTTAAGCTTAAATAAAATATTCAGTTTCGTTTGCGCAAAACCAACAATCCTTTTCTCAAATCCAACACTTTAGTATCAGAGCCTATTTTTGGTCCATTGGGTAATTGCATGCTTTAGTTCATTGGGTATGGCGTAAATCCTCTTTGGATCCTTGATAAAGACACACAAATATAGCTTATATTTTAGGAGTTGAGAAATACATGAGTGAGAGACGCAAATAAGCTTTGGGAGTTGGGAAACACGAGTTGGGAAACACGATGGCAACACTTGGTTTTTCTTCATCTCCACTCATACCCATCTTTAATTGAGAAAAGTATGAATTTTGGAGTATCAAAATGAAAACGTTGCTTAGATCGCAGGAGCTTTGGGATGTAGTTGAATATGGATTTGTAGATTTGATAGATCCAGATGATGAAGAAGATGGACAGATACAAGATGAACAGGAGCGACAACAGTTGCGAGAGACCAAGAAGAAGGACGCCAGAGCCTTGTATTTCATCCAACAAGCAATGCACGACACAATCTTTTCTCGAATTGCTTCAGCAAAAACGTCAAAACAGGCATGTGATACATTAAAAACGGAATTTCAAGGCTCATTCAAGGTAATTACTGTTAAACTACAGGCTCTCCGTAGAGACTTTGAGATACTGGTTATGAACACTAATGAATCAGTACAAGAGTACTTATCTAGAGTAATTGAAATTGTGAATAAAATGAGATCGTATGGTGAGGTGATAACTGACGAAACGATTGTCGCAAAAGTATTAAGGAGTCTACCTCCTAAATTTGATCATGTTGTTGCTGCGATTGAAGAGTCGAAAGATTTATCTGTGTTTTCTTTTGATGAACTGATGGGGTCCCTTCAAGCTCACGAGTCACGAATCAATAGATCGGTTGTAAAGTATGAAGAAAAGGGTTTTCAGGTGATTGAGGAAAAGGTATGTCCTTCTTGTAAAAAAACAAATCACCCTCATTATAAATGTTGGTGGAGACCGGACATTAAATGCAACATATGCGGTCAATTGGGACATATAGAGAAAGTTTGTAAAAATGCCTCACAAAAGGATGCCAATGAAGCAGCTATGGTCCATCTTCAAGAAAATGATGTGTTATTCTAGCCCACGATGCCTACATCCATATCAGAATATGCCTACATCCATATTGAAATATGCCCCATGACAAATATGATTATGCCTATGACTATGCAAACAACCATGTTTATGTTTATGCAGGAGAGATATCTACAACCATGCCCATACCAATGCCTACATTGATCACGACATTTTGAATCAAGGGAGAGTGTTTGTTGGTATTTTTTATGTGGAGAAGACTTTCTCAATTTTTATTGAATAGAAGCTTGTCTATTTATACAAACTTTTTTTTAACTAAAATTCAAATATCAGATAACATCTAATCTAAAGCAATCCAAATCAGCATAAAATAAAATCTGAACTTAAAGATAATATTCTGATAATATCTTTTACTGTTTCAAAGTCATATTTTCAACACTCCTCCTTGACTTTGATACTGCAAACTCCAAGCATCTTTTTTTTTTTCCTTTTTCGCTTATGCTCCCATAATTTCGCTGTTATGCTAGACATGATGTTGCAAATAACTCCTCCTCAAATTGATCGTTTACAGCTTGCTTGATTTCTCTTATATTTTGTTGCGTGATGTGGGCATGGTGGATATAAATCATCATTTTTCTGTTGTTGTTGTTGTCGATCTTGTTGAAACTCTTGTTTTTGTCTCCTGCATTTTTTTCTTTTTTTGTGCATCTTGATTTGAGTCATCGTAGAATTTGTTGGCAATGTCTGGAACATTGTAATCTTCATCTACTGCTTCCCAAACATCCATAGCATCAAGATGAGCTTTCATTCGAACAACCCAAACTTGATAGTTTTCACTATCAAAAAATGGTGGTGCGCCTTGAGACAGTTGTGAATCAATCTCCATTGCTTGAAGATGGTTGTAAATCTTGTTGTAATTATAGGTTGTAAATCAGGTTTGTGTTTTGGTTTTGCTCATCTCACAGGTCCCTCAAGAAAAAAGCTCTGATACCAATTGTTGGTTTTTTTTATGTAGAGAAGACTTTCTCAATTTTTATTGAATAGAAGCATGTCTATTTATACAAACTTTTTTTAACTAAAATTCAAATATCAGATAATATCTAATCTAAATCAATCCAAATCAGCATAGAATAAAATTTGAACTTAAAGATAATATTCTGATAATATCTTTGACTGTTTCAAAGTCATATTTTCAACAGTGTTGAATAAGTATAGTTGACTGATTCAAAAGTCAGTGCTACTTTATTGCAACACATTCTAGTTGTTGTTATGTTAGTGGTTAGTGGACAATAACAGTAGCTAGGTAGTTTAGCAAATTGTGGGATTGGGTTCCTACTTTTCAGCTTTATTGTTATTCTTAAGGTTATTTAAGCATTGTACTGGAGTCATCATTTTTTAAGCTTGAATAAAATATTCAGTTTCGTTTGTGCAAAACCAACAATCCTTTACTCAAATCCAACACCGTGGAGCCATTTCTTATCGATGAGAAAAGAATTACAGGAAAGCACATCATTTTCTGGGTGCGCAAGAGGTTGGTAGCTCAAGGAATCATTCCTCTCTGGAACAAATAGTCATGAGTTGCAGTTTGTATATATATAGTTTCTGAAATTAATTGCAAACCACGTAAGATATAAACAATCACCCCATAATTGTATCTTCATTTTTGTTCAATGAATTGCATCTCCATAGTAAAAGCACTGCCATTAAAGAGGGAAAACAAGAAGAGAGTGGAAAAGTAAGAAAAGAATTTTTTATATATAACTTGAGGTATGTGAACGTTTTAAGAAAATTTGGGGAGAAGTTGGAACAACTCTAACTAAGTCTATACACAATCATGTTTTAATCTAAAACTTTAAATCAACAATTTACATTAAAGCAAATATTACTTTTAGATACGATTTAAAATTTATATTTAAGAGTAACTTTTTAGTTACGAAATTTTAAAATCGTAATTAAAAGTAAGTCTTTTGTCTATGAAATTTTAAAATTGTAACCTATTAAAACAATGCCTAAAAAAGGGAAAACAAGAAGAAGAGAATAGAAAAGATAGAAAATAATTGGTTATATATAACTTGGGATAGGTGGATGTTTTCAGGAAACTTGGGGAGAAGTTGTAAAAAGTCTAAGTGAGTCTATACACAACCATAATATCATATTTTAACCCAAAACTTTAAGACAACAAGTTAAACTACAACAAATATCACTTTTAGTTACCTTTTTTTTACTACGATCTAAAATTTATAGCTAAACATATCCTTTTGGCTACAAAAATTGAAAATCGTAATTAAAAGTAACTCTTTGGCTACGAAATTTGAAATTACTGGCCTATTAAAATAGTGCCTAATAGTTTAAAAAGCTCTGTCATTAAAGAGGGAAAACAAGAAGAAGAGAGTGGAAAAGAAAGAAAAGAATTGGTCATATATAACTTGAGGTGGGTGGATGTTTTTAGGGAATTTTGGGAGAAGTCAGAATAAGTTTAGTTGAGTCTATATACAACCATGATATCATATTTTAATCCAAAACTTTAAGGCAACAAGTTACAATATAAGAAATATCACTTTTAGCTACTTTTTTTTTCTACGATCTAAAATTCATAGCTAAAAGTAACTTTTTAGCTACAAAATTTGAATATCGTAACTAAAAGTAACTCTTTGGCTACAAAATTTGAAAATCATGGTCTATTAAAACAGTACCTAAAAATGTTTTATTTCGCAAGTTTTTAAAAAATCTTTGCCATTAAAAAGGGAAAACAATAAGAAGATAGTGGAAAAGAAAGAAAATAATCGGTTATATATAAATTGACCCTGGTGAATGCTTTCAAGGAATTTGAGGAGAAGTTAGAATAAGTATGACTGAGTCTATACACAACCATAATATCCTATGTGTTAAGTCAAAATTGACTTTACGTATTGAAAGATTTTGATGACAAACAAAAAGAAGATAAAATGAAAAGCAGA
>JAOQMR010000004.1:14163255-14183358 GCA_027563865.1 Erythroxylum pelleterianum
CAAAACGCGCTAAGGGCGATTGCCTTTAGGGCATTACTCTAACAATCTTACAGTACTATACAGGCATAAGTCGAGTTGTATCGACATACAAGTTGACTTATGAGTACTGTAGATGTATAAGTCGAGTTGCGCGAGGGCACAAGTCGACTTACACTTACAGTAGTAACCCAAAATAGAAATTTTAGTCCTTCTTCAAATTCACCTTAGATCTCCTTATAATCTCCTTTTCCCTTCCAGGTTATTATTTGTTTGTAGTGTTTTAGTTACGTTTTTCACTATGAACAAATTATGGTAGCAAAAAAGTTTTAGAAAAAAAATGTTTTTCGTAGCTAAAAGTCAAATACGTTCTAACTATCGGCTACATTTTTTGAAATTCATAGGGAAAACATTTTGACTATGAAAATATTTTCATAGCTAAAACTTAAATATGTTCCAACTATTAGCTACATTTTCTATTTTTCGTAGGAAAAATTTATTTCATATCCAAAAAAGGAGAATAAAAAATGGTGTAGATGATATCATTTTCTCCATTTAAATGATGTCATCTTTCTAAAACTTATAACCTAAACACAATTCTCTCCTCTTGTTTTCCTTCTTTTGTATTCGCATCGTGTTCTTCTTCTATTGTCTGCTCTAACTATTTCCTCTTCTATCCTCGTTGTTTTCCTTTTTATTGCTCACATTCCAACTACTTGCTTCTCTGTATGTGTTCCTCCTCTTTTGTCTTTTTCATGTAAGTAAGATTTTTCTATTTTTTCTTCTTCTTTGTTGAATTGGGTTTTGCAAATAGGGTTTTGTTTTTCTATCTTGAATTTTATCTTGAAATTGCAACTCATATACACATTGTTGTTCATATTTTTTTTATGTTGACAACTTATTTATGATGTGAAGGCACTGAAGTTCTCATGGAATGTTTTTGTAAAGTCATACATAGGAAATCATTTTTGATTGAGCTCTCCACCTTTTTGGAAAAAATTCTTACAACTTTGAATTTATGAACCATCCTTTCTTTTATGAGCATTATCTCCTTTCAAATTACAAGTTTAATCCTAATTGCAATTCAAGTGATATTTCCTAATTATAACTTTATTTTTAATCTTAAGGTCTCATTTAAAGCAATGAATTCAAGACTACTCTAGAATACATTTCTTTGCTATATTAAGGTGTATTACACCTATGATATAAATGCCCTGAATCCATATACTTCAAATTTCTAGTTTCGTATCCTGTAAATTATACTCTGATTATTTAATTGATCATTTCCCTTATTTTTCTGCTCAAATCAGTGATTATTCCAATACTTACAAAAACTTTTAGCTTTCTAAAGAAAAATAGAATGCAAAAGGCCACGCAAATCTTCCTTGTAGTGTAATTGTTACAGGTGTGGTACTGATAAAATATTCTCATCAAGGTATTTATCAGACAAAATTGCCTTTGGAGTTTAATGATATACTCCAAATTGTTTATGTCTGTAAGGTGGATAAAATAGCTACAAAACAAAATGTCCAATATCGTTGGAATATGATTGAACTGCATATGAAGACTGCAACATAATGTCTTATCTAAAGGAATCAATTTCTTTCTTTTACCTTAATCATAGGTAAATTATGTACTAAAATGATATCTTTTCAAATATGCAAAAAAATAAAATTTACTTAAAGTTGTTCTCATGTTATTGTGGTTATTTCAATTCTACAAGAAGATAAACATCTATAATACTAATTGCACTAACTTTAGATTGTTGATGTCCAATATATAAAAATTCAAATGTCAATAAATGAATGAACATAAGAGGCAAATTTTAAGGGTTACACTTGTTAGAAAGGGTAATTTAATTGTCCCTAGATAGTATTGTTCGCCTCTCTTCCTCTCTTGCATCTTTTTACAATTTTTTATTATTTCTTCCAATATACCTTGAAAACATGCTTTTGGTCTCTAAAGAAGGGAAATTATACTGTTATCTTGAAAACAAGAGCTAATTACCTTATTATATTTGAGCCAAGCTTTCTTATACTACTACTCTTTGTACTTGCAACATTTTTAAAGGACAAGCTATATATGTTATCTATATTCTTGTATTAAGAATTTTATTTGTTCTGGTTGTATTAAGAATTTCTCCCATATTTTCTGGGTTTACTCTCACTGTTTGTTCAGCTGTTTACGTTTTCTGGTTTCATTGGATTAATCTTCTGGAATAAAAGGGCTTGGCTTTTGTGTTATATGATAAACTCTTGAACGACTCGTATAGAGGAACACTCTCTGCTCGCCGGAGATGTCATCTCTCTAGCTACTCTTCTTCTTCCGGTATGACTTATATTCTTCTTTTTGGATAGTAGGTGGAATAATGGAATAGAAGTAATATTTCCTAAGTAATATTCAAGACTACTCTGGAATACATTTCTTTGCTATATTTAGGTGTATTACACCTACGATATAAATGCTTTGAATCCATGTACTTCAAATTTCTAGTTTAGTATCCTGTAAATTGTACTCTGATTATTTAATTGACCATTTCCCTAATTTTTCTTCTCAAATCAGTGATTATTCCAATACTTACAAAAACTTTTAGCTTTCTAAACAAAAATAGAATGAAAAAGGCCAAGCAAATCTTCTTTGTAGTTTAATTGTTACATGTGTGGTACTGATAAAATATTCTCATCAGGGTATTTATCAGACAAAATTGCCTTTGGAGTTTAATGATATACTCCAAATTGTTTATTTCTGTAAGATGGATAAAATAACTACAAAACAAAATGTACAATATCATTGGAATATGAGTGAACTGCATATAAACACCGCAACAGAATGCCTTATCTAAAGGAATCAATTTCTTTCTTTTACCTTAATCATAGGTAAATTATGTACTAAAAATGATATCTTTTCAAATATGAAAAAAATAAAATTTCCATAAGGTTGTTCTCATGTTATTGTGGTTATTTCAATTCTACAAGAAGATAAACATCTATAATACTAGTTGCACTAACTTTAGATTGTTGATGTCCAATATATAAAAATTCAAATGTCAATAAATGTATGAACATAGGAGGCAAGTTTTAAGGGTTACACTTGTTAGAAAGGGTAATTTAACTGTCCCAAGATAGTATTGTTCGCCTCTCTTCCTCTCTTGCATCTTTTTACAATTTTTTGTTATTTCTTCCAGTATACCTTAAAAACATGCTTTTGGTCTCTAAAGAAGGGAAATTTTACTATTATCTTGAAAACAAGAGCTAATTACCTTATTATATTTGAGCTAAGCTTTCTTATACTACTGCTCTTTGTACTTGCAACATTTCTAAAAGACAAGCTATATATGTTATTTACATGCTAGTATTAAGAATTTTATTTGTTATGGTAGTATTAAGAATTTCTCCCATATTTTCTGGGTTTACTCTCAATGTTTGTTTAGCTGTTTACGTTTTCTGGTTTCATTGGATTAATCTTCTGGTATAAAAGGGCTTGGCTTTTGTGTTATATGGTAAACTCTTGAACGACTAGTACAGAGGAACACTCTCTGCTCACCGGAGATGTCATATCTCTGGCTGCTCTTCTTCTTCCAATATGACTTATATTCTTCATTTTAGATAGTAGGTGGAATAATGGAACAGAAGTCCCCCCTCCCCCTTCTTTTTTAAGAGTTATATCAGGCATATGAGCTCACAGCAGGCCAATGCATTCGATTCAGTTGGACGACGACTTGTCCAAGTTTCCTTATGGTTTGCTAACGGCTTCACGTTGCTTTGGGCAATCCTCGATCATTCATTTTGCTACTCCTACTGGAGAAGGGAATTTGGGTGTGAACTTCTTGAGATGCCACCTTGGGAGTTGTTGGTATCGTCTGACAGAGACGCGACATAACCAAGTGCAGGATCCTTTTTCCAATCTTTGATATGCCTTTTTTCTCTTTCTTTGATACCATCACTTCATACTCACTCTATTGTTATTCAAATCTGCTGTTATAAAATCGCAGGATTGTCATTGTTGAAGGAAACTACATAGTTACATTTTTGTTAGGCTTCAGTCTTCACTCATATAAGTACGTAGGATTACAAAAGCCCAACCTTTGAACACAGGTATGGTTTGTCATTAGTTTATTATTATTTTATTTTTTCTTTATTATTATCGTATTTTATTATTATTATTATTATTATTATTATTCTACATTATTATTTTTATTTTAATAGATTTTTTTCATTTTTTCACTATTATCTTGTCACATTTGCATGTGGGTCTACTGGAAATAGCCTCTCTACTAAATAGAGGTAAGGCTGTGTACTATCGGACCCCCCCAGACTCTGCTTCAGTGCGGGACTTCGGGGTATGATGATGATGATGATGATGATGATCATGGTAGTCAATCCTTACCAAAATAAGGAGTTATCATTATCTTTTCTTAAAAGACAAATTTGAGAAGCTTGTCAAATGCTATCCGTTGAACCACTAACTATTAAGGATGATATTGTTTTCAAGGTAACTTGATATCCTTTTATCCCTTTAGTGGCACATTTTGTCAATATTTCATCTAATTAATAGCTATTAGATTAAAGTAATCAAATATATTACTCTTGCTTCCATCTCTTTTGCAGCTATCTTTCATAGATTTAACTTAAACTAGTAAGATTGTATTTGAATTGGCGGCAAGGAGCAATCTCAAGCTAGTTACATTAGAGTTGGGTGGAAAGTCACCTTTCATAATTTTTCAGGATGTTGATGTTGACAACGTTGTGGAGCTTGCACACTTTGCTCTATTTTTTAATCAGATAAGTATATCATTTGTTTTCCCTTTAGTGTAATAGCTTTGGTTTGATGTGTATGTTTTTCTATTGTAGGGTCAATGTTATTGTGTTGTTTCATACATGAGCATGTGTATGACGAATTTGTGGAGAAAGCAAAAGCAACAAATCATGCTCTGAAACCTGTTATTGGTGATCCCTTTAAGAAGGGTGTTGAATAAGGTCCCTACGTACTTTCCTTCCACTTCCTCATTATTGATTTGATTAATCAGCACAACTTGGTTCTTATCTAAGATTGGTATCTAGGCTGTAATGTGTACATATTTCTAGTGGCTACAATGCACATAAGTTGGCACATATGAACATCTACCATATAGGAACACTTCTTACATTCATAAAAAATGATCATTTCTCTAACTTGGCCTCTAATTTATTTGTGGACCTTTTGACGATGTCGGATTGACACAATTTGAAAAGATACTTAGGTATATAAGACTTGGCATTGACAGTGAAGCCAAGCTTAAATGTTGAGGAGATAGGATTGGTTTTAAGGTTTCTTTGTTTAGCCTACCATTTCTCCAATGTGAAGGTATAAATTACTTTAACCCTAGTAACTACTACTTAGTGAGTGCACATCCATTTCATAAAAACATACTAGTAACATTCTCTTTAAACAAACGATGTGCTAATAGCTCAGGATGAGATATTTGGCCCAGCGCAATCTATATTGAGATTTAAGTAAGTTCTTAACTGAAATTAATTACTGCTCTCTAGTAATAATGATTGATGATTCTTAATTTATGTTTGGTTTAATTCTAAAATCCTTTCTTCACCTTTGCTTCTGGCGACATTAATGAAGTAATAAGGAGGTCAAATATGATAAGATATAGTTTAGTTGCTAGAGTTTTCATAAGGAACATCGATATTGTCTTGGGTTTTAAGGGCTAAAACTATGTGGGATAATTGGTTTAATGTGTTTAACATAACAGTTTCTTTTGGTGGCTACAAAATTAGCAATATAGGCAAGGAAAAGGGTATCTATAGCCTTAATAGCTACTTGCAAGTGAAAGTAGTTATTACTCCTTTCAAAAGTCCCACTTAGTTGTAAGTTGTTCATACCTTCCAATTATGTCATCTTTAGCCATAAATAAGTGCATGAAATAGAAGGGAGCTCAAACAAACTCCCTTTTAATTTACCAATAGGACATAGTGTTCCTATTTGCATCTCTTTGAAATATTGCTGATGGATGCCTCATATTGTGTATAGAGTTGTGATGTTTTTTTATCCTTTATCCTACTTACTTAAGAAGTCAGATAATGCTAGAAATGAAGAGGAAAGTGAAGGATTTTAATTTTTTTTATCTTCACATTTATTGTACTTTATAGCACGTGAAAGATCATGGAAAACAATTTGAGAAGCCTTGAAGGACAATCCGTATCAAAGCCTCCTTATTTCAATGGAAACAACTATTCCTATTTGAAAGAGAGAATGGCTATTTATCTTTAATTTCTAGATATCAAAATCTGACAAGCTATAAAATTTGGAGGCACACCGCTTGCTACTAACGATGTAGAAGTATACACTGATGTTGATAGAAGAAATGTACAGCTAAACGCCAAAGCAAGGCATTATCTGATTTGTGCACTATCTTCAGAAGAGTATGAAAAGATATCCTATTGTTCTACAACAAAGGAAATGTGGGAAAAACTTCAAGTTACTTTTGAAGGAACGAATGAGGTAAAGAAACATAGAATAAGTCCTTTAATTCGTCAATACGAAACAATTTGCATGAAATAAGGAGAAATTATAGACGAATTCTTCGGACATTTCAATAACGAGATCACAGCCTTAAAGAACTTGGGAAAGATATATCCTCGTAATGAGCTTGTAACAAAGATTCTAAGGTCACTGTCAAAGGAATAGAGACCTAAGGTGGTAGCTCTAGAAACTGCAAATAATCTCGACACTATTTCACTCGACTAGTTAATTAGAAAGTTGATGATCCATGAAGTCGAGCTTAGGTGAGATAATAATCTAGATGCATTACTTGGGAATGGTAAAGGTATTTTTGATAAGGCTAGAATAGGATATAATGAAAATAATAATATTAGGCCATACAAGAATTTCTTTGTTAAATCCAACAGTAGCTATAATCAAAACAGCAGGAGTCTGATAAATAGCAACTCTCATTCATCTTTTTTGTGCATTTAATATGGTAGACATGGTCATATTAGTCATTCTTGTAACTTTTGGAGAATCAAAAAATTATCACAAATGTATGTTTCGAGACCAAAAGGTTAAACTACTAACCTGAAAGGACCAAGAAAATTTTGGGTACCTAAACTGAGATAATACATTTTGCCAATATGGTTTAGAATAGAGATAAGAGAAAATCAATGGATAGTTTATAGTGATTGTTCGAGACACATGATAGGTGAAATATCACATTTCAATTATACTGAAAGAAAAGATAGAGGATAATGCTGTGTGAAAGTCGTCTACCTTATGATATTAGCAGGCTCCTTCTAATTTATTTTTTGGTAGGCTTCTCTTAGTTTAGAAGGCTCCTCTTAGTTTAACAAGGTAGAATACACGTGTCTTAAAAAGGTAGTTATTAAATTGTGTCACTTCATTTTTCAAAATGCATGTATTATTCTAACAGCTTTTTGTACGTGACTGTCAGAAGATATGCAGATGATCACACCTCCTTTAATAATGTGTACTATTGTTCATCTTTATACGAAATCAATGCTCAAGAACCGTTTATTATATCTTGAGAAGGTTTCTTCCTTCTACTAATCTTTTTCATTCTTAGAAGTGCCATTTTTCCTCTTTGCACCCTAACTCTCTATTTCTTTTTAAATCTCCCAAATCTTACTAGCTTACTTGAAATGACACGAAAAAAGTCCAAGGGATAAAAGAAAACTTTGACTCTCACTACCAACCATGGCGAAACTCTCCGCCATGAACAAGAGTCTGAAACTCCTATTTTTGAATCGTCTTCTCTATCACCAATAGTAAGATCCCTAAACACCCCTACTTAACCTATTTCTATCAGCTATATCAAAAGACCTCAAGTTTAAGAAGCATCTACTCAGGAGACTCCATAGGAGAGAAAGAGAAAGATTTTGGCGATGTTATCTCTTCCTAAAGAATAAAATTCTGATTCATCTTTTGGACACAATGAACCAACGATCAAGCAAAAATATGTCTTTAACTCAGGTGAAGAAAGCTTTGATGACTCAAACCCTAGCTTATCAGAAAAAGAAGAAGAAGAAGAAGAAGAAGAAAAAGAAAAAGAAGAGGTAAAATCTTCTAGTGGGGGTAACTAACAAGAAAGGTAAGATTCCATTCTCTTTCACTGCCTACTATCACTCTACCTACTCCTTTTACTCTGTCTTTCAAAACTTCCGTACCACCATCATCGACTACTCCTCAACTAGTTCCATAAGTAAAAAAATTGCCTAAAGTACACTTGATTGTTAATGATAATGATTCATATGAAGAGCCAACTAGTTTAATAAAGTGTCCACGAAACAAAGGAAGTGTTGCAAAGTAGACTAAAAAAGTATTTTAAAAAGAAAAAAGCCTTAACGCTGAACCAAGGGAAGAAGAAGAATCTCGGAAGAGAAAAAGAGAAGAAATAAAAAAGGCAAAGCACTTATGGTTGAAGAGAATAATGAAGACCCTATTATTTAGAATGAACTATCTTATGAAGAAACGTTGTTTGAAGAAATTTCGAAGGTAAAGGGGTCAAAATCAAAGAAACACAAGAAAGGAGAGTCTTCAGTATTGATCAAGATTTTTTAGTCAATGGAAGCTGAATCACAGTACAAAATGCGCTATAAGAAGCGAAAGGTGGTTGCAAGACATATTTTGTCTCCTCTCCTATTCGATGACATTGGTATTCTCATCTTTTCTATTTTCTTGCTGTTGGTTGGTAGAATTTTTTGAATTTGAGTGAGACAGTGTGTGATGATTTAGTTAGATCATTTTATACACACAATGAGACAAGATGAGATTGATGGGAAGTTGGCAATCGTCTCTTAGGTATGTGAGTGTGAGATTTTAGTTACTGAGGAAATCTTGGGAAACGTACTGAATATAATTCTCATATGCAGAACTGACCTTCCTTTTCATAAGTGAGACATTACTGATCTTGATTTGGGAGAAGTTGTGAATTTATTTTCCTGCACACTGAGAATGCTCATGAAGATAGACCTTGGTGTAGAAATTTGGACTTACTGCCATGATGCCTTGCATCGATATAGGCTACTTCAAGTTTTCCAAGGATTAGTTTAGTGGAAAGATGCAGTCTCCTAGACAGATATGTTGTGTATAATCTAATGAAGGGAAATAAGATTAACCTCCCAACAATGATGCTACGATTTATGGTGGATGAGGGAAGTCATAAGAATACCACTGTTGGTTTGCCTTATGGGATGTTACTTACTAAGATTTTCGCTCATTATGAAGTGTCTTTTGATAATCAGGATTGGTATGAACCTGCCAAGTTTCATTCATCTATTCCTTATCAATTAGGATATAAGCTTAAAGATATTGTATGGGTAGAGAAGAAAACAAAAAGAGTAGCAGACATCTTGGGTCCAACTCCACAGAAATCAGCCCCTGTCACAGTTCATAATACAAATGATCTGATCCTTCAACAACTGAGGGACATGCGATACAATCAAGATCAAATGCGTGAATAGATAATAAGGATGCAACACCAATTCAATGACATACAACTCCTTAACACTATTATCCTACATCATTAACATACTCTAGTTATTTTTTTTGGATATACTGACAATTTTTTTGTTAATGCCTAATTTTTACTCTTACATATTTTTGCATTTTTTTCGTATTTTTTAATTGCTTATCCCTTTTTGATAATGACAAAGGGGGAGAGTATGTACTTCGTTGAAATACTTTGCTTATGCTGTTAAATTTGATGATATATTTCTAAAACCTTTGCTGTTGAAATTCTCTTATTATAATATCACTTATAATAGGCTCCTACTACTTAGTGGTAATAAGAGGCTCTTACTAAATCACAGTTATTAGTACGAACTTATAAATTGCAGGTATCTTTCGAAACCTCTTTAAATCATTTGAATTTTTAAATATTTCTGTTTATTAGTTCTCATCATCAAAAAGGGGGAGATTGTTAGCTTAAGGTTTGTTATTAATGATTTTAATGATAACTATATAATATTTTAAAATTCAAATTTGATTTATTCGAATAGGTAACGATATAATTTTGCAAAAGAATGTTTCCTTTCTTGCAGGATCCTTCTTAATGAACTTACCTTATTTATTAGAAATGATTTCACAATATCTAAAAGAATCTTGCCAATCATATAATTCGACAATCAGCTCCGAGAAAGTGTCAATATTGATATCAAAAATATTTTAAACCCAAAGTCAACTCATAATATAAGTGGAGCAATGAATAACTGAAGAAAATGTTTATTTAAGAAAAAGCTACTGCATTTGCGAAGATGTCAGATTTTTGAAATACTTCAGCAGCATCAATATTCTCAAAAGTCATATTTTTATCAAACTCCTTGTGCCTTAGAAAGTGAAAATACTTTATCAAGAGAGATTACTATTCCTTGAAGATTACATTGAGTAAACCCTATATACATTTTTTTAGAGCTTGTAGAGGCTTATTAAACACTATGAGTGTGAAAGGTTGAAGAATTTTGAAAAATATATACTTGTGAGCTTGGAGAGGCTCGTCAAAATTTAGTACTTGGAGTTTTATAGTGAAATAATTAAGTTGGATACTTGGGAACTAGACGTTGGCTTTGATATAAGCTGAACTAATATAAATCGATTGTGTCACTTTTTCTCTCTTAACTTTTAAAATTTCTCATTATAGTTTTTATGTTTAATTTGCAAGAGGCTCCTTCACTTTTAGAATAGGCTCCTTCTGTTTTAATATTGCGAGAGGTTTCTTTTGTTTTAAATTTTTACAGGCTCTTTTCGTTTTGAATGTTAAAAGTCTCCTTTTGTCTTGAATGTTAATAGGCTCCTTTCGTTTTGAACGTTAACAGGCTCATTTCATTTTGAATCTTAACTAGCTCCTTTCATTTAAAAATTCAAATCATTTAGAGGGGTTTCGATAGATACCTGTAATTTATAAGTTCTTACTAATAACCGTGATTTAGTAGGAGCTTCCTACTACTAATAAGTAGTATGAGTCTATCCTCTATGATATCGTAATAAGAGAATTTTAAGGCAAAAGTTTCATAAATATATCACTAGAAGTAACAACATAAACAAAGTATTTTAGCGAAGTATATACTCTCTCTACTCTCCTCCTTTGTCATTATCAAAAAAGAGATAAGCAATTAAGTTATAAGAAAAAAATGGAAGAGTAAAAATTAGGCATTAACAAAAAAATTATCAATATATCCAAAAAAAACCAGTGTACGTTAATCATGTAAGATAATAGTGCGAAGGAGTTGTATGTCATTGAATTGGTCTTGCATCCTTATTATCTGTTCATGCATTTGATCTTGATTGTATTGCATGTCCCTCAGTTGTTGAAGGATCAAATCATTTATATTATAAAGTGTGATAGGGGATGATTTATATGGAGCAGGATCGAAGACGTCTGTTACTCTTTCTATTTTCTTTTATACTTATATATAATCTTTCAACTTATATCCGAATTGATAGGAAATATATGAATGAAACTTTGCAGGTTCATACCAATATCAAAAGACACTTCATAATGTACAAAAATCTTGGAGAGTAGCATCCTATATGATAGACCACTAGTGGTATTCTTATGACTTCCCTTATCCATCATAAATCATAGGATCATTGCTGGGAGGTTCACCTTCTTTCCCTTCAGTAGATTGTACACAACATATATGTCTAAGAGACTGCATCTTTCCACTTAACTACTCTTTGGAAAAATTGAAGTAGTTGATCTTGATGCAAGGCATCGTGATAGTAAGAAGGTGGGTATGGTGGAGGAGCAACATAGGGAGGGTCCTCATTCTTTCCTTTATCTTTTTTTCTGCTTTTCTTAGTCCTCTATAAGGTGGGTTTCAACTTGTTTTTTTGTTGATTCTTTAAGCTCTTTCCCACGTTTAAGTGTGATCGCCTTGATTTGCTCCCTTTGATTTCCTCCAATATTACTTAGGAGAGTCCCACACTTCTTATAGATAGTACATTCACAAACTCACTTGAACTTTCAATTTGTTAATAGAGGAGACATGGTTCTTCACTACTTGCTCAAACTTCTCTTTTAAACTCGTATATTTAGAAGTCATAAATTTGTCCATCTTAGAATCTATTATATTGGACTTATCATGTTGAAATTTCGGTGGGCCTTGATTCCTCAACTGAATTCCTGCAATATTGGGTCAAGAAAATTTTAGATAGCTCCTCCCCCTAAGATTATAGGTGTTAGATAAGGATTGTTCCCTTCTGACCAAACTATGCGCCTATGTAATTGAGTTATTCCATATTTTTGTTTAACATTAAGAAGCAATCAGCCGTAACATGATTATCTTGCCTACATAAGTTGCGTCCTTGTTAAATTTCTTTAAGTAGAGTTGAAGAGGAGGCTTTCAGGCTATTTAGATGCTTTGTTAAATTAACAATTTTAGCTTATAATGATGTCACTGAATTAATAACTATCATTATCTTTTGATCCTAGAAGGTTGACTGCTATTTGCTTCAATCTGACGTCCAAAGAGAGTTATTATTCGTCATCTCCTCTAGCAAATCTTCTACTTCCTCAATTATTTCGTCACATTAAGGACCCTCCAATATCTGCATCTATGGTGCCCTCATGGGTGGATTAACTTCGTTGTAAACGTGTTGCAATAAGAATTCCTTTGACAAGTTGTGATGAGGACATCTCCTTTGCAAATCCTTGTAATGCTCCCACGTTTCGTATAACAACTAACCCTCGTTTTGTTGAAAATTCATGATTTCTTTGATAAGTCATTGTCTTCATGAGAGGGAAGCATTGGTCTAGAAAAACTTGTACCAAATGCCTATATGTCGTGATGCTGGCTGGGTTAAGTGAATGGTAGCACGCTTTGGTTCTATCTCTGACTGTAAAGGGACAGAGCCTCATTTTAATAGCATCTTATGATATATTAGAATGTATTACATATTTCTAAGAAGTTCACCAGATGAGCATTGAGAGCTTTATTAGCCCCCATAAAACTACACGGTAGTTTGCAACATATTCAGCAATAATGGTTTGATCTTGAATGAAGTTGCTTGCACTGGTGGTTGAGTGATTCTTTGTTGTACCGCATTAAACCCTGACCTCATGAAATCCATAAGGGTTCCTTGTTGGTCTACGCAATCGAATTCTTCTGCCATCATTCTTTCTATCTCTTATTGGCATTTCATTGTTCGAATTTCTCTTTCTTGCCTTGTGATGTCAAAAGTTGGAGCTTCTTCAACCTTGTTCGAACTTTAAGTAATTTTTATGTTCATGCAATTGCAAGCACACAAGAATGACGAAAATTCCTTAAATCAAAAGAATTAAAATCGTTCTAATGCAAAAATCCCTAACAACATCAAATACTTGTTGAGTAAGTTTTATATATAATAAAACTCTCAATACTCACAAATATACAAATCGTATTTTATATTATTAAGGTTATCGTTTCCATGAGGATTTATAAAAACCTATACAATTTGAATCTAACTTTGCCTAAGGTAATACAAAATTGATTTGAATTAAATTTAAATAAAAGAAATTGAAAAAAATAAATAACAAAACAAATAATCAAATATCAAGTGAGCTGCCAATAAAATTAGGTTGTGATCAAAGTTTAATATTTATGAACTATTCTATCCTTATTTTGATTCCTTTAATCTTATTTATTCAATTTATGTTGGATCATAGATTTCCTAAGATTTTGATTACTCTCTCACAAGATCTAATCAATTAACCCTAATTGAATTATAAGTTTGCAATATCTCGATTCACAAACTACTCCTAACTTATTCAATTAAATTTGAAACAATCTCTTAGATAATTAATTTCACAACCAAGATCTCTCTTCGATTGATCATTAATTTTGATAATTGTCGATTTAGTAAATTCCCAAGTTTCGTTGTACAACCTAATTCTAATTACTTTTGACTCACTCTTTCAATTTGTTATCAAGTTTATGCATAATTATCACAAATATCCAAAGATATATTAAAATCAACAATAAATAAAGTCACAAAATAATTCCAGAATAATTCGTAATTTATATTAAAAATCCATAGGCATGTTATACATCATAAAAATCCAGTTACACATCAAGGATAATGATGAAAGTAAAAAGAAAAGAATAAAACTATTTGATTCCTAAATCTACAATGCTAGAATTTCTTGAAGCTCTTCTTTGATCTCTCCACTTTTGATCTAATTTGATTTGTGGGTGCTGCCTCTTCTTTTGTGTTTTTTCATGTTCTTATATAATTCATTAAGGTTCTAGGGTTATGTCTAAGGTTCTCCACTTTGTTCGGTTTCAAAAATAGCCCTAAACCCTAAAAACATGAAAAAAAAACTCATCCCTAAAAAACGTCTATCACGATCATAACTTCTGCATGACTCTCTGTCACGATTAGCTGAATCAAGGGAGCACAATCGTGATATAGAGCCATGCAGCTCTACTCACGTCTGTCACGATTGTGCTCCTTGTGCACGATCGTGCCTTCCTTCAAGCTTCCTCCATCTTCTTCATTGTTCAATTTTCTAACTTCCAACACTCACAAACACATCTAACGTCTCAAGAAACTTAAAATTAAGATTGAATTCACGCTTCTTTAAACTGTACAAACACTTGGAGCATAATCAAACACTAACACTAGTACAATTCTAAGCCTATACATATAATAATCATCTAAGAAATACTTGAAAACACACTAAAACTTTTAGAAAAATATAGTATGAACTATACCTGTCAACGACCATTAAAGTCTCCACTTAGAATATCGATCTCGTTAGGGAAGATTTGTTGAATCACCTCATCTAGCTCTTCGTAGAATTTGTTTTTAAGTTATTTGTCCAAACCTACTTGAGGTGCATTGAACATCACCTTTCATTGTAATCTTTAAAGACATAATCCTATCATTAATCTTCTTCACTCCTATAACATAAGTTATAAGTTCCTTAATAGTTAAGATACATATCTCATTCTATCATCTAGGACACCTAAGTACAAAAGTTTGAACCTATTAATTTCTTTCGCTTTAGCTCCTGTCTACTTTGTCTCCTAGATGTGAATTTTATATTTATCTAAAATCTCCACTAATTCCAAAGACTTCTATGTAATGGTCTTAATGTTCCAAGAACCTATCCAAAATTTGTCAATATCTTTTTCTCTTAGAGCCAAAATTCACTTAAGGACTAACCCTTGCTCTGTCATCGACAGTCAAAGCTACCATTCCTATCCCAATGCCCAACACAAGCTAAAGAGGAGGAAACACAAATTATTAATAAATTCTAACAAGGGCACCATAATAAATGGGTCTAAAAATCACAAATCAAAAATTCAAAGGTACAAATCTTAACCGTTGTTAGCAATTAGGTTTCTACAGAATGATAAAATCTAGTATTGAACAGTTAAAACAGAACAAACAAACTATTAAAAATTATAAACGAAAAGAGCTTAATCAACAAGGATATTAAACCCAAATCAGATGGAAACAATTATGAAGAGCTGAACTAACAAGGATATTAAACCCAAATCAGATAGAAAAAATTATGAAAAAGCAAATGCCAGGGACCTAAAACACCAACAACTCCCATTCAACTCAATAACTCTAAGCCCAATTAAAACTAAGCCATGTGATAAGCTAAGGGATTTTATAACAACTCTAAATGAAGAGTCTAATGACAAGAACTAACAAACACAAACTATGGCAAGAAGAAACAAATCAAGCTAGAAAAAAGTAGTGCCGACAAATTACTAGAGTTTTATGACAATCACACAAACCAAAAACCTAACAACCACGTAACAAAGGATACAAGTTAAGCTTTCTGTGCAAATATAAAGACCCAAAACTTCAAAAGCAAAATTTAAAAAAAGAAACTCCTTTAAACAACTATGTAAGAGCGTCAACATTTACAAGAAGTGATATAAAGAGAAAGACACAAACTTTTAGAAAAATTCAACCAATCGAGCTAAGCAAGCAGAAATTCCAACCAAAAAAGAGATAAAAATCGAAACTTTCACCCTAACTGCGAGTCAAAACAACAAGGTTCTTAGACCCACTAGCCAAAATACTTTTAGGTACCAAAGATCAGTACACGTATAAGTAAGTCTCATGATTCTTGTATTGAAAGTTTTGGGGAGGTCGATCAATTACAAAATATACCGTAAATTACTTATAATTCATCAAATGAAAAAGTTGATTGTATCCGTAGAAAATTCAAGTTTGCTAAAATTATGTTCTTAGGTTATAAAAGTTTTTACTGAAAAAAATATTATAAAGATTCCAAGTTAGTACATATTGAAAAGGTGAACATGTAAAATAAAACTTGAATTCGTAAGAGCTAAAACTTCAAGAATTGACATGAGCAATTGAATCCAAGATATTTCAAAGTATGAGGTATAAAGAATTGTGTTGGACATATGTTCACTTTTTCACTCGAATCAGACTGAAATACAACCCACCTTAACGATTTGATCTTGAGATAAACTGCTAAAAATGAGAATTTTTTGACTCTCACATTTCTCACATTTAAATATATTTCAGCGCTTCGTCAATGCAGCTAAAACCCCGATATCAAGACACCACCAAGGACATTACTAGAGAATATAAATATGCTTTTACGCAGAAGGAACCTGTCACAGTAAGCGCATAGACCAGAGAGGCATTTCATATGTTTGAATCCTACAGTTAAATAGACTCCAGTTTTCACCACGTAATCGTCTTTCAAATTAAGTTCTATGGACACAATAAGACACAAGAAAACGCAAAAACGTGAAATAATCAACATAACTGCGTGTACACAGTAAACAAAGTGCATATATTAGAGGATCAAATATCTCTCGAGCACTCGGTTAAAAATTAACAGGACTTTTTTTTTTGGGGTGTTCAATACTACATTCATTCGTACAACATTAAGAACTGCGGGGTTAACCTAACGGTTAAATGAGAGTCACCTTGTTGCCCTTTCAACTAACTAGTGAAGATATGGGGTTTGGTACTGGTAGCCATTTCCAAAGTAACTGCCATAACTGGGAGAGAAGCTGTAAGTAGCAGAACTGATAAACTGGGGAACATGGTTGTCAGCAGGTGCGGGATAAACATATGGTCTGTCATACACATACTGCGGGTACTTATCAGTAACTCTTGGATAAAATGTCTTGTCAGAAGCAGTTCCCGTGACACGGGGATGACATCCTACACCAGCACGTGGTCTTTTAGGCTGAGGTTTACCAGTTTCAGTTACCCTTTTCTTGTCTGCCTTCGTCTTCTCCAGCTGAAGAAGTCGTTTCTGGAGTGGGTAAACCGGATATTGCTCCTCAAGTTTATGCTCTTCAATGCACTTGATCATGGCCTTAAGGGCTGTCAGCTCTCGTTCATTGATCTCATTCTGACAAAAAAGTCTTTATCAGAGTCCTAAATTAATGGTCTGTACTAATAGTTACACAAACAACACTTAATACCACCAATCGCCATCTTATATCAACTTCTGATGTTGACAACAAAGTGCATACATGAACTTCATTGGGAAATCTAGAAAATCTGTTCTATAATAAACCAAGCAGTTTTCCAGCACTTGCAAGCTTAAGAAGAAGCACAAAAGCCCATGGCCAAAATTTGAGCACTTTCAGGATTGTCTACACCATTAAAGTTAGACATAGGGTTACATTATGCCTGGGTTTAGCTGCGCTCTTTATCCTCGTTTTAATCTTTTCGTGTATTTGTAAGCCTTAATGTGATTGAAATAGGTTGGGCAATGGGTTGGCCCAGGCCTGCCCAGCCCAGCTCAACCCTAGTAGGCGGTCCGAATCCTACACGAAACCATGTCAGACTCGAGTCACACAGCCTGCTCAACTGCCCCAATATAACGTCATTTTGGTTTCACTTCTCAAAACGACATGGTTTTGGTCTTAAGTTTCTTATTGAAAAGGAAAACTGAAGTAGAAAAACCTTGTGAAGATTAAATAATTAAGAAAACACAAATTATTAATTCAAATATGCCCCTGCATCTTGACCAGTGTACCAAGCACGTAAAGATGCACATGCAAAAAACTGCACATTAGGATCTATGAACTGGGTACTTAGATTCAATTGTACGTGAATGCCACTATATTCAATGCATTTTCTTCCTTCCACTGAACTTCCAGTATCCTATGCTTTAGAAGCAGTAACTCATTATGAACGTTCTAAGTGGGCCCCTTTAAATGATTTAAGTAGGAATAATGTTAGGGAAAAAGCAACTCGTTTCCATATGGCCAAGAGGCAAGGAAATCCTTGCAAAGTAGAGATCACAGAAATTCAAATACTTCTTCAACTCATAGTAGTTGAGCAAGAATACAAACCTGTAGAGTCATAGGAGATGTATTTCCAGACTTGACATATGAAGAAAATTTTCTGGCCTCCAAGTATGATTTCAGTAACGGTACAGGTAGGAACTGCTCAGTCAACTCAAAAGCAAAAGCCAAGTTAACAGCATCAATTTGCCTTCCACTGTTGACCAGTAATTTAATTACACCTGAAGCATCAATGAAAAAGGAGATAAGAGAGACATCCAGAATAAAGCGCTTCCAGCATAGATACTTCAAGTATTCAAATATCTTCATCCCATAAGTAAATGAATCTCAACCTGGCATTTTATCTGATAGCCCAAGGAATCGACAAAGCTCAGCTGCTTGATGACGACGTGAAACCATTGGAATTAGCCTGGATAGTTCTTCTTCGTTGAAATCGGAAGCAATTCCAAAAGTGGCTAAGAGTTGTAAAAATACATGTGCCTCCAAGGAGTTCCCATTGCTTGCATCCACATCTAAAGCATCCAATTTTGGCTTCCATTCTTCTGCGATAGCCTTTGCTCGCTTCTTAACATCTGCTGAGA
Source organism: Erythroxylum pelleterianum (assembly GCA_027563865.1). NCBI lineage: Eukaryota > Viridiplantae > Streptophyta > Magnoliopsida > Malpighiales > Erythroxylaceae > Erythroxylum > Erythroxylum pelleterianum. The sequence continues at coordinate 14,182,058 of JAOQMR010000004.1, forward strand.
TGACATCAGATACTGAAACTAAATCTTCATATGTTAGTACAATGCTGAGGCACTCCATCAACATGATACAGGTTCGACGAAGCCCCAAAAGGTTAGAATCTTTCTTTCCATCAATATTTGGTACATCAACCCGATAGAAGTGGTCTAAAGAGTTCAAAACCAATTCAGCAGGTTTAGAAGCAGTCTTTAGAGCAAATGGAATCTCCTCCTTTAGAACAGCAAGGTTTTTACGGTTATCTGATATAAACTTGTGCAGCCCTTCAGAGTCCATCTCTTTACACAGTGCAAGCAACTGGGGGTAAGAAACCACTTCCATGTTTGTATTTACAGGAGAATCTTTGATCTCTTCCAAGTTACTTTGGCGCACCATGGCATCAGTTGTTCGGTATTCAATGGTTGGCGACTCACCATGGTCATCATTGGTGACATCAACAGATTTGACAGATGATACCTTCCTATGCTTGTTTTCAGCAATAGCAATTGCCAACATAGCAGCATCTCTTTTCTCTTGGAGTCTCTCCAATGAATCTTGTTCCTTGGCCATAACAGAAACTTCACATTTTTTCAACATTTCTTGAGCCTTTCTTGTTTTTCTTTCATACTCCTTTTCTTGGTCTTCCAGTTCATGAAAGCGCCTCTTCAATGACCTCTCAAGACAATGAAAATGTTCCTCAATTTCTTTCCATTTCAAGTTGAGTGTTACAGCCCGATGACTTTCAAGTTCAGCAAATGCTTTCTGAAGTTGCTCTATCTTAGAGGATGTAGAGTTGATGAGGCTTGCAACTGATTCAGTATACTCCATGGCAGACAAGCTGGCACATATTAAAAACTTGCACATTAGAGATATGCACATCAGAGTTAAAGAAAGTCAATGTAGGCCAAGTTTTTTTAAGAATATAAGCATATTTCTCATATATAGGTTAGACGGTGCACATGCTCATTCCTGAAAATCATAATACATCAGAATGTAATGAGAAGAAAAAATCATTAAAAACACAACACTAAGTACTTTTCCTAGTTTCTTTCCAATATTTTCAAGATTGAGAGTTCAAATTTTTGGGGGCGTTTGGTTTGAGCACGAGTTTGAGAATGGGTATGGGTATTATAGTAGAAGGGAATGGGAATGGGAATGGGAATGGGAATAAGGATGGGTATAAAAAATGATGTTTGGTTTGTAACTTAGGTTTCTGTATTAATACTAATAATGTTGTTGTTGTTGTTATTATTAATTTTGTATAATAAAATTAATAATAATAATAAAAGATAATTAATTTCGTATAATAAAATTAATAAAATAATAA
>JAOQMR010000004.1:14199874-14214484 GCA_027563865.1 Erythroxylum pelleterianum
ATAGGTTCAAATCGATTTAGGTTGTAAACATGGTTTATTCTTTTGGGCATAACTCCCTCATCCGACCTCCAATTGAGATGATTCTTGGACCAATGGATTTATAAGACATGTATCTATCCCTCCATGAAAATTTGTATCATTTGGAGTTAATTTGAGAGAGTGTGCATTAAAGTAAGTGAGAGGTCGGGTAGGAGAGCATGATTAGGGTATGAACACATTTTGGTATTTTGATGATATCTTGAGCTGTAGAGCTCCGATTGAGGTGATTCTTGCTTCAAATTAAACAAGAGACATAGAGCTATGATTTATATGAAGAAGTAAATTTGAAATTCGGACTTGAAGATTTCCAAATTCTGTTCGCAAGCAGGAGAAATAAGTTCAAGTATAGTGACTGTTTTGTATGGCCACGCCATTGAACAAATTGTAAGCAAATTTTTGGGATGTTATGAGCAAGAAGATGAATAGAAAATGTCTAAGAAGGGTTCAATGAAAATAAAATCAATGCAAAAACCCTTCATAGTTATAGGCATGTAAGCTCAAGTTTCATGATTTTCGCAAGAGACTTGGGTTCCGGTAACGGGAACCAACACAGACCCTAGGTGTAGAATCAGCCGCAAGTCCCGTAGAAAGGTGTCGATACGGCGACTCGACTTTAATTTACCAGTGTCAGGGGTACGGGGGTTGCTTAATCAGTTACACCTAGCACATGATTATCCATTCATTTCCTCACCAATCACAAAAATCATATAAAAATATTAAGTACAAAATCAAGTAAGGCATTATGCCTTTATTTATCAGTCCAACTGATAAAATGAAACCTTGTCATGGCTCTAAGCCAAAAAAGAACCAAAAATATGCAGCAAACATGACTCAATTATGCATATGTAAATTTTAAAAGATTATTTCATGCAATAAAGGTCATCTTTTTCACTCCAAATGCAAAGTTGTTCAAAACAATGTCGTTTTATAAATACATAAGCATATTAGCATCCATTTGAGATTCAATTTTAATATGCATTACCTAGGTTCAAAATTCACATACAAGTCATCATACATGTCTTAGGATGATCTAATACCATATGAGAATATTGTTTCCCAACTCACCTCAAAAGAAGATATACACTCCTTTAACTTCAATAATCCTCGATACGAGCTTCTTGATTCATAGCTCCCGAGTCTTTATACATAAAAAGGACATACAATGTAGTTGCTACTTAAACATGAATTTTATAGTCATACACCATCACATAAGTGTATAAAACACAATATCACTCTCTTTAAGCTATAAGATTCGAACATTAAGCTTCTCACATGATTACTTTCTTACTATTCACATTAGCTTTTCTTTTGTATTTTCTAAGACATTTAATGCCTTTAATCAAATACTTACTCATTTCATAACATAATTAAACACATCTTTATCCAAGCATATTAGGCCATTATTCATCAATCTAAGCAACAATTCATGTTTGCTCTAAGTAAACATGAAGGCCGCTTTCAATGTATACCATTACAAGTCCTTAAATCCTAAGCCAAGTTCACTTAGACATTTTATCAAACACCTAATATGCATGGCTTTCAAGACTTTATCATAGTAACTAATGCTCCTATCTTGTTAAATAGTAAAAACTTCCAATCAATGACACGTTTCACCACTCCATTCCAACCAATTTCCTTCATTTAAGCTACATTTTATCAATTGTACAACTCATTACATTAATCCACTTCTTCTCCATCATTTCAACCTAAACTTAACCAACACACATCTTCTTCATTCTTCTTCATCAATTCACATCATACATGTATAATTAACACCATAGAATTCATTTAGGCCAACAATTTCAAAAGATATTCAAAAATTCACAAACTTTCACCTAAAGGGGACAATTTTGGTTTTGACTTAAAGAACCCTCTCCATGACACATTTTATTCATCTAAACCATGTTTCATTCATATTTATGCATGGAGAACAACATATCTTAACTCCAAACTCAAAATCATAATGTAGAGACAAATGAGACAAAATTTACCTAAACCTTCCCTTGATGATATATTCAAATCCTTTGAGATTTTCTTAAATCTAATGATAGATTTGAGTTCCTTAACCCCAAATTAGCTTAGAACACCTTGATTGAGGTTGAAGAATTAAAAAGATGGTAAAATTTTAGGTGATGGCTGAAACCCTCTTCTCCTCCTCTCTTCTCCTTTCTTCTTTCTTTTAATTAAACTAAGTGTTTTATCGTTCAATTAATGGGTTTGCACGGTCACACTCATTAAGAAGGGTCTAGAATTTGACTCTTCTTTGACCAAACATGGTGAATTTACCATTTTGCCCTTAGGTTGTATGAAATAACCATTATATCACCATTATACCCTTCAAACTTTTCCTAAATTTGCAATTAAGCCCAAAATTTGGGAATCACCAAAACTTTTATTTTCATTTTGGTCCTCGGACTTTTGAAAATTATAATTAAGCCACTTAACTTTATAAAATTATATATTGGACCTTCAAGAATTGAAAAATTACGTTTAAGTCCTTTGACTTTTAACAATTGGCAAATAAGCCTTTATATACATCAATCTTTCCAATTAAGCTTTCTAAGTGTCTAATAAGTCTATAAATCATGTTTAATCACCTCTAAGGCATTAGAACACATTAACTTATCCTGCATAGTCATATCCATTCAATGGGCTTGATTTTACTAACTCAGAAGCTTATATGTCAGAAATCTCTAAGATTTTGCATATCGATGAACTCTAAGTTCATGTAAGGGCATATAACATTATAAATCACTGGCATATATACCCAAAAGGATTTAAATTGTTCATAATGACTCATAATCAATTACAAATATGAATGCCTAGCCAAATTCTCATAATCTCATATATCAATTTACATTCTTAACCTGTCTTTTTCTTAGCGCATGACGAATTTACCACAAATTCTCATTTAATTGCCATTTAATTAATCAGATCTCCAAGAAAATGTTCGGGGTCCAACATAAATACATCTTTGAACTCATATACAACCATATATTTATCAATATATAGTAGCATCTCCAAGTATAGAACAATACATAAGGGCTCGGAGAATCCGGTGTTACAAGTCCTCCCCCCTCAAAAGAGTTTCGTCCTCAAAACTCCTAAGTCGAGGACACATATAAATGGGGGTACTGACGTCTCATAGTATCCTCAAGTTCCCATGTCATCTCCTCAACCATCAGGCTAACCTAACCTTAAGTGCAATGTTTACATCCTTTTCTTCCTAATGTTCCTTTATGATCAAGCTGTCTTCTTTTAATCATAACTCCCTAAAAAAAATCCAAATGCCATGATTCTTATGCCCCACAAAACTAGACTTCCATTACTATTATTATATCTAAACATTACTCAAACAACATCTCCCTTTAAAATATAATCTCTATCCAAATTATGTCCTATTTCTGGTAAGAAACAGACTGGCAACCAATACTCAAACATCAATAAATCATTATCAATACATATTCTAACAAAACCGTTTCTAAGAAGCCTTAATAAGACATAAATAATCATTTTTCATGTTTTATACTTTCACTAATTCGAACTCTAAGGTCCTCAAAAATCAGGAAATAGTATAAGGTTCCTGCACAGGGGTCTATCGCAGGTAGTAATAGGGAAACAAGAATAACTCGAACCCTAGTCACTATTTTTCAAGCCACTTTCATAGAGGTCAAGTTAAGACCTATATCTACAACTCTCATTCTTTCAGTTTCTTCAAATTCGTGCTCTAAAGATATGAAAAATAGATCGAAAGAGAAAGATCAAATTGAAACCATAATTTCAACTTACTTTGATAACTTCTTTCCTTCTCCTTTTTCTCTCCTTCTCTTCTCATTTTAAATTTTTCTCTCTCTTCTAACCTTACGACAGACCTTCACTCTTACTTCTATTGCCTTTTCATCCTTTTCTTTAGAAAATTCAAGAAGGTCAAACTAATCCAAGTGTCACCATTTTATTGGTCCATGTGTCACCATTCTATTGGTACATATGTTATCCTTCTATTAGTCCATATGTTACTTTCTATTAGTCCAGGTGTCACTTACTTTAGGCTTCAAATGTCACTCATTTTAAGCCTCCATATGTCACTACTCGTAACGCTACACATGTCACCAATTGTAAGGCTATATATGTCACCATTTGTAAAGCTACACATGTCACCATTCTATTGCTCCACATGTCACAAGTCTAAAGTGCCATTTGTCACAAACTTAAAGGGACACTTGTCGCAATTATACTCAAGTCACTTGTCATCCATTTAATTAACCCATTTTTCACTTATTCCCAATGCCATATGTCACCATTTCATAGGCCTAATCAACCTAAATTCCCATAAATAAATTTGTCTGGCTCTTTAACATTTTTTCTAAACTAAATGCACATATCACCTCATTAATTACTCAATTGTAACAATAAATTCCCAATTCACTAATTAAAATCCATCAAAACAAAATTCAAGACAAAATGAACACACAATTACATCATGATCAGTAAAAACCTTTCATATCCCAGAACATGTCAATTAAGTGTATATACTATCTTGCAATGGCAGTTTAATCTCTTAACAATTATAAGAGGCAGGATATTACATATGATCTTATCTAATTTTGAATCCCGAGAACTGGACTCATCTTGCTAAAATTCTGGGGGGTCTTAATTTCTCATTTGAGTCTTTGCATTGTTAGACAAAAAGAAATCTGGGTAGTTTTACTACCCTGAATTATATATGTTTAAATAAGAATGATTACTTCCCTGACCAAATTGTGGTTCATTGAAGTTGAATTGCTCCACGTTGTTGTTTCCACTAGGAATCAATCAACTATGATACGACTCTCTCATCCATATAGGTTACATCTTTGCTAAATTACTTTGAATGGAGAGAAAGAGGTAGCTATTAGGCTGTTTAATTCCTCGGTAAGGTTGTTGATTTTAGCCTGCAATGTTGTCATTGAATCTACCAAAATCATTCCTTCTATATCTGAGAAGGTTGACTATTGTTTACTTCATTTTGATGTTTAAAGACAACTATTGTTTGCCATCTCTTCAAAAAAATTATGTTTCGCTCACAATAGTGGTCGTATAATTCCTTGATGATAGAAATTTAACCTTGGCCTCATAAATTCCAGTCCTTTGCTCTCTTTGATGTATTCTGTCCATCATCATTCTTTCTATCTCTTCTTGGCATTAACTTTTCATGTTCCTCATTCATGCCTTATGATGTCCAAATTGATGTGTCTTTTACTTTTTGTTCAAACTTGCTTCTCTTCTTTTTTAATTTTCAATTTCTTATGATTGGTTACCACAATCATAAGAAAGGCAAAATACTCTTTAGAACAAAGGAATTTAACTATTCTTAAACTAATTCCCCGGTAATGACGTGAAAAACTTATTGAGCAAGTTTTATCTAATGTAAACTCCTCAAAATCTGTAAGTATACGAATCGTAAACTTGTAGTAATTGAGGTATCGAATGAGGAATTAGCTAAAACTAAATTAACCTAACTTTATCTAAGGTTGTAAAAATTGAATTTGAATGGAAATAAAAATAATCAAAAAATTAAGCAATAAAATATGAGTTAGAGTGAAAATAAATTCATAAATTAACGCAATTAAATTTTGAACACTTAACCACTTAACAAATAAGCTACCACAATTAAAAAAAATGATCAAGAATGAAAGTCAAGATTCATTCTATCGTTATTTTGCTCCTTTAACCACTTTTGATTCAATTTAGTGTCGATACTAGATTTTTGAAGGGTTTATTTTTCTCTCTAAAGACCTAATCATTTAACCCTAACTAATTATCCCTAATTTACAATGAAATTCCAGATTTGCAATCTCTCGATTGATAAAAATAGCCCAACATTTTCAAATACTTATTGAGCCATCTATCAAATAATCGAGTTCTCACACAAGATCTCTCTTCGTATGATTATCAATGATATTTGTGTGACTTATTAGGTCATTAAATCTTATTACCCAACCCAATTAGATAACTTTCTACTCACTATCTCAATTTATTATTGAAGTATAAATAAACACAAATATCACGACACCCAAAACATTGTATCGAAATTAAAAGTGTTCAATTAGAAAATAAGTCAAGAATAAATCCTAATTTGAAATTAAAACATTATCAACATGTATAACATCTTCAATACCATTTTATCAAATTAAAAAAAATAAAAAAGGAAGAAGAAAAACTTAAGTTGAACTAGTCTAGAGTTTGCTAGACAACTATTGCTCTTCTTACTCCTTTCTTGATCTTCCTTTCTTTTTCCCCAATTTGGTAAGATGGTGGCTACTCTTGTTTTGGAGTATTTATGTTCTTTTCTAGTTCTTGAGGCTTCTAGAGTTTACCTGCTTAATTTGGTTCCGAAAATAGCCCTTAAACATCAAAATTACAAAAAGACCCGCATGCTGGAAAAGCTTAAATTTGATGGAATTGTTGTCTATGCTCTCTGTTATGATTGTGACAAGCAAGTCACAATCGTGCACTACTTCATTTAACATCCATCTTCTTCATTCTTCAATTTCTTGGTTTCCATCACTAAAAAATTCATCAAATGCCCCTTAAAACATAAAATTATGATCCAATTCTGCTTCACACCAAACAAACACTTAGATTGCATACAATTATTAACAATATCATAATTATAAGCATATACATATGATAATCATCTAATAAACACTTAAAAACATAGTTAAACATCCATGAAAACATAGTATAAATTACACCTATCAAAAGATTACTTGTACAATCATCACAATGAGAATTTTCATAGACATACAAATAATGTTGCTAATGGATTCCTTAGATTTCTTATATAGGGTCAATTCGATGAACTTGTTCTCTAGCAATGCACCTACATGTTTTTTAATCTCATTTTAGTCTATGAGATTGACTTCCTTCTTTATAAGGAACAAACATAACTTGTAATAGTCTTTTTACAATCTATTAATTTCTAGTCTCAGTAGAACAATAACTAAGAACAATTTAGGGATAATATATAAATGCAATATGAATCTCATAATTATAGTTTCATCATAAAATCATTTACAATGTATAATTATCCTTTTGGACTTTTTCATATATATCTGAATATGTATAAGTTAAAGAACTTCTTTAAATAATTACATCATTAAACTATAACCAATCGATTGGATATTAGGCATAAACCATTTTCCACTTACACTATGCCAATCATTTAAGTATGTAATATGTTATCTCTATATCACAATTATGCTACAATTAGAATAGTGAGAGAAATCTACAAGATTCTCTATAGTAAGCACTAACTTAAGTCTTACGAATTGTATCTTGTTGATTATCATAATTAAGAGAAGTTACTTAAATACATACTTGGATCTTTGATGAGACCTTAACTTCTTTTACATGCCTAATGATTCTAATTTTTTACAATACATCACTATCTAAACAATGCAAGGAACTATACCATACTTTAAAAAAAATTCATGATCCAAATAATCATTTCCACTAAATAAAACATGGATTATGGCCTGATTAGCAATTAATGCTATATTGGAACATTTCTAATCTTAATATAAAATTATTCCAAGTAAAACATACCTTAACTAGGATTCACTTATAAAATTAATTTCCTTATAACTTGGAACACAAATACTAACTTTTACATAAAACAATAAATATCTCTAATACTTTATAAGTATTAGATATCTCAAATAATAACACCTGTAATACATTACCTATGTATTTGGACTCAAAATAGGTAAACAACTTCCATATATACCTTTATATATCTAATTATCATAGTTAAGTTTTTAACTTTTCATATCCAATAAGAGTTGTTCTTAGATAATTATATTTTCAACAATTGAAAATATAAAATTTAATTGTTTTTATAAACAATATGTCTCTTTGTACTCTAACATTCTTATAGACAAGATAAATTCAAAATCATCTCCAAAACAAACTCTTCAAATTTATGATAAAAGTGAATCTTTCGACATCTTGTAGCCTTTCAATTATACATCAAATGTATCAACAACATCAATGGTTCCAATTAGATGCAATATCATGAGATTTGAACTTTTCAAATTTCATCTTACTCCTACTACTTATCTTGAGAACCATTCACCTATAAGTATACATTGAAACAAACAATTTGTTCAATGGTTCTGTAAGATTATATTCAACCTTTTGGATATCTTTTAGCCTTTTATTATCCTTTTTGATTTTAAACTTTATGGATAATATATGCTTCAACTAAGCATTATATTCCAAAATCTTTAACTTTAACTCTTTCAAAGTCTTAGCACTTTATATCTAATGTGAAACCTTAATAATTGACTTAATTAAAACTATTGAAGTTAAGTTGAAGTACTATTCATAGCTATAAAAGAAATAAATATTGCATCATACAATATCTCATATTGCATATTCCTCCTCACACAAATCCATATTTTTATCAAATTTAGTTATGAAGATATTAATTAGATAATCTCATTCCATGTAAATAACAAGAAAATTTAAATTTTAACACATTGGTCTCATTAAAATGGTTCAACATTCTCACTTAGATTTAAACAATTTGAACTTTTTAAAATTTTTAAATCAATATAATTAATACATATGACCATATCATATAAAGTCATTAGTAATTGAATGCAACGCAAGTATCATCCTTTTATGAATTGTTATCACATCTAACACATAATATATATAAGATTTAAAGATTCAATGTCATCATCATCTATTCACCAAAGATTGATTTGGTTATTACTTAACTTAATAACCTTCACAAGTTTTATGTGAATCATAATCAAAAGGGCACATATATCCTTCTATGTGGATTCTCATCATATTGATTTAAACAACATGACATAAAAGGTGGTTTTGGTTGTCTAACTTTGTATTATTATCCTTTACGTTAAGCATAAGTCTCATTTAATCCAACACATACAAACTATTTGCATAAACTGGATCAACTACTTTTGCTTAACATTCTATTTTTTTTCATTCCTTGAACATTTTTTTTAAGATGAAAAAAATTCCATTAAAATGATAGTCAAATGGGAGTTACAAAGATCACTAGCTATACCACTATTCTATAGACTTGTTGTACCTCTTTACATGCCCGAGAGATTACAATAAAAATGCACACTCGCAGTCAGTAATTTTTAAAAACATATGGCATGCTCCATACGAGACCCAGGATCCAATGGTATATAAGCTGCATGCTTCTAGTTACTAGCAATTTGGCAATTAGGTGTCCAATGCGTGTAAGTACATATTCTCTTATGTGCATGATCTGCGTTATTCTTCCATGTTTAACTGATCTCTTTTTCTCTGCACATCTAACCCTTATCCATTTAATTGTTATGGATAACTCTATTTCCCCACTAGTTGCCCCTTATTAGGGTTAGCTTCATTATGCCAAGGGAGATCCAAATTAGATTTCCCCCTCATATCTTGATAATTTTGAATTCCCTTCACACTATACAATTAGTATGTGTGAGTAAGGGAGCTCTTCCTTCAATTTGTCATGATTGTTATATGTGCCTTGTTATAATTTGATCCGCTCTTCACCATTAGACTAAACTTTACGTCCATTCTGTGTACCCCTACTATTTCCCTTATCCAGCATAGATTTTTGTCAACTAGGGCATTCTTATTCAAGTTTTGTGTTGTGTTGTCGAAGTCTTTATGGAACCTCAGGTTGTGTTCCCTCCATATGGAGTATATGTAGCAAGTTAAAGCTATTTTGAAGAGAATGACATCATGCTTTAATTTTCATACTATTCTCCTAATCTATTCAAGTATTCTTAGCTAATAAATGGATTCAAAGTAAACATGCAACGTATATTGAATTTTAGACCATATTGTGAGGTAATAATTACACTAGAAGATAGATGATTTTTGGTTTCTGGGTGGGTTTTACAAAGACATAGTGGATCAGTGATCCCAAAACACCTAACTTTAGTACTAAGCCTTTGCTTAACCACTAACCAACTGATCAAGGACGCCTTCGGGATAAACGTATTTTTCCAGATCAGATCATACTAAGAAACCTTAAGGGAATGAGGTCTGAAAAACTGAAAGCAAAAGTCATTAATAAATTTATGAGAGCTGTTTCTCATCTATATTATCCTATGCTCTTCATGTTGATTGGGGTTATATTGAGGAACAATGATGTCCAAAGTAGAAACACCTTAAAATTACTTAGCCAGTTGTCATTCTGAATGATGGTGCTAACTATAGCCTTTGTAAGGATCTTGGCAACAAGATGTATCAGCTCATATCTCTTATAAAGAGGGCTTAAATTGGACCAGTTATCAAACCAATATCAGGTGATATTCCTATTTCCCACTTGAGCTTTTATATAAGAGTAAATTGTATTCCTTAATCTCAAGATCTATATAACACTCCAAGATTGCTTCCCACTAGTTTTAACCTGCTAGAGGTTAGTATTTTTAAGGTAGTATATTGATCTACTTAGACCAAAGGGATTCCTTATCCATTAATATCTTTCACATCCTTTTAGACAGAAGAACATTGTACATCATTTGAATTGAAACTATCTCAAACCTCCTTCATGTTTAGGCAAACACTAGTTCTCTCATTTAATGTTTGCTTCCTTGGATACTTAAGCCTTCCCTGTCCATAAGATGTTTCTAATGCATTTTTACATTTCTTTAGTCGACTTCTTAGGCATGAATAAATGTGCCGACCAATGATACCTAGGTTTCTCAAAACTGAGGATATGAATTAAAGTTTACCAATTATAGACAAAACTCTATTCCACTGGTTATTAATTTGTCCTTTAATTTTTTTCCCATAAGAGGAATACAATATGCATATTTGGGCTTCTTGATGGCTCTAGGCTCTCCAAGGTTTCTGAATGTGGAGTGAATAGCCAATCCTGTGATGCTACTTAGGATTTATGTGTTTTGAATATAAAAGGAAGCATATAAGTTGCTCTTGTTCATATTTTAACCTCAAAAGTTCACAGAATACTTTTAGAATCATCAATAGAAGCTTTAGAGAATAGGGGTCAACTTCACAAAATAGCATCCGATCATCTGTAGAAGCTAAGTGGTTGATTTTTAAAACCTTACATTTATGATGAAAAACAAACCTGCTATCCCTGGAAGTGTAGTGAAGTGCAGAAGTGTTTGGACCAGTCTTAGGGAAAATCAGAACCAGATTGAAGTGGTGTGTACAGCTATTGCTCTGAGGAACAGTAAACAATGAAGGAAAAAAAAAACAATAAACAAACAGCAGGAAGAAGATTTGCAGCATTCAAGTAGGAAAAGGTGGCAGCTCTAAGGAGGAGGAGAAGAATGACATTGATAATGTTCCAAGTTATAATGCTTCCAAATTATGATCTTTATTGGAGCAATTTTATAGGGGACAATATATAAACATTTTCGCATTTCAATTTTTTTTTTGTAATAAATAAAGTTGAGATTGCTGGAGGGAACAAATTCTAACCATTCGCTTATAAATTGCTTCAGTTTCTGCGATTGCCTGTTCATGCACAGCCAATACCCACGCGAACCTAAGGTAATTGAGAAGACTGAGGTTGAAAATAGACACAAATGAGTAATTCCATACCCGTAGCTGGTCATTTCACCGTCCCCTCAACTTCTTCAACCCCATATTCCCACGGTTCTGCTGATAGGTGGCCCTTCAATTCTCTGTTGCGAAACTGCAAACACATTCACCAAGTCACCCCCATACACGCTAAAATCATACGAAGCAACAGTCACCAGGACCCTTTCGTCGTTTTTGAGCTGCTTCGTGTTTGCTCCAACCTCCATTCCCTTGACTACGCCTCCAAGATCTTCTCTAACACTCAGCGGCCCAATGTCTACCTGTACACAGTTCTCATTGATGGCTTTGTTGGTTCTGGGCATTTTATTGATGGGATTCACTTATACCGTCAAATGCTGAATGTCGCCATTGCACCTGATGACTATGTTATCACTTCGGTTATAAGGGCTTGTGGGCGTTGTCTGGGTTTGGAAGAAGGTAGACAAGTTCATTGCCAGGCTTTGAAACTTGGGTCCAGTTCAAATAGAACAATTAGAATCCAGCTTTTGGAGTTTTATGGGAAATGTGGCGAATTTGAAGATGCTAACCGCATTCTCGACGAAATGCCTCAAAGAGATGTCGTTGCAATGACAATCATGATGGATTGTTATTTTGATCGCGGTTTGGTTCAAGAGGCAAATGGAATTTTCAGCTCGATTAAGAAAAAAGATACAGTTAGTTGGACTGTAATGATTGATGGGTTGGTAAGAAATGGAGAAATGAACAGAGCTTTAGAGACGTTTAGAGAAATGCAAAGGCAAGATACGAAACCTAATGAATTTACTATTGTTTCTGTGCTATCTGCTTGTTCACAGCTTGGGGCCTTGCAGCTTGGGAGATGGGTGCATTCTTATATGGGTAGGCATGACATTGTGCTCAACCATTATGTTGGTGGTGCTTTGATCAATATGTATTCCAGGTGTGGGGATATTGATGAGGCTCAAAGGGTTTTCAGTGAGATGAAAGAGAGAAACGTAATTACCTATAACTCTATGATTGTGGGGCTGGCCCTGCATGGAAAGAGCATCGAGGCTGTAGAGTTGTTCTTGAGAATGTTAAAGCAAGGATTTAAACCAACGGGTGTCACTTTTACAGGTGTCTTGAACGCTTGTAGTCATGGTGGTCTAGTGGACTTGGGATATAAAATCTTTCGCTCAATGGATAGAGATTACGGAATTGAACCACAGATTGAGCATTGTAGTTGTATGGTTGATCTTCTTGGTCGTGTGGGTAAGCTTAAGGACGCTTTTGATTTAATTAGTCGGATGAAAGTAGCCCCAGATCATATTATGTTGAGTTCTCTTTTAAATGCTTGTAAGATTAATGGCAATCTTAATTTAGCAACACAAGTTGCAGAAAACTTGATGGCTTGTGGAGATGCTGATTCAGGCAATTATGTGTTACTAGCAAGTGCATATTCTTCCTTGGGGAAATGGGAAGAGGCTGCTCAGGTGAGAGCAAAGATGAAGGAATACGGAATTGAGAAGGAACCAGGCTGCAGTTCCATTGAGGTGAACAATGAGATTCATGAGTTCCTTTTAGGAGACACGAGACACCCTCAGAAGGAACAAATCTACCTGAAGCTAAAGGAGTTGAATAAAGTATTGACATCAGAAGGGTATTCTCCGGCAACGCAGATAGTGTTACACGATATTGAGGACTGGGAGAAAGAATGGGCTCTGTCAATTCATAGTGAAAAGCTAGCGATATGCTATGGATTAGTTGCTAGTAAGCCCTTTACCACAATAAGGGTTGTCAACAATTTGAAGGTATGCAATGACTGTCACACAATGATCAAGCTCATTTCTAAGATTACCAGCAGGAAAATAGTGCTGAGGGATCGGAAAAGGTTTCACCACTTTGAAAACGGGAGTTGTTCTTGTGGAGACATTTGGTGATAGGATGACAAATCTCTTCAGTGTGTTCTTTCTATAAGGGCGCTTTTCCCTGGTGTATATTCCTTGATTTATTTGCTTACATTTTTCTTTAAAAAAATTTGAGAAAAACAAAAAAAAACAAATAGATTTAGAATATCGGCTTTGTTACTTTCCGAATTATATATCTTTATTTGGATGAGTATCCCAATTGAAATCATTATCGATCGAGTGTTTTTACCGATTTAGATTTCGTTAAATTAGTGTTTGTCAGTTATATCAAGCGTGATTGCTTATTTAATGCTAAAGCTCCGTTATTATTTCTATGACACTTACTAGGGGTGTTTATGATAGGGTAACTTGACCCGTTCATAAGTAACCTGAACCTGAACTTGAATATCAGGTTCGGCAATTTTATGAACCTAAACCTGAACCTGAACCTAAAGAACCTATAAGATCGGTTAACCTATTTTCAGGTTCGGTTCTCAAGGTAACCAGAACCTATTCATATCAATATATATAATAAAAAATTATTTAAAAAATTAGTAAAAACAAATACAAATTATTCATAAAAGTATGCATATAAAATCTATCAAAGATTAATCCAAAATGTTAAACCCAAGCAAAGTAAAAATAAGCCAAATAATGTCTTATAAAAGATCCATACTAGGGAAAAAAAGAAGAGATAAATTATTAAACAATTATTCTTCGAATAGGATGGTAGGATAATCTACTGTTATACACAAAGCCACATCTGCAAAAAATAAAGAATAAAAAGAGTTAGACTCGTTATTTCTTTGTTAATTGAAAAAAGAATTATTTATTTATTTGTATATTAAAACAAGTTAAAGTAAATTAGATTACCTGATTCAATTTGTTCAAGTTCTTTAAGTCTCTCTTCCACGTAAAGAGAAGCTTGTGATTTTCTCAACCAATCTTATCCAGAAACAAGAGTCTCCACCATCTTTGGAGTAAGAGAGTTATGAAATGAATCAAGCACTCGACCTCCTGTACTAAAAGCCAACTCAGATGCAACAATGAGGGATCGAACTGCTCTACTAGATCTCATTGATTAAAAAAAATAAAACTATTCTTCTAACATCATTAAATCTTATTTTATCAT
>JAOQMR010000004.1:14230153-14244746 GCA_027563865.1 Erythroxylum pelleterianum
TAATTCTCTAATTGAGTTTTTCTCATATTTCGTGGTCGATAGGTGTTCGGTTTTGGGTCCTCTATGCTGTGTGGGTCCGAATGTTGGGCCTCGGAGACGGGGTCCAACAAAAAGAGGAATAACTTTCAAAATTATGACAATAAATCAAAATTCAATGCCTCTACTCATGACCATTCAACAATCATTCCCTTTAGAAGTTGAGCAATCTAGAGGTAGACTTGGACATAATGTGTTTATATAGTATTGATCCACATGTATACTCAAACACCATTCATGATCATGACATTCCACTAATTTGCATATCATTTTATTTCTCCACCACTAAGATTCACATGTATAATCATAAATCAGTAGGAATTTTTAAGGTTGTAATGTGGGTAAAGGTGAAGGTGAAATGTATTTGAGTAATATGGCACAAAAGCCATCATAACTAGTGAAGTAAGAAAAAAAAACTCAATATAACATCAAGCTTAAATACCAACATTCACTTAAAACTGTGTACATCAGTTATGATGAATTCAAAACTATGTTGCACAACTCAATTTCTTAGAAAGGATCATAAAAATTGATGATAACCATACATTGAAACTATAAGGAGTGATCCTTTAAAACAACAGCTACCTCATATGCATCATACTCAAATCATCCATTCCATACAACTCGAGGAGGAGAAACTAATCATGAATAACTTTGCAAAACAAATGCATTTCCTCCTTGATATTACTTTTCTTTTTTTTCTCTATTTTCCCTTTTTCTTTCTTCCTTTTTTTAATGAAAATTGAAGAAAGCTAAATTAGCATTTGGAATTCATTGATAAGAGATAAAATGATATTTCACCAATTATACCCAACCCACATATGTGCAGACCCCCACACTTACATGTTTGTACATCCACAAACATCAAAAATTAACAAATGCTCCACTAGCTTTAAAGCTTGGGTAGGACATTTGGTTAGGTTTAAGGTATGTAATATGGTTAGCATAAAAAGGAAAGGCAATTAAAGCTCAAAGGGGCTTAACAAAGAAAAAATTCATATAAATAGGTAGTCTATTTAGCGAATGTAACTTATGAAACAAAGAATGCCTATATCATTTTTATATTAACAAATGTGATAAAAATGTGGTCTTGTATAGAAAATCAAAGCAAAGTTAGGATGGAAATATCATGAAAGTTACACATAAACAAAAGACAATGAGACTGATATGGTGTGCCAGTCTATAAATGCTCAAAATATTATTAGCTTGTGTTTACCACTAGTCACTACTCTCCTAAAGATAATGTATATTGACCAATCACAAGAGTGGAAGTACATGCTCAAGTTGTCATAAATTGTTCTAGTCAATTCACTCTCTAATTATGGCTATATAGTCCTAGAAGCAATAGAAAAAGAGAAAATGTTTGTTTATTCATATTGATTCTCTCTCTTTTTGTTTGAAAACTTAAAAACACGTAAGAAACAAACAATCTTAAAAACACATGTGCATATAAGAAACAAAAAACTTAAAAGAACACATTATAATCCTAATAAATATGAAAATGTAAAGAAAAAGAATTAAACTTCCCTTGGGTTGCCTCCCAAAAAGTGTCTTTGTTTATTGTCGTTGGCTCGACTCCTTGTTTTCCTCATCATATGAAAAAGTTATGATCTTCAGGTGTCACACTTTGTGCTTTATCCATTTGAGGTAATTCAGGATAGGGCCTAAGTTGATGACTACCCACATTTAGTGTCTTCCTTATCTTTGAACTCTTGATCTTTACTATGCCCCTGCACTCTTGGAATATCTCGAATATCTCTTCACCCTTTTCTTCGTTGTTCAATTTCACTAACCTACTAAGTAAAGGTAAAGGATTAGTCTCAACAACAATTAAGGAATTAGTATTTACTTTCAAGCTAAATGATATTTCCTTTTCTCCTTTGAGGTCCTTCTCAACTTCTTCTTTACAAGCAATCCCTTGAGTAGTCCTCTCAAGATTCTCAAGATCCTTTCCATTCTGTAAGGTTTTTGCACTCACGTTCCTTAGATACATCACTAATTAAGATGGCTGCTTCTCTTCACTTTGTGATTCCAGGTGGTTGATAGTTCCCACCATCTGACCCATCTAGCTTATTGAGATCAGGAAATGAGACATTGCATCTTATTGGAACCATTTTACATCCTTATAAAATTACAAAGTATTAGTAGTAACAACATTAACTAATTCTTCTAAAGATTTACCTGAGTTTTGATGGCTCTCCAAATTTTGGAAGCTAGACCTTATATTTTGCAAAACTTACCTTACATCCTATTGGAAATGTAAAGTAGTAGTGGTAATAGCATTAACTAAGTCTTATAGAGATGTACCTGAGTTGTAATAAGAGAATTATGGTGTATATGAGAATTATTGTGCATCCTATAACTCATTTAAGAAGTAGTCTTGTTGGTTATCCCCTCCATAACCTAAGTTTGGTTGATCATTCTATCTTAGGTTATAGGATTGGGAATATTGACTACAGGCAAAGTTTCTATCAACAACATTGATATACTCTTGTAATGACATACTACTTTTCTAGTGAATATTTTATTTTTTTATAAACAAACACAAACAAATGTGAAAAGATCAAGAAAAATCTAAAAACTAATTATGAACAAATATATACAAAACACCTATTAAAAGCAAGAATAAAAACTAAAGCACCACACTCCCTAGCAACGGCTCCAAAATTAGTAGTGCGTTATAACACTACACAGATAACTAAACTTAAAACTATAGTTGGTGATAAGTTTAGGTCGATCCCACAAGGAGTATTCAATTATCTTTCATAATGAAAGGAATTGATGTTTAAAATATGGTGGGGGTTTTGGTTGTAAGTGGTAAAGAAAATAAATTGAAATTAAACTAACGAAAACAAATTAAAGTAAGAAGTGAAAATGATAAAATTGATGAATGGGTTTTAGAATTCGGTTCTCGGTTCAATCTCAACCTACACACGAATAATCATACTTCAATGTCTTGTGTTCTCATACCTTTCATAGCAACTATTAATTTTATATTAACAATAAGCTCTGTTAACCCCGATATTTCCTTAGATCATGTTTAATTAAAATAAGCTTTTTAACAAAACCTAACCGTCGAACAACTTAGACAAGCTCTCTAGATTTAGTAGAAAAACCGTATTACAAGTTAGGAAAACAGAATGATCAAGGTAACAGCCACATAAGCTTGGGTCATTTAACTTAAGTTATGTTAACCCTAGTGATTCAAAATCATTAGTTATCCTAAATGAACCCAAACACTACTATTACGTATTGTATTTAAGATTCTAGCAATAGGTTTACATAAAAACAATCAAATAGAGCATTCAATCATTCCTACACAATACCTAATTCGATAAAAATAGATAATATAAATAATCCTTACGAGAGAAAGAACATAATACAAAATGCAGAGATGCCTAAAATATGTCTTTGGCTTTGATTTCACCTCCAAACCAGAATGGGGAAGACTACCCCTCCATAGGTCTTTAAAGAGTGCATGCTCTGCCCCGCATTTTCTCCTAAAACTGATCCATGTTATGTTTTTGCATTCAAATGTTGTTTTATATTAAAAATTAAAGATCTGGGTAGTTACTTGGTTGGATACATGGTCGTGTATCCAACCATGTATGTAAAAAAATGTGCTCAAATTGTGAACTTACATGGCCGTGTAAGTAGATACACAACCATGTATCTCCTAGATCATATTGAATTGATGTTCTTCTTGCAATTTCTTATCCAATCCTCACCCTAATCTAACTCCTTCGTATTCCAAAAAGACAATTGAGTTTGAACATTAAGAGGATGGCTCAAAGATTGTGTTTTTAACTCACGTTAGCTCTTATGCTTCCAAATTGTACCTAAATCCAAATATGAACCAAAATGAGTTTCTTAAACATTTCATAACATTAATCACTAAGTTTTATGAAATAAATGTACAATCAATTAAGCATATATCACTAGACATATTCTGGAACTCCTCTAAGGAATGAAATGGTATATCTATGGAATTTCTCTCTGCCCTGTAAAACAAAAGCAGGTCGTCTGCAACAACCAGGTGAGTCAATTTCATATCTTTGCATTTATGGTGGAACTAGAATTCAGGGTTTATACTTGTCTTGCTTGCTAGGAGTATAGTTAGGGCTTCCATACAGAGAACCAATAGGTAAGGAGAGAGAGGGTCCCTTTGCATAATGCCCCTCCTCGTTTTTATTAATTTAGTGGGTTCATCATTCACCAGCTGGGTGGCCATTGAGGTCTTGGTAATACATTCCTCTACCCATTCCCTAAACTGATCTGGGAAATTTGCAGCTTTAATTATATTGAAGAGGAAATTCCATCCCTTGGCCAAATCAGCTTTGACTATGCAATTATCCATTCTCCTCTTAGAGTTGTACTCTTCTAATAACTCTTGCCATAGGATGATATTGGTGCTTACAGATCTCCCTTTTAAAAGTGCATTTTGATCAGAGCTGACTATTTTCTCGAAGCTTGATCTCAGCATATTAGCCAAAATCTTTGTAATTATCTTGTATAAGAAGTTCCATTAAGCTATGGGTCTAAAATGCTCTAGTCTTTCTGCATTGCTCTATTTAGGAACTAGACTCATATAGGTCTTGCTCCACTCATTAAGAATTTCTTTTTTTGGAAGCTCATGAATTGCTCCTACAACCTCTTCTCCCAGTATGTCCCAGTTTTTAGAAAAAAAAATCCCCTATTGCATTCGTTAGGTCCAATGGATTTATCTGGATTCATAGAAAACACCATGTAACATCCCAATACCCATGTTCAGGCTAGCATAGTAATTTATGAGAAAGTATTGTGAAATTAGGAAAATGCACGTCATGCATAAGTTAATTGTGACATACACATTTATTTTGCACATTCATATGATTGTACATGCATTTATTGGCATTTTCGGGTAAATGTGACAATTATATTAGAAATTAGTTAACAAATGGACAAATGGATAAAATCATGTGTGACATGTGAACCTATAGCTATGAGGCAAATGGTAGCTTATCTAGTGGATAAGAGGAAGACATGCAATGGAGACGTGTTAAAGCACTAATGAAACATCTAGGCTTTAAAAAAATGTTTCTACAGCTCTTTTCCTTCGTTTCACTGAAACCATCTACACCATCTTCCTTCTTATTTGCTCTCCCCATTTCTGGAATTTTGCTAAACTATAAACCAAGTAAGTTACATGGATGTTTTAATGTCCTGTGGTTATTGAATAAACTGCATTGATGTAGGCCGAATTAGACTGAGGTGTCTTCACCAAAGTTGTAGCTAATTCTCTTAGTTTTAAATTGGTATAAAGTTTGTAATTTTTGGATATTTGAGCGGAAAGATATGAGTCATACAATTTGAGGGTATGATCATGTACTAGCCAAATGTTCAAATATACACAGTCTGTGATATTGTGAGCATAACTCATAGAATATTGAATCAAATTAGATGACCTTGGAGTCATTAGAAACTTAAGACATGTTGAACAATTTTCCAGAAGAAAATGTTGCCTAATTTTGTCATGTACCCTATCAGATTAATTACGCAAAGTTGACCTGAAATCATGTGGGTAGAAAATCTAAAGTGGTCAATTAGGTTATAAAATTGATTTCACATTGTATTATTTTGGTTCAAATTATAAGTATAAATGAGATTAATGAGGACTTTGATATCTGAATGATTTGATAAGAAACCCGAAATTGTCATTGAACATGCATTGTGCATACTTTCTATATATTGATGTGCATAAAAGAATACTTGTACATTTGTGCAAAAATGTGATATTTGTGAATGTGTTGTGTGTGTTATAGAAGAGCACATCAGACGTCAGTCGGACATTGTCAGACCATCCAGGCAATAGCTTCTTGGAGTGTACTGTGAGTCAACCCAGATGAATTTCCTAGGATTGATTTAATTTGATTTGTTAAGCTTCCAATTGTTGAACTATTGTGATTGTTTCTGAATTCCAGACTTAAAGTCCGAGGAGTATATATTTGAAAATGTATTGGAAGTGTTCTGATTTGTTTGATAATTCTGATTGTATTATGCTATGTGAATTCTCTACGAAAGTTGAATGCCAAACTTAGGTCTGATGATTATGAAAATTCTGACTGTGCTTTATCAATGATTGTGATATATGATAATTTCTGAATTGATGCATTACATAAAATGCATACTTAGATAAAGGCATTGTGACCGGAGTAGCTAGTATCAAGCGCTTGCATGTAGAGCTTTGCTCCGTGATATATGATTTTGCACATAGAGCTATGCC
Source organism: Erythroxylum pelleterianum (assembly GCA_027563865.1). Classification (NCBI taxonomy): domain Eukaryota; kingdom Viridiplantae; phylum Streptophyta; class Magnoliopsida; order Malpighiales; family Erythroxylaceae; genus Erythroxylum; species Erythroxylum pelleterianum. The sequence goes on from JAOQMR010000004.1 coordinate 14,236,452, forward strand.
CTATGAATTTATTCTGACTAAGCCCAATGGGCCAATATTTGTACATGTGATAGGCACTCGGTCACAACAATAAAAAAGAAGGTGAGTCTCATGCATATAGTATTATAAGACTGAAATTTATTGAATTTGCAAAGCTGAAATGAATGATAAATTGATATGAACTATTTGTTATACTTGGCTATGTGAATTGTGTGATTATATGATATACCACATTGTGTGACTATCTGGAATGTATATATAATCTGAATGAATATATGTGAAATATGTGATATGTGTGTCTGATTCGGTAAAATCATCAATGATGGTTCACTCTTTTAGTTCACAAAACTCATCAAAAATTACAACGTGATTTTTCAGGTATGAGACAGGAGACCTAGTTCTTTAGACAGGACTAAAGGACCTTTTTTGGATTAATTTATGGCTCAGAAGTCTGTCAGCTGACATCAGAAGAGTTGTATTTTTGTATTATGTAGTTTTTGCTAGAACCCGTATGAGGTTTTGTAAATATTTGTCTAATAGAAACAGTGTAAACTTTGTGAATGAATGCAATGAATGGTTTTAAAAATTTGTTGACTTTTAAATGATATTAGTTGATGTCATGTGTAAGTTGGATTTGTTTTTTCTCTAACATACCATTATCATAGGTTATGTACTTGATTGTCCTTGGATGTTTGGGTATATATTCTATAGTAGTGGGATGTTGCACACCACCTCCCTAATCTCTCCCTTTTAACTTCCCTAATCAATTGGCTCTTACTGTCATTGTTGACCTTCTTTATTACCAGTATCACCTCGTTAGTAAGAGATCTTACTTGGGTTTCATCCATATTGCTTGTAAAAGTAGTCTAATGTAACCCTTTTCTTTTTCTCCTTGTCCTTATGCTTCCTATCTGCATTGTTTACCAATAATTTAAAGGTATTCTTGTTCCTTTTTGTTGCTATAAAACCCATATAATACTTAGTATACCTCTCTCCCTCCTTTAGCCAATTCATTTTATATTTATATCTCGTAAGGGTATTTATACTCAACAGAATTTGGTTGTACTTCATAATCATTTTAACTTCCTCCTTCCTAAGTTCTGCATCTTTAGGGTTCACAATTAACCTCCACTAACACTCCTTTAACCTTTCTAATGCCTTGGTTTTCTCTTTCTGTTATGGCACAATTGAGTTCTTGTTTAGTTTTTTTAACTCCTCTCTCAATGCCTTCATCTTGGTGCTCAATATCCTTTGTTCCTGTAACTCCTAGGTTCATTCCCTCCCTGAGAATACCCCTAAACTCAGCTTCGTCTATTAGATGATTATAAATTCTAAATAGAGCAATCCTCTTCCACTCACCTAATGCTAACTTGATCACTATAGGGCTATGGTCTAAAACACGAGGTTCCTCAAAAGTAGCAATGCTTAATGGAAACTGAACTATCCATTCACCATACATCTATCTAGTTTTTGCATCAAGAACCAATACCCAACTTGCTTGTTACTCCAGGTAAAACCATTCCCATACCATTTTAAATCAGTCAACCTAGAGTTTGTCACCAATTCTTACAACTCCTTATTATCCTACTATTTCCATCTTCTACCTCTTTTTGATTCTATAGCTTTAAGGGTGTAATTGAAATCCCCCAATACTATCTAAGGAGCTCTGGTGTGGTTACTAATCCTTTCTATTTCTCTCCAATTACATAGCCTTTGGAATTTGCGATTAGTAGTATATACAATTGTAATAAAAAACACCATGCTTGTTTTTTTTTGTTAAGAACTTCACATTGTATCAATTGATCATTGACAACTTGCTTCACCACATCCAATTTCTGAGTATCAAATCCAATTATTACCCTACCATTCAAATGTGGATCATGGTTGGTGATCATCTTTCAGTGTTTGTCTAAGAACCATAAGCCTCTTTCCAGTTGCTCCTTCTTTATCCTGGTTTCTAACAATCCAAAAAATCCACCTTCCTACAGCTAATCAATTCCCTAACTGCAAGTTGTTTATTAAGGGTATTAAGGCCCCCCTAATATTCCATACTAGCATCTTTATCATTTCTTCTTTTTCCTAGACCACCTTTTAGTCTTTCTATTCAACCCAGGTAAGATTGACGTTGCATCTAAAGATCCCAGAACCTCCCTTGCTTCCACTAAAGTAGTCCCAATCAACGCTTCCTCTATTTGCATGCTCTCCATATCTGCACTGACCCTTTTCTCCTCACTAATAATCTTCTATCTCGCATGGTTATGATCACTTGATCCATGTCTGCCTCCATTTGCTACTTAGTCCCTTCTTCACCGTTTCCCCCAACTTAGTAGCCTTGTTGGTCTGAACATCTCTTTCTTCTACTGCTATCCTATTCTTGTTAGGAACTTCTGTATTTTTATCAATGAAGGTCAGCCTCTCTTCCCCTCGTGCCTTTGACCCTACCTTGTTGATCCTATTCAAGTTAGTGGCCTTGTTTTTGTGATTATCACTTCTTCAGGATCCTCCTTCAGTTAAGGTAATCTCCTCTAGATTCTTGTCTTTCTTGGGGTATTCCTCGGTTATTTGCTTCCTTTTATCTATCAAGTTCACCCCTTCTTGCTTCTTTTTCCTACTACTATTTTCCTTTTGAACTAAAGCATACTTGGACTCCTGTTGTCCCTCCTTGTTATCCTTTTTCCTCCATACTTGTTTTTCCTCTTTCGATTTTGGTTTCCTCATATATGAAACCCCTATAGACTCTTCTTCTAGTTCACCATTCTCCGTCAATCTCATTATTCTTAAAGAATTAGGGAGTTTCTTCGATATATCTTCATCAATACACACCCGATTATACCTAATTCTCTCCATAAGTGCAATATTCTCATCTAATCCTAAGGGTTTACCTATTTTACTTACAATGTAGCTCATACCTTTTGCGGACCAATATTCCAAAGGCACGTTTTGAATATTAAACCATAGGGGGATGGAGATCAGCTTGCTTCTGTCCATCTTCACCCCCAGCTGCCACCTTAGGAACTACTCAGAGGAATTGAAGGAATGCTCTAGGAATATTCAAATCATTTATCTTACTTTGCAGGGATAATTTTTTACCTAGTACAATAATCATGGTTGGTTTCTTTGGAAAAAAACTTGACAAGGACATGGTGAATGGACACTAGTTAAATTGTTTCCTAAATTGCAAGGAAACTTATGTTAATCCCCTCTTTTCAAATCACACTCCTATCCTAATCCAAAAGCTTTCTAGTTTTAAGAAAACCTACCACCCTTTTAGATTCAATAACGTTTTGGTCAAAGTGGATGGATTTATGGAACCTCTACTAAGAGGCTTGAAGTAGGATATTAGAGGGACCAATTCCTTTATATGTATGCAGAAATTAAAAATAATTAAGATAAAATGAAATCCCTCAAAGAATAAAGAATTTGTGGCACTTAACATACTGTCATTTAAGTTAAGAATCTCCTTAACACTATTTAATATCAACTAGTCTGGTCCCTTGTAAACTTTTTTCTTAAAAATGAGAAGCTGGCACTCTACAACTACACTAGGTTATTTAGTTCAATCATCTAATATGGAGGAAGACATTTAGTATTAGTTGGATTATGGAAGAGGATAGAAACAATCCTTTTTTCTTTGTAAATCAGTCTTTAATAGAAGGAACCTTAAAATGCTCAAGGAAACAAAATCAATAATAAAATAGGAATTCTTTAAGAAGCTTATAATTTTTCTCTTATTATCTTGGAACTCTAACTATATGTATATGTATTATTTTCTATTCACGTTAATAAGGCAATAGGATTAGATGGATTATAATGCTTTTTCTTCTAGAAAGCTTAGGGACATATTAGAAATCTGATGATAGATGCAATCCTTAAATTCTTTTTGCAAGTAATATGCTAAAGGAAGTTAATAAAACCTTCCTATGCTTTAACTAATCCTACATCCTTTAAGGATTTTAGGCTAATTGCTTATTGTAACACAATTTATAAACTTATATCTAAGCTTTTAGACAATAGATTGAAATAGTTTCTTCCTAAGTATGTTGAGTTTATCTAAGGTGCTTTCACTAAAGATAAATCAACTGGGTTAACATTTTATTAGTTCAAGAACTCTTTAAGAGCTATAACATAAAGCAATCAAGTAAGGATTGCATTGTCAAAATAGATATTCAAAAATATTTTAATACCATTTACTATAAAATTCTTATAAACATACTTAAATCTTTTGTCTTTCCTAACTTTAGGTTGGTACTCGGTAGAACAATGCATTTCATTTGTCTTATATAGTGTTTTTATTAATAAGGAATCCTTCAAGCTCATCGAATGAGCTGGGGAAATTAGATAAGATGACCTCCTATCACATTATCTCTTCCTACTAGTTATAATTCATAAGACTTCTGAGACTAGCTTTTATAAGCTATAGAAATAAGTTCATATTACATTCTAATTGCAAGAAACTAAAACTTTACAGCTTATTCTTTATAGATGACCTTATCTTGTTCTCTAAATTAGATGATAAATTATTGTTTATTGTAATGACTAACTTAAAAAGATTCAAGAAAATCTTAAATCTCTCAATTAATAAGGAGAAAAGCCATATTATTATCTCCTCAAGTGCTTCTCATCTTACAGCCTGATTATCCTCTATCAATGGCATAAGCATAATAAGGCCATATCTTAGGATACCAATCTCTATAAAGAAACATAAGAATAATAAATTCCTACCCCTGATTGTTAAAATTTAGAAGAGGAAATCTGCTTAGTATAACAAAATTCCTACAATAGCTGGGAGAATTTAGCACATTGGTTATGTCCTTAGAAACTTGCATGCACATTAGTGTTACCATCTTATATTTGGCCATTGGAATTGTTGAAACTATAAGAAACCTCTAGTAAACTTTCTTTAGTCTAAATATCATAACAAGCATGCTTTGACAAAGTTAAATGGAAAGAGCATGCAACTCCTTAAAAGGAAGGAGGCTTGGGAATTATTCCTTTTCAGATAGCTAACAAAATAAGGATGACTAAGAGATTATAGAGACTCCTAGTGGATAAAAAAATCAGTATAGGTTAAATTGGTGCATGAATACAACATAAAAAGGATTAACTTGCAATCTATAAAAAACAAATATAGGTAAAATGGGTGCATGAATACAACCTAAAAAGGACTAGCATATAGTATATATAATAAAGCCACTCCTTTTCTTAGACTCTAATGTAGATTATGAAGTTAGAGAACATTGTTAGGTGTAAACTCTTATACAAGATTGGTGATTGGCACTAAAAAATTTATGGTACAACCCTTAGACTGACTATAGCCCTCTCAGGGGCATAAATGAACTCAACCCTCTCCAGTATTCAATACTTGAAGTAGCAATTATAAAGGAATTTCTTAGTAATAGACTAGATCTGTTTGATTCTTTACCTAAATAATCCCTTAATGAATCCCTTTCTAAGGTATCATTAAACCCAAATTTTAAGGATGTTATTAGGTGGAAAAGCTCTCCTAATGGCCTATTCTCTACTAAAGAATATAGGGAAATTCTCATATCCCAACTTCCATTTTTTCCTTAAAAATATTGATGTGGCTCAAACATTTAAATCCTATTCTTTGGCTAACTATTAATAGAAAATTACCTACTTCTAATAGGATCAGTAGATTCCTATCCATAACTAATACTTGCTTTTTGAGTAGGAAAGAAGAAGAAATTATAGACCATCTTTTTTTTCAATGTTCCTATTTCCGTTTCATCTAAAATGGAATGCTACAAATTGGTAACTTCCCATCCCATCCCTTAAGCTGGAATGAGTTAGTGTCATATTCATGTCAACCTACCTACCTTAATAGTGGTGATCATAGAATCTTTAAGATATTCTTGGGAAATACCATTTACACTATATGGAAGTAAAGAATTATGTAGATTTTCTAACACCAATATAAGAACAAAGAGCCTAAATTGAAGGAATTGGTAATGGTTATAAGGGAACAACTTATGGCTTAGAAACTTAAACTGAATTACAACCTAAACATGACCGTATGAGGAAATATAGCTTAAGCTAAGATTTCCAATGTGAACTATGAAAACATGTTGCTCCTAAAAGGCTACACTCTTTAAACCAAATACTTGGATAATTAAATGACAAGGGACTGTGACCTTTATCCTTTTCCATATGATGCTCCAATTATTATGTGTGAGTTTATGTACTATAATTAATAGTAAGGTCATAATAAGGTTTTCCAACCTTTAGTTACTTGGTTACTTATGATCCTTTTAGATATTTTGATTTGATGAAATTTATTTATTTAAAAAACCATTTTCATTCTTAGAAACATGACAATTCAGTGATTAGCATCAAAAATTACTTATAACTATTTATAGACATGGAAACAATTTTGTGTAATGATTAAAGCCATAAAATTAGCAAAAAAAAGTACATTATATACACAATTATTTTATACATTATTCAAAAGATAGACTAGCACACTAGTTGATTGCTTTATAGAGAAAAGGCTATCCTTTCCCTTAATAAAAACCTTGGCAAATAAGGAAACCTTAGATTGGACAAAATTGTCATAAATGAAGAGTATACATTTAGGTTTACTAGTAAAAATAATGCTTTCAAATCTCTTGAATAGGGTCTTTGGCATGTCAATGGAAAGCAAATATTACTTTAATAAAGAAAGTCATGTATGGTCTTGAAAAGAAAAAAGCTGAAAGTGATTCTTGTTTAGGTTATTTCCATATCATACCATTGAAATATTAGAGTACCTTAGGATTAAGCTACCTAGCTAGTTCCATTAGAGAACCACTTTATATGTATGATAACATTGTTGCCATATGTAGAATACGCTATGCTAGAATTTCTATTGAAGTTGAAATGAACAAGGAGATCCCTGAAACCCTTGTACTAAAGAGATTATAAGAAGATGGCACTTAAAGGGATAAAAAATCTCAACTATCATGACTATTTAAAACCTTCCAAACATAAGGAAAAAGGAAATTGAAACGTACTGGTAAACATTCATAGAAGGAACTTTTGATAAGTTAATGGAAAATGATTTTCATATCAATAACTAAAAGGAAGAGTAAGTGAATGCCAAAATTGTTCAATGAAAATGCGAAGAAGATGGACAATTTGGCAGTAATAGATAAGCTAGTAATTACTTCCTAGAATGAGAGGAATGATAAAAAGTTTTATCTTCCAGTTGCATTATCAGAGATAATCTGAGTATTTTTCTTATGTTACGAATGTGGCAAGGGATTCACAATCGTGACCTTGCTCTTGAAGCTCCATGCACATCCAAATCTCTTGTAATTCACCTATCTGATTTCCAGCACTAACAAACACATCAAACACTTCAAGAAATATATAACTATGAATGAAAACATGCTTTAAACTATAGAAACACTTAGAACAAAGATAAACACACATATTAACATAATTCTAAGCTTATAAATGCAACAATCATCTAAAAATCATTTATAAACACACTAAAATACCTATCAAAACATATTCTAAACCAAACCTATCAACATCCCCACACTTAAACTGTAGCTTATCCTCAAGTAAAAACAAAACACAAACTTAACAAACTAATATAAAAACATGCAATAATGAGACAATGACATCTAACTTCTTGAAATCAATTTAACCGCAAATACCAATCATTCAAGTTATGTCAACATACTAACCTATGCATATTAGGTCCAAGCACTTTGGATTGAATATACAAATTAAGCAAAACATTAACACCATATTCATTCACCTAAAGCACCTGTACACATACATTGATAATTAATAATCAATCAATATTGCAATTATCATTAAGTATCCCGTCATTAAAATTTTTACTATTTTGAAAGATCAGTAGGATTTACTTATTGAAACAACACTTTTTAATTTCCTTTAAAGTTAACCTAGTATTTTGACACGAAGGTAAACACCTTGTTATGAATACCCCCGGTTACTCAACTAGGCCATGTTTTATTAATTAGCTTGGTTGGAATGTCATTCTAGCCTTTTGAAATGAAGACAAATATGTCAATGTGAATGTCTCCGACTACTCATCTATATAATATTCTCAACTGGCTACTAGCTTTATTCATAACCCAAGGGCTAGTGGAATAGTTATTTATTTAAGACGTACATTTTTTTCTGATTACATATAGCCTACCTCATTTCTTGTAGTTAAACATTCTCATAAAAGACTACTAATGATACTAACTCATTCAATTGACTGATTGTAACATCCCACCCCCTACTAGAAGGGTAAAATAGTAAAATTGGCATAGGATGAGATGGATCGGAATGACTTAG
>JAOQMR010000004.1:14250111-14266013 GCA_027563865.1 Erythroxylum pelleterianum
ATAGCTTTGTACAAGCGATTGCCTTTAGGGCACTACTCTAACAATCTTACAATACAAACATAAGTCGAGTTGTGACATTATACAAGTCGAGTTATGGGTATCGTGCAAGCATAAGTCGAGTTACGCAGAGTACAAGTCGACTTACACTAACATCAATAACTTTCATGAAGAACTCAAAGCAAGATTCGGCCTCTAAAATGGTCAAAAATAGATCAGAAGAAGGAAGCAAAAAGTCAAAATAAGAAAAAAAAGTCAAAATAAGACGCAACAAAAGTCAAACTAAGACGAAGATGACGTCATACTAAGACGAAAAACTAAAACAAAGCTGACGTTATACTAAGATGAAGATGACGTCATACTAAGACAAAAAACTAAGACAAAGCTGACTTCATACTAAGACGAAGAACTAAGACGAAGCTGACGTCATACTAAGACGAAGCTAACGTCATACTAAGACAAAGATGACGTCATACTAAGACGAAGAACTAAGATGAAAAACTAAGACGAAGCTGACGTCATACTAAGACGAAGATGACGTCGTACTAACGAAGATGGCCAAACTAAGACTGAAGCAATCAAAAGGGCATAACTTTCACTACAGATATCGGATTAAGGTCATTTTTGGATCGTTTTAAAGAAGACTTCTAGACCTACAACTCCATGAAGACCTCAAAAACAATTTTTGCCTCTATAAAGATTAAAAATTCCAATCAATGAAGTTGTCCCGAAAGTTCTCCCTATGCAGCAACACAAACTTCAAATGATCATAACTTTCCACTACGACATCCAAAACTTACAAACTTTATATCGTTGGAAAACTGGAAAAATCATTTACAACTCCCAAGAAGAAATTTCTTTCCAGTTCTACCTAGATCATTCCATATTTTTCCTTTGAATACGAAATATAATTCCCACCCTTATGAAAAATCGAATATAGCAATGTAAGAACTTGAAAAGCCATAAACAAACATAATATATTTATATTTCATTCACATCAAAATAAGTGTTTTTCAACACTTTAGTGGGCATTTCAAGCCATCTTACAACATAATCCAAAATACAAACTTTTGTAAAACAATCTTTTCTCAAAATGCAACTTTTCAAAAGTGGAGTGATGCTTTGGGCTTTGACTATTCAATCTTTTGCTCAGCACTTGCTTATGGGGAGGAAAGTGGGGGTGAGCTTAAAGCCTGTGAGTAACAAATTTACAGTTTGTAACAAGAAAAGGCATTTTAAAAACATTTTCAATGCAGAAATTCATGTGTATGGGAATCATAAATGCATTACTCTTACAAACTTGTCGTGAACACATAAACACATCAAATGGTTTGGGTAAGTTCGAAGCATGACGCCCTATACATTTCCAACGAAATGGTTCTGTGTAGTCGTAAATTCGTGAGGGAGTCCTTAAGGGAGCTTCATGCCACTAGCGGGCAGGCGAGAGAAGCCTATACTTGGGTCAACGTGCACGTGACGGTTCTTGAGGGACTACCACAAACCCACATAACACATAGATTTCAAAATCTTGTAAACTTGATGCCCAAAAAGGCATATTCTCTTGAAAACTTGCTTTTCATATACTTTATATCTTAAAACCATTTCCAAAAGTATGGTTTCAAATCATGCATCGTTTCAAAGAGTCGTTTTAAAAACAAATTTCCATAAATCATCACACAAATCATGTATAAGCATGTAGGCATTAAATACACATGAATGAGGTAGTTGCAAAATTAATTTTTGTCATTTATTGACAGAAAAACTTTTATTATCTTATCACCTAACTATAAAAGTGAAACCCATCTTAATGTCCCGGCTTATAATTTGCTCAAATGTGCCTCTTCTCTTGCTCCTCTTGTCTTTCTTGATTCCCTTGTCATAGACAAAAATTTCCAATTTCAATAAGGTTGCTAAAATGGAAACCCACAAAGTATGTTCCATAAAATGGTTCTAGAAAACTTAAACCTATGCATTTTCTGAGCTTCATGAACCAAAACCCTTCCAATATCTAAAACATTAAAATGCTCTTACATTAGATCTTTACCAAAAGAAGAAATGCTTGGTTCAAAAGAAAGCTCTTGACTTTCTCTACCTTTTTCCCTTCTTGCCTAACCTCCAAATCTCTCTAGAAAGCTTAGGAAAAGAAACCCTAGCTCAACTCTCTTCTTTTCCTCTCAACCAGCGAAATCTCTCCTCTCTCCCTTTGATTTGTTATTTCCCTTCCCTCTTTTCCATTTTCATTTTCCCCCCTCTTTGGGAAGAAAACGACACTTCTTTCTTCCCATTTTACCCTTAATGACTTACAAAAGTCCTCCTTGCCCTTCCTTTAATGCCTTATGGTTTCTAGACTTATGTGGCTTGCCAAAATTGCCCTCACACTTTCTTACTACTTTAATACTTCAAATAACTCATGTCATAAAGTCTTACTCACATAACATGCTAATCAATTCCAACATGATAAGTCTAGCAAGTCCCCAAAATACATCTAGTCAAGCTTACAGTAAAAAAAAATTCAGGGGCCAACAAATAGCATCCACCATAGGCTAATAATAGTAAGATTATGAATCACTGAATGCTACACTTGTATCACACCACCATCTAGCCATTGCCATATCTGCATTATGAGACGCATCTCTTGATTGCATAGCATTATGAATTAAAGGTTAGGCTCCATAAGTTATTCGTGGTGTAAAAAAATTAGTCATCTACGACATCTGCCTTTTTCTTTTCCTAACATCAGGTTCAAGTGTAACATTTACTTATTGCTGGGCCTGAGATAGAACACTACCACTACCACTACCACCTTCAACATTTTCACTATCATCACAAAAAACTAGCAAACAAAATTCCACTACCAATTTCATAATTCAATCTCTCCCTTTTATCTTTCTTTTGTTGAAATTCATCAAGCAAAATTTTCATTTGCCACTTCACATTATGATTTACTTTTTTACAAGGTTCCACATCTTCTTTAACCCCAACTAAATGTTTCTTTAATCGAGTGATTCTTCTACCTTTCAAATGCTTATTACAAAACAAGCAAATAATATGGTTTCTTATATTAAGGACCAAAATAACATAAGCCCAAGTTAGATCATTGTATCATTCTAAAGCGGTTTGATCATGAATACTTAAACTTTCTTCCATTTATCTGTAAAAATAAATGAATATATATATCAAAATAAAGAACACATAATTTCAATCATTCAACATACATAATTACACAAAATATTCATAAACAATTTCCATTCCCAACAATCATAAAATATACGTAAACAATTTCTATTTCTAACAATTTCAATTCAACCATTACAAAAAACACATAAACAAATTTCATTTCCAACAATTCCATTTCTAACAACTTTGAACAATTTCAATTCCAAGTTTCAAATATCACAAAGCATAAATAAACAATTTCTATTTCTAAATTTCCGACAACTTCATTTCCAACAACCAACAATTTCAACCATCACAAATTTACAATTCACATTTCACAAAATAATGAAATATATATAAACAATTGGCATTTCTAACAATTAGCATTTCCAAATTCCAGCAATTTCTAACAATTTCCAACAATTTCAATTCAACCATTACAAAACATACATAAATAATTTTCATTTCCAAGAATTTTCATCAGAAAACATACACAAACAACTTACACTTCGAAATTCGAACAATTCCTAACAATTTTGTTTCTAACAATTTTCAACAATTTCAATTCAACCATTACAAACACATACATAAACAATTTCCATTTCTAACAATTTCAATTCAACCATTACAAAGCATACATAAACAATTTCCATTTCTAACAATTTCCATTTCCAACAATTTCAATTCAACCATTACAAAATATACATAAACAATTTCCATTTTCAATAATTTCCAACAATTCAATTTCTAACAATTTTGAACAATTCAATTAAAATTTTCAAACATCATAAAACATACATAAATAATTTCCATTTCCAAATTTTCAACAATTTCATTTCCAACAACCAAAAATTTCAAGTTTTCAACCATCACAAATCCACAATTCACAGTTCAGACAATAATGAATTATTCATAAACAATTTGTATTTCTAATAATTTTTAACAATTTTCATTTCTAAATTCCAACATTTTCTAACAATTTCATTTTTAAAAATTTTCAACAATTTCAATTCAACCATTACAAAACATACATAAACAATTTTCATTTTCAAAAATTTTCATTTCTAATAATTTCCAAAAATTTTCATCACAAAACATACATAAATAACCAAATATAATGCAATTGTTTTTCAAATTTTAGAGCAAAAAATACACAAAAAATATTAGAAATCTAATTCAATGTCATATCGGGTTAGGATTTGAATTTGAATCTATTTCAGATCTGGTGATTCTTGAGTGACTGTGTGACTGTGACTAGTGTAGTGGTGGTTGGGCTGTTGTTGTCATACGATAGTGGACGTCGAACGGTCGGAGAGAGATTGGTGGCAACAGTGAAGAAGAGAGAGAATGAGAGTGTGAGAGAGAAGAAAAACAAAGGAGAAGCAATATAGAGAGCATCGAGTGAGGGGTTGTTGTTGTCGTGCGGTGGTGGTCGCTGGACGACTAAAGAGGGGCTAGTGGCAATGGTGAAGAAGAGAGAGAGTGAGAGTATGAGAGAGAAGAAAAACAAAGGAGAAGAAGGAGAGAATGTTAGGAGGGGGGGGGGTTTCTAACTTTTGTAGATTAGTCCTTACATTTTTTTAAAATTTTCGATGTCGGTCAGTATATGACCAGTATTAAGAATACTGGTGGTAGCAAGCGAAATAAGTTAGTACCTGGTTCTGCCGGATTCTGGCTGAGCTGTACGTTGCCATTCGGATCCATGAATCGATTGTCTCGCGGAAGACCTACAACATAGAGTTCCTGCAAAACAAAGAAGGCACGTCGGGGGTTGTGTCCCGATTAGCCCCTCCGACGCTCAAGTAAGTCTTTTGGTGAAGGTGAGATCGCTGTAAACAATAAGAAACTAGGGTTATGATTGTGCGTACCGTCATCACGATGAAATCATACCTTATATATGAGATGGATGCTAGGGTTAGGTTTTCACGTAGACTCCAACTTCCGCATGGAAGATCTTCTCCAGCAAATGGCTATGGAGAGCATGGATCGGGCTTGGGCTTGACATCTTTGATGAATGGATCAATTGGCCCACGGGTCGTTATGACCGAGTCCAGGCCCAACATGGCCGACCCGACCAGTACCAATAACCAGTATCGGAACATCTTTTATGTACCATTTTTCACCGATACGGAACGAAATTCATAACTATGAACTAAACTCAACCCTAGGGAGCTACTACAAGCTTTTATGTATATCACTAGTTCAGTATATTTATAGACAAAAATATACAAGTGATTTTAAGAGAGCAACTCCTCTCATCCATGAATTGCAATGGAATATTGCCTTTTCTTAAGGGCATGGAAGTGTTTTAGGGTATTTTAGAGAGTTAAACAAGCTCTAAGATGAATTGGTGAGCCTTGACTCATTGCTATAATTTATTTTGTCAAGCTATAAAATAGATGGAAATGTTAACAGGAATAAATTGATTCAATTCTAAAGTGGGTTAAATGAAGGATATAAGTGAAGAATAAACTATTTTTTTAGGATTATCTTCCAAATGCTAATAAGTCATATTCCATGATTCAGTGTGTTGAATCTCAAAGAGAAGTACACTGAGGCATGTGATTTTGGCTTTAAGGAAACAAAATTAAGCGTTTAAAAAAGATCCAAATATATAGAAAGTAAGGAACAAACATGGGGGCGTGTTAAGAGACACCTTTTGAAGTGAATATAGAAAAGAAGGATAAGAAATATGAAGAGCTTAGTAGAAAGGTTGAGTAGAAAATAAGAATGTTATCACATTAGTATTTTATATGAAAAAGAAAGTAGAAAAGGGTCCTTAGATAAAATAATTAAGGGCCACAAATCATATCAACCCTAATACGAATTTTGTTTTCTACTTTCAAAGCCTATTCAACTTATCTACCTAATAACATAACTAGTTAAATAGAACAAACAGGAAAATTCTTACTAGAATCCAAGCTTAAATGATAAAATTTCTTATTTATCCCTTCCTTTTAATTTAATTTACTATATATGAGTGAATTGATATAAAAATTGAATCAAAATTGTATTCTGAAATTTTTTTAATCATTTTGTAAAAGAAAGGAGGAAGTGGATATTTTAATGTCTACGTAGAAGTCACAAAAATTATTTTGTAGTTTAAATAATTTTAAATAATTTTTTATTTTACAAAATAATTTAAAATGATTCTTGTAATTTTCAATTTTTTAAGAAAATTCTTTTGATTCCACTTCTATTTTTTGTTGTAGTTTTTAGTTTTTTATTTTCTGTTTTTCTTTCAAATAAAAACAAAATTATGTTTAAAATAAAAACAAAAAATGTTTAAGTGTTAATATCAATGTATTTATATTTTTATTACAAATTAGAATAAAACTTAAAGATAAATTATTTTTAATTAAATAAATTTATTTTAATTTCTTATATAATATTTATTAATAAAAATTATTTTATTTTATTAAAATAAATAATATTAAATTTAAAGTTTTATTTTAAATATATTTTAATTATTAAATCAAAATTTATTTGAAATTTATGTTTTCAAGATATTTCAAAATTAATTATATTTATTGATAATTATATTTATTAATAATTAATATATTAAATAATTAGATTATATATACTTAGTTGATCGAAAAAATAGAAAACAAAAGTCAATTTTTATGATTTTCATATTTTTGAAAATTAAAACCAAACACAAAAACTAAAAAAAATTAACAGAAAAGTTTTTTTAATTGAATTTGAAAATAAAAACAGAAAAATAAAAATAAAATAGAAACCAACAAATACTTAAATTGTCATAAAAAATAATGACAAGCAGACGACCAATCAAATATTTTTGATATGATAATTCAATTTAACTTTTGAGCTCGAAATAATTAAAATCAACTCAAATTAATAGATATCAAATATTTTTGATATGATAATTCAATTTAACTTTTGAGCTCGAAATAATTAAAATCAACTCAAATTAATAGATTTGGGAGGTGTATATAATGTGTCTTTTACTATTAATTTTTAAGACAAATATTAAAAAAAAAAATATGTAAATTACCTCAACTAAATAGAGCTCGGTGTCTTTTATCTTTAATATTTTATCATAACAAGGAAAGCTGATACTGACAGCAAGTTCAAAATAAAAAAGTAAGGAGGAGGCCCACATTTAGGGTCAGAGAAATCACGCACAAGAAGATGTCAATGAACTCCAAAGCCGATCTGAGATGATAACCCATAATCGTGTTGATCCAACGGTGGAAAGGCTTCTGGTTCCAAATAGAGAGACACGAATAGATACGTACGGCCGCTCCAGGACTCCCGCAACCACGCAAAGATCGGTCACTCGTGGATGTCTAAGCCGTTTGTTTGATTGATTCGAGTAAGTTCCAAATCACTTCTTTTACAAACGGTTCCAGTTGGTTTTGCTTCCCACCCTATCCCTGATAAATCATCATCCTCCTTCATTTCCTCGTAATTTACCTTCTCGGACGTGAACTCTCTGTGTTATTTCTTCTTCTTTTACAAAAATAATGATCCTGACAAAGTTTTCGAGTTCCATTGATTTGGTATTACTGTGTGAGGTAGAAGTTGAATAATTCTGTGTATTCGTGTTGAAGTGAAAACCCTCAATTCTTGGTTCCTGTGTAGGGAATTTAGTGCCTTTGCAGATGAGTTAATTTGATCTTGCAACTAATTGTCCGATGCTAATAAATTATTTGGGACGGAAAAAGTTTTGCTTTTGGCTCACTGGCTATAACATAATGTTGATATGATGCTTTGAGTATGTTCTGTAGACATCAATTGAATACTTGACATTTTTGTTGAATGTTAAGTTTTAACAGTTTGTGTTACAGGTATTTCTGTTGAATCCAAGTTGGTAAATCTTACAGCTTAGATGTTATAGCTAAACTAATAGGAATAGTACAGTTCATTTAAATTAAAGAAGATAATAATTCTTCTTTACCTTTTCCTTTTATTGAAGAAATTGTTTTGCTGAATGACTTTGAAAACAAATTATAAAGCTTTTATTAGCAACAACTTTTGTCCCAATATAAGTTCCAGAAAAGTAAACTGCCAATTTCCATACTTTTGGCACATGATTTCTATGTCTCGAAAATTTTATTCGAAGTCTCGAAAATTTTATCTGCATCACATTGGCACAGTAATGTTTCTTCCTTTTGGGCTCCTATGTTATTTATGTTGTTAGTTAGATATTCTGTATGTACTCATCAAAGAAATCACAACACATATTTGATAAAATAGTTTTATCTTTTTCAACTTCTTGATAGTTGTGATATCTAACTAAAATGTTAGTGGGAGACTCTTAACTTCTCTCTAACCTTCCCCCTCTGTAATACCTAACATGTGTTCATCTTTATGCCCATTTTCCTCTTCATTTCCCTGCCCATTTTCTCCAAAATGTCATCCATCTTTATTTCCCTCAGCCTGCTTGCTCTTATTTCAGTCCTGTCCATTATTTTCCAGCCCAAACCTTGTGTAAGTTCAGTTTTTTTTAAACTTTTCTTTACTCCATTTCCATTATTTCTCTACCCATTTTCTTTTACATTTTCCTGCCCATATTCCTCTTCATTTCGTCTACTTTTACTCCCCTCAACCAGTTTTGCTCCTGTTTCTTTGCTGTCCATCCTTTTCCAGCTCAATCCTTATGTGAGCTCTAGCTTTTCTTTGCTTTCCTTGTTCCACTTCCGACCTTGTTTTTGCTAGCCTTTCATCAACAACACCGTCTTGTCTTTGATACCTGCTCTTGTTAATACCGTTTATAGTAAGTTGTCTTTAGAGATGACAATTGGGCCGGGCTTGACCTGAAGTCAATGGAACTGGGCATAAAATAATGTTGTTTTGATTATTTTTAAAAGAAAGAAAGTTAGGCTGGGCTCGAACTGGGCAGTCCCAATCTCGATCGACCCGACGCATTGCCATCCTTACTTGTCTTTCTACTTTTCTCCTGAACCAGTCTGCTTGATCCTTTTCCTTGAATGACTATTGTTTCTCTAGCTCTTGAGGTGTTGCTAAGTGAGGATCATCTCTTCCTTTTCAAGTTCAACTCTAAGGAATAGGCTTTTAAAGTGATAGAAGAGGGACTATGACACTTGAATGGTTTGCCAATGTGGAAACCTGACATTAAACTTGAAGATGTCAAGCATATTCATGTTTCATTATGGGTTAATTTTCATCAAATCTCATTGGAATATTGGTCCACTAGTGGGCTAAGGCTCTTTGCAAGCTTTATACGCAATCCATTATGCATGGACGGAGTAACTTCATCAAGAAAACAAATAGGTTATGCAAGAATCTGCATCATTGTTGACATGGATTGTAACCTACTTGAAGAGTTTCCATTGATGAGATTGAAAGTAGAGGATAGGTTGGTGGAGGACACCATTAAAGTTCCTTACTAGTGGAGGCCATCTCTGGCTATCAAGAAAAGAAATGGCTACCAATAGCTAAGTTGTTCAAAATTGATTTTTATGATGAATTGATACAATTGGAAAATGTTTAATCCATAGGTTCTATAATAGATGTTTCTAAGGATTTAGGTATGGTTCATGCTTCCTTGAGCCTTAGTATTGAAGACTTTAATCAGAAGATGGAAGTTCCTAGCTCAAATAATATGCCTACTCACTGCCCCATTCAATGCCAAGTGGATGATCCGATGTAGCCAATTGATGATGTTTTAATTCAAGGAATTGGTTTATTGGAGCAACATCCTAACATCTTATGATGCTGCTTAAGGAGCTTTTATATTTATTAAAAGGAAGAAACCTAGGAGGAAAGCTGCAGAGCTAGCGAATCCTCTAAGAACTAATGACAGTGTTTGCATGGAATGCTAGGGTTTAATCAACGAGTGGTAGCTGATTATATCAAGGCAATAAAACTAAATTTATTTGGTCTTTTGGAAACAAAATTGAAGAGGGAGAAATGTCTAAGTTTGTGGCTGTTCAAGGCTCATTAGAAGCTCATTATTAACTATGATAGGCACCATATAGGAAGGGTTATCATAGCATGTAATCCGGATAAAGTTTTGGTGTTTTGATGTGTTCATCTTTTAGCTGAAATTTAAGGTACGGAAGAAGCCTGGTTCACTTTTGTGTATGCATCCAATTTTTCATTCTAAAGGGCTGCATTGTGGAATGATTTGGTACAATACAAGAATATAGTGAATAATCCTTGGCTCATCATTGGTGACTTTAATTGTACACAGGCGAAAGATGCTATGGGAAACCTTGTGGGGAATTTAGAACTTGTCGTTATAAATTGGAAGTTATTGATCTTAGACATAATGGAAGATGTTAGGAACCTCTAGTTTAGAATACTAGAGGTGAGTATATTATTGAGTATAATCAGTGTTTTAACACTGATACTTACAGAAGTAATCCTAAGACCACTATCTGTTCCAGAGCTATAGCAGCTCCTATACCAGAGTAATAATACTCCTCAGGGAGAATCGAATTCTCTCTGTCTATATTTTTTAATCTTTCGTCTGCCTGCCTCTCCCTTCTCTCTTTCCCCATTTATAAGCATCCTAGGTAACAGATTCTGTTATGCCTAACAAACTAACCACCTCAGCTGCTAGCTGCTAACTAACTCCCTCCTTGGCCCACCATTCTTCCTCTGTCATAATTCTCTCTCCCTCTCCCGACGATCCTAACAGAAGATTTTTTATATGGTCCAATAATCAAGAGGGTCAATGGTTATTTAAAAAAATGGAAAGGGCTTTAGTCAACTTGTTATGGCTCTAAAAATTCATTTCAAGGATAGCTCATTTCAATAACAATCTTTGCTTAGATCATTCCTGTGGAAAAGAATACTTGTATATTCTCTATCTTTTGAATAGATAGTGTACAACATTATATAGGGAATTACAAGAGATAAAATAGGAAACCAGATCAGATAGACTATCTAACTAAATCCCTTAAATCAAGGGATTTTAAACTTATTCTTCTAATCTATTTACAGCCAATGTATATCTTAACACTCCCCCTCAAGCTGAGGAATAAATATCTTGCATTCCTAGCTTGAATAAAAGATCATGGAAACTTGAACTATTCAGCCCCTTCGTTAGAATATTAGCTACTTGATGTTTTGATGGAACATAAGACATACATACTAACCCTTCTTCCAATTGTTCTTTAATGAAATGCCTATCCTTGTGTGGAATATGCCACCTCAATATTGAGGAAGTACTTTAGTTTCCCCACTTCCTTTATCTCAAACTGTTTTACTAGACTAAAAGAGCAGTAACTCCCCCTGTAGCTGAATGTTTAATGAAAAGAGTGTGGTCACCTTGGCTTTGTCTATAGCCAGACTCCTTCATGACTTTTGAAAATCTCCCACACCATGCCCTAGGAGATTGTTTTAACCCATAAAGGGCCTTCCTCAACTTGCATACTTTGTTGCCGATGTCCCCCTCAAATCCTAGTGAAATGTTCATATAGATTTCTTCATCTAAGTCTCTATGGAGAAATGCATTCTTAACATCATATTGTAAGAGTTGCCAATTAAAGTGGGCAACTAATGATAATAGAATTCTCACAGTATTCATTTTTGCAACCGGAGCAAAAGTCTCTTGATGGTCAATCCCGTAAGTTTGAGTGTACCTTTGGCTACTAATCTAGCTTTATATCTCTCAAGAGACCCATTAGCCTTGTATTTTGGTGTGAAAATCCACTTACAGTCAACAATGTTTTTCTCTTTCGGTTTATCAACAATTTCCATGTTTTATTCTTTTCTAATGCACTCATCTCCTCCCTTATAGCATCCATCCATTCCCTTTTTGACAATGCCTCAAAAACTATGTTAGGGATAGTAATGGTCTTTAAACTCACTATGAATTTTTGGTAGGTTGGTGATAGGCAGTTAAGAGAGACATAGTGAGATAAAGGATGGAGTGGTCGCTTAGTGCATTTTCTTATACCTTTCCTAACAACAATGAGTTCAAACAATTGAGTATGTAAAGGTGAGTTAGATCTTACCATGATATCATTTCCAGAGTCTGAGTTGGATTCTTGAACCTGTATGAGTTCTGGAATGACCTTTCTCCTTGAATACACTTGAGTAACACTGGTTGGGACACAGGATGACTCGGGTTCAATAGTATTATTGGAAAACTCAGATGTAATTGGTTCAGAAGGCTCAGTTGTTTCAACAATACGAGCTAGAGGAGAAGGAAGGTCAAGCGTTTTAAGTGGTTCGAAGGACTCACAAGCGCTATCTTCTATTAGTGAAATCTCCCCCTGATGAGAGGACTTGGAGAAAAAAGGTGTATTTTTTTTTGTGAAGGTGACATCTGTAGAGATATAAATTTTCTAGATGACGGATTGTAACACTTGTATCCCTTTTGAGTAGGTGAGTAACTGAGGAAAACACATTTGATGGCTCGGGGGTCTAGTTTGTCTCTGTGTTGGCTATGGACATGAAAAAAGGCAGTGCACCTAAATACCCTAGGTGTAAGGCCATGTGATGTTTTGAAGTGTGGATAGAAACTATTGAGAATGTCTATGGGACTTTTGTTGTCTAACACAAGTGGGGGAAGTCTATTTATCACATATGTGGCAGTAAGAACTGCCTCTCCCTATTAGGATTGAGGGACATTCCCTTGAAAGAGTAAGACTCGAGTGGTGTTGTGTAAGTGTCCATTTTTCCTTTCAACTATCCCATTTTGTTGAGGTGTGTTAACACATGATGAGTCATGTATAATGCCATGTGATTGAAAGAAGGATGACAAAGTTTGGTTGAAGTAGTCTTTAGCATTGTTTGTACGAAAGCTTTTTATTTTGACCCCAAATTGGTTTTGAATCATTGAGTGGAAATTAGGTATAACAAGACTAACATCAGATTTTTGTTTAAGAAGAAAGAGCCATGTAACCCGAGTGCAGTCATCAATTAAGGATACAAACCAACAAGCCCCAGAAACATTAGGTGTAGTAGAGGGACTCCATATGTCACTATGAATCAAATGAAAAGGATGAGAACTTTTATTGCTAATAGGAAAAGATACCCGAGTATGTTTTGCCAACTCGCAAACATCGCAATGAAATTAATAAATATCTAATTTTTGGAACAAACAAGGGAACATGACCTCTAAAACCTTAAAAGATGGATAACCTAGGCACAGGTGATACAGCCAAATGGTAGCTTTATTTTAGGAACTAAGAAATGACAAAGACAAGTTGCTTCAAATTTTTTGAGGAAATTCAAGGTGGTAAAGACTGCTTTGTTTTTTAGCAAGTCCAATCCTCCTCCCCGAGACCTGATCTTAAAAAACACAATAAGAGGGAAAGAAAGTAGCATAACATTTAAGATCATGGGTAATTTTTTGAAAGGGAAGAAGGCTAGCTGAAAGTTTTGGTATATGGTGGACTTTTTTAAGAATAAGGGTAGGTGTGATGTGTACAGCTCCGAACCTTGCAATAGTAGCCAAGGAGCCATTGGCTACTACAATCTTTTTGTCACTTGGGCATGGGGTATATGTGTGGAAGAATTGAGATGTGAGTGTCATATGGTCTGTGGCATCGGAGTCTATTATCCAAGAGTTAGTATAAGAAATTTTTGAGGTAGTCATGCAAAAAGGAAATAGAGGTTTATCTGAAATAGCCAAAGAGCAAGTTTTAGAAGGTTGTTCAATAGACCCCAACAAGCTTCTCAGCTTTTCAATTTCTTCATTGTTCTTGTTGTTGAATTTTCCTCAATTTTGGGCTGTTTTGCCATATGAGCTTAAGACCTCTGCTGTCCCCCACGGTTTCCCCATTCTTGGCTTGGTGCCTTACCATGCAGTTTCCAACAAGTTTCCTTTGTTTGCCTCGATTTCTTGCATTAGGTGCACCAGATATTGTCCTTATTCTCCTTTTCCTGGTTTTCTTTACCAGGATTTTTGGACAGATTACTACTTCCTTTCAATTGATGATCTGTTTTTGCTACTAAGGCTAACCCTTCCATGGTTTGTGGTTCAAGCATAAAACTCATTCGGCTTTCTTCTGCTCGAATCAATGAAATTGTCTCTTCTAGAGACGGTGTGTCCTCTTTGCTAAGGATCTAGACCCTAACCTAATCGAATTCAGGATTCAACCTAGCCAAAAAATCATAGACACGGTCTTTTCCAATGAAGTTCTTCAAGATGGCCGCATCCTCAGGGCATTTTATCTCAAAAACTCAGTAATGGTCAAGTTCTTGCCACAGATTCTGCAGCAAGTTTGCATACTCAATGACATTTATCTTCTTGCTTAGTAGCTGCAGTTTTAACCTTAATCTCGTATACTGGAACAGTATCACAAGCCTTCGAGTATGTGCGACGAATGTAATCTCAAATCTCATTTGCAGTAACCAAAAACATACATGTGTCACTGATCATGGGATCCATGGAATCCCATAGCTAGGACATTATCATAGAATCCTCCTCATCCCATGCTTCAAACATTGGGTTATCCTTTGTCGGCTTTGTTCTGACTAAGCTTCCCTTTTCCCTTGAGATATGTGCGGACAAATTGAGACCATTTAAGGTAGTTCTTCCCGTTAAGCCCATAGGAAGCTTGAATATTTTGCAAATCACCAATTTTCTGATTAGAACTATTACTTCATTCAATGTTTTGATAAATGGGGAAGCTAGTAAAATTATCAAGTGTTATAGAGGGCTAAGGCAAGGTGATTCTCTCTCTATTTATCTTTTTACCATATGCATTAAGGTACTTAGTGCACATATTCAGACAAAAGTGCTTGTTGATTGTGGCTTTAAGTATCATATGAAGTGTAATAGGTTGGACATCACCCATCTTGCTTTTGTTGATGATTTGTTATTATTTTGTAAGGCTAACAAAGCCTCAGTAGCGTGCTTAATGAGACCTCTGAATGAATTAAGTGCCTGTTCTGGGCTTCATATTAACCAGGATAAGAGCTATATTATCACGTCAGTGGATGCCTTGAACTCAGCCAATTGTTATCATCCATCTCAGGTCTATCACTCAAATCTCCACAATTTACCTACCTAGGTATTCCTATATCCTCAGTGAAGCTCTCTTATTTAGATAGTGAAGGGTTATTGGATGTGATCAAAAAAAGAATTAGGGCCTGGACGTTTAAGTGCTTATCTTTTGCTGGTAGGTTACAATTAATTTCTTTAGTGTTTAGTAACTTCTCCGTCTATTGGTCCTTAACATTGCATTTCCTATGGAGCTTTGTAAGGAAATTGACAAACTTCTCAAGAATTTTCTATGGACTGAATGAATACTCTAAGGTTGTTTGTGAATGTAAGATGAAATGACCTTTGTATACCTAAGGGGGATGGAGGTTTGAGAATTAAAACTGCAAAGTTGGTAAACAGGTTATGCTGATCAAGAGGTTCTGAAAAGTAATAAATTATAAAGAATCCTTTTGAGTGAAATGGCTTCATAAATACTATATAAGAGGGTCCAGCTTGTGGATAATTAAACAAAGAACAGGTGCATCATGGTGCTAGATTCAAATGCTAAAGTTAAGGGACCTCATCCAACCATTTATTGGGACAATAAAGGTGTGCAATTCTTTTAAGGTTGCTTCCCCTGAATTCCTCCAGACCTGCAAATGGAGGATAAGGTAATTTGGCTCAAGCATCCTTCTGGCTTATTTACAAACAAATCTTGTATGGCTATGATTAGCAGCCAGGCAATTGACTGTGACTTGGTATTCTCTTGTGTGGAACAAACTTCTTGTCCCAAGATTCTCATTGATGCAGGAGCAATTAGTTTAGTTTTCCTAGTTAATATTGGATTTCTTATTATTTAGTATTTCTTAAGTTATTT
>JAOQMR010000004.1:14271269-14282258 GCA_027563865.1 Erythroxylum pelleterianum
TTGACACTTTGATTTCATCCATTTATTCTCTAAGTTTGAACCTTCAATTTTACTTCAAACCCTTCATATATGAGTCCAATAAACCAAGGATCATTTTAGGTTCACTTTAAAACCCATTTGAGGCTTAATTAGTACCATTTGACCCGTGAGTGTCCGTTAAACGGACATGCGTGTCCGTTAAACGGACCTTTACGGGTCATTTACTTCATTTTGCAAATTTGACCCCCGAAACGTCAAAATCGCAAAATGTTTCCTGAAATAGAAGTTGTATATCTCGAAGTCTAATATCAAATCCATATAAAGATCATCTCATTCCGAGTTCTACACAAAGAGTTATGCCTCTTGCACTAAAACATGTTCATTTGAGTTTTTAGAAAAACCCAGATTTTTGCTCTTCACTTACAACATGCAATTTCTCATGCTTAGTCCATCATTTCTAGTGCAATACTCATCAATTATCCATTATTATTATTCAAAATACTAATAACAAGACATACCCATACTTAGGTATTCATTATCAATCTCCTTCACACCATCAACTTCAATTCCACTATCATTTTATGTCTAACTCTTACCTAATCCTTCCCATTTCAAGACATCAAATTAATCCCCTTTCATTGATTTTATACTCATCTCATATCATTAAGAAAACATAGCAATACCCATTAAGCATCAAAATATAGATCATTCACTCACATAACCCAACATTAGGTTCCTTCCTAATCCATTCTTAACATTTAACTCATCCAATTCCTCTTAGACCATGATCATCTTTCCATTGCAATTCTTCATAAATCCCTACCTAATTCAACTCAATAGCTCACTCACAAACAATCAAGAATTACTATTTATCATGATCCCAGAACAGGGCATATATCAATATCCATTTATAATAACAATAAACACTCACCCATGCATTTCTTTGGAAACCAATCCACCTTTCTAGCTCCTTAAATATAAGGATCACTCATTTTACACATACATAACAAGATATGAACACCCTTCATTATCATCCCTAACACAAACATAACCTTTACACAAATCAATTCAACACACTCTAGTTTAAACATCTTGCAAGCTTAAAATAACCATGCTTATAACATTAAAACCATCACTTACTTGATTTTCCTTCAATTTCTTCAAAGTCACCATATAACCCTAACTCTCTCATCTCCATGATCTTCATCTTCTAGGAGGTTAAGCTAGGTTTTTCTTAGCTCAACTTGAAGGGACAACAAGATAGGAGTAAAAGTAGAAGATGGAGCAAGGTTTCCAAGCACTAAAACACCAAAGCATGAAGGAGATGAGGAGAGGGATGGAAGGTCACGAAAATGAAGAGAAGAGAGCAAAAATAAGACACCAAATGGTCCTCCAAAATGAGAGTGTCGTGAGAGAGGATAGAGGAGGCTTTAATGAAACTTAGATATTTTAAATACTAGGCTAATAACTTGCCATATGGCATAACCCTAAGCATCCACTTATCATTTGCTCATAATTTCATCAATTTCATCAAATTTCAAACCCAATTCTCAATAAATAATACTTGTCCATAATTCCTAAAATCATGCATCCAAAATTCCAATATTTAACAAGAAATTCTAATACCGCTTATCAGTTGATCTGCCGCTTGGCATTTTTCCTAGTCCAAGAATTATCTCCAAAAATTTCAGGAAAATTTCCTAAAATTCTCAAAAAATACAAAATTAACAATGTCACTTTCCAAATCAATTTTCAATAACCCCAACTCACAATTCTCATCCCATTTATGACCAATTATACCTGGAAAATGTCAATTGAGTGCATGGTCAATGATTTTAATGTGTGCAAAAAAATCCAATTCATCAATGTCTATCCAAATATGATGCATTTTTATCAAAATCTCACTGAAAACCACATGTACCATATTTAAAATGATCACAAATATGATTTACTAAAGTTGCCCTGTGGATGTCCGTTAAACGGACTTGTACGTCCGTTAAACGGACATAGACTGGCTAAGCAATCCAAATTCATCCGAGAAGGTCCGTTAAACGGATCTGAATGTCCGTTAAACAGACATGAATCGACCAAAGTGTTCCAATTCACCCGAAGCTGTCCGTTAAACGGACTCCCATGTTCGTTTGACGGACACACAATTTTCATACCCTCTTTAAATTTTTTTAGGGTTCTAGGCTCACGTGCACCAAATTTTTAGGGGTCTAACCTTTCGTAGGGGAATCGGGATATTACACTGAAGAGACGAACGTCTCGGGGAAGAAGGGCAGCGTTCGAGAGGGAAGGTGTGAGACTTGTCGGTCTACAGAGAGGACTAATTTCGTTAGGGAGAAGGAAATAATGTGTTTTGCGATCCAGATGAAGAGAGACGAAGGAGTCGGGGACGAAGAGAGACGAAGGAGGAGTCAGGGGTGTTTTTTGTAAAACAGAGCTAGTGTTAGGTTTCAGAGACAAAGACAAGCATTTCTGTCCTTTGATTTTCGGAGGAACAAATACGCTTGTCCCTGTCATCGGGGCACGGTGGACAATAAATCGGGGATAGCAACCAAACAACTAGCGGAGACAGGATTTTTATGTTTTGTCTTCTGTCTTTACTAACGGGGACAGGAACCAAACTCTCCATAAAGGAAGAGGAACTGGAACCTACAACCAGTAACAAAAAAAGATTAGAAAGGAAGAAAGGGAAAGATAGATTAAGGAGATCTCAACCTCTTATCTAATATCATGAAAGTTCTAATATGGAATGTAAGAGGGTTAAATGATCCTCCTAAGAGGTAATCTGTAAAAATAAGTTATCTTTGAGAAGAAGCTATTGATTGTGAGTTTGATTGAAACCAAAATAAAGATGTCTCAACTACAAAGGTTTCTTAATTTTTTAGGCACTGAATCGAAGATATACTCTAATCAAACTCACCATTACAATGGCAATATCATTTGTGCTTATAATGCTAAAAAAGTGTTTATACGAACAGCTTGGGAATCTGATCAATTTATACATTTGAATTGTTAATACTAATGCCTATTTTGATATGTCAATAATATATGTTTCTAATTTCATGTTCCAAAGGGCTAGACTATGGAAGGACATCAAAACCATCAATGAATTGTTAGACCTTGGGTAATGATCAGGAACTATAACTGCATATTCTCCCCTAAAAGTTGAGGGAGGTAGAATCAATCTCAAATGATCTTTTAGAGAACTTACTAAACTTAAACAACATGTATGCCTCTTGGATTTAAGGTGTATAGGCCACCTATTCACTAGGAAAAATAAGCAATAAAGGGACTTGCTCATTAGAAAAAAGTTGGATAGAGCAATGGTTAATCAATAATGGCTCACTCAATTTTCAACTTCATATGCACATTTTAGAGACAATGTTTGCTTTGATCACTTATAGATTGAAATCATGAGGATTTGTTCATATAGTCCAACTATAACCCCCTTAAATTTTTTAATGGTTTTATAAAATGAGAGGGTTTTCATTAGATGACTTAAAAGAAGTTAAAGATTACAAAGCTTATCATCTTATAAGAAAGCTTTAAAAAGTTAAATCTACAATTAAGGAATTTGCCAAAGAAAACAGCAAGAGTCTTATCAATGCTAAACACAATCTGAGGATTGCACATGAAAATTGCTACAAACACCCTCATGACACTGTTTTAAGATCTTTAGAGATATAGAGATTAAGGTATCATAATAATGCTCTCTTACTGCATAACTCAATTCTCAAGCAAAAGTCAACAACAAATTGGTTGAGTGCTAACATAAAAAGTTTTCATTCTTCAATCTTAGCTAGAAGAAATAGAAACAAAATTTCAATGTTGCAACATATGAATGGGGCTGAAAATATAGATTAGAATAAAATAAAAGATATTGTTATAGAACACTTCATTAAGTTGGTGGGATCAAAATGCAACAACAATTATGAAAGAAGTGACATCAGATCAGTCATAAAGGATAGAATTAGTTAGGAAATGAAAAAATTTACCGTGTCACCTTTCATTCAACTAGAGTTCAGATAGGCTGTTTTCAGCCTCCAACCCTCTAAAGTACCTGATCTAGATGGTTATAGTGCACAATCTTCAAGGAGACGGGATGTTATAGATGGTTTACATATTAAAACAATACATGAAATCTTTACCTTTTCATAAATGCTTAAAGAAATGAACAAGTCTTATATTTGCTTAATCCCCAAAAAATGGAATCACTTCTCAATGATGGATTATAGACCTATTTCTTGTTGTAACATAATTTATAAGGTGATCTCCAAGCTCAATGTCAGCAGATTGAAGTTAGCATTAAAAGATCATACAAATGAGGCTCAAGTTTCTTTCATTCCGGGAAGATTTATTAGAGACAATATACTACTAGTTCAGGAATTGATGAAGCTATAAAGAGTTATGTTCTCACAATTGATTTCTTTAAAGCTTTTGAAACCATCATATAGGATTTCATAGAAAATTGCCTCAAAGCTTTTGGTTTTCCATCACTGTTTTCACATTGAATTAAAGAATGCAAAATTACAATAACATTCAGCGTTCTTATCAATGGAGTTCCTACTAAAACCTTTAGAAACAGCAAAGGAATAAGACAAGGGGATCTGCTTTCCTTTTACTTATTCACTTTGGTAAATTAAACACAATCCAGACTACTGAGCACTCTCATTTCTGACAATGGTAGATTCAAGACTGTTAAGCACTCTCATTTCTAACAATGGTAGATTCAACTTTCACCATAAATATAGAGAGCTAAAGATTAGTCACCTAGCATTTGTTGATGATTTGATGTTGTTGTGTAGGGAAGATACTCATTCTATAGAATTCTGGTTTGGAAGTTAATTTTAGCAAAAGTAGCATGTATGTTTCTTTAAATGTGCAGAACCATGATGAATTTAGCAGAATAGCTGGATTAAATACCCAAACTCCTCCCTTAAAATATATAAGAATCCCTATTACCTCATCCAAACCTAAATATGTTGATCATATTCCTTTGATTAAATCTTTCAAAGCAAGAATTAATTCCTGACAAAATAGACTTTTATCCTTTACTACTCGACAGACTCTCATTACTTCTGTACCAAAGAGTTTACGTAACTGGAATTCCATTTAATCTTACCAAAGATGGTTATAAAAGACATTGAAAAATATTTCAAAGGTTTCTTAAGGTCAGTACAAAGTAGAGAATTCTAAGGGGCTAAAGTAAAACATGAGGAAGTTTTCATTCCAAGAAAAGTGGGAGGACTTGGTATTGTTCCTATAACTCTTATATAGAAAGTGTTGCTAACTAAGAGAGTATGGAGATTGATTATAGATAAAGAAACGCTTTAGGCTAAATGGATTAATGAGTTCTACTTAAAGGATTCAAATATTTGGCAGTTGGAATTGAGTAAAGAGCAATCCTAGAGCTTTGCACAAATGCCCAAGCTAAGGGAATACATTTACCCCTTTAATCAAGCATAGCTTGGGAGATGGGGAAAAATCCTAGTTTTGGTTTGATAATTGGAATACCCTTTAATTAAGAGAAATGACCTGACATATTTAATCTCCAAAATTCCTTTGGATGCCAAAGTTTGCTCAGTTATACATAATGTGGTATAGTGTTGCAAATTTAGAGGCGTCTTTTACCTAACAAACTACCTCAAAGACCCCTTGTCCTATCAAACTAGATATTGTATAACCTAGTTAGAAGGCACATGGGTTAGTTACTTGAGCCGGTGAGGCATCAATCGGTCTTATGCCTGAAAAACTACCTACCTCAACTTACTCATTTGCATAGGAAATATAGGATCATATGGTTAGTAAATAATACTGAATCATAAAATAATGAATTATGCTACATAATTTATAGACCTTGCTTGGAGGATACACCCTGGTATGATCTAATTTGGATGCAAACTATTAATCCAAAAGCATCTATGATCAGTTGACTAGTGATAAAGAATAGGATTAGAATAAAGGATAGATGGTTTGGGAATTATAATCCCATATGTCTTCTATGCAAGGAGGAGATAAAGGATAGAAATTACCTTTTTTTTAATGTTGGTACTTGAGAGCTATCAGGAATGGGGTTCTACCCACTTTGATGGTGTTTTACCTCATACAAATAGAGTGGGGTCCTATTATGGGCAACTAACAACATAAAGAACCTCAAGTAGGATGGAATTGTCTTTAAAACTGTCCTTTTTCTCCACAATTTATTCCATATGGAGAGAAAAAACAATTAACTATTCAAGGAGATAGTTGCTAAAAAACATATTCTGGCAGAAAATACTCTAAATTGGTTAAAGAACTTCTGCTAGCTAGAAATCTACACAATAGTATTACTGCAGGTATGAAAAGTAGATGGAATCTCTAAGTTCTATCTTTTAAGCTTGTTGTAAATAACAAATGTTTTTGGATCATGTAATATCCTTGACATTGTAATGGTGTGTTAATTTAGCTAGTGTTAATAAGTTTTCTTTATTCATTTTTCAAAAAAAAAATTATTGCCATAATCTTATTTAAAACCATTAAAAAGAAGGAATAGGTGTAATGTATGTCTAATGTTGTAACATTGTATAAATTTTACTTTACATTGTCTACTTTGATGTGTAACAAGTTTGCTACATGAAAAAGAATGAATGAACTTGCTATATGGAAAAGGATCAATAAGGAGGAAGGAGATTTAAAAGAAGTGGAGGCAAAACCATATCAATGAACAATAAGAAATTAATTGGGAAAAGGGAAAATTAGCAAAAGACGACATTGTTTTCATTAGGTGTTTGACAAAGCTACATAGGAGAAGCTACTAAAAGCCCTTGTAATATTTATTCTAGTCATTAAGAGTTGTCGTACATGGTAAAAAAATTAAAATTTGGCAAATAAGGAAGTCTTATATTCATTTTCTCTCAACCATTTCTTACTCTATTTTTTCTTATGTGAAATTCTTGCTACTAGTTTTTCTATATTATTGTTGTTATTAGTATTAGAGCACTAAAATCTTTTGCTAATGTAGGTGGCGATCTTGAATGAAGGGACTTGGTTGAATAAAGTGAGGTAGGTAAAAGAAATATGAAAATTCAATTATATAAGATGGATCAAAATGATGAAAGCGCCATTAAATAGTTGAAAATGTTGATGCTTTAGTTACTTCAACAAAGTAGTTAACAAGGAGAGGATGAAGGATGATAATCATGCAAAATGTCAAACTTTGCACCCATTGAGATATTTGGGCAATTAAGGACAACAAATTCTCAAATTAGACATAACTTTATCATCTAATCTCTAATTAAGATGATTCAAGATATTATTAAAAAATTTAGGAAGAGTTCAATTTTTTTAATCTTAAGTTTTGAGGCATTTTGGCTAAATACAACTTAATACACAATTGTGCTCGTGATTGTGCTCCATAACGGGACATTGCTATAGAAGGCAACCTCTTATATGGTTGGGTTAGTACTTGTGTGACATAAAGAAAAGATATAATGCGATATACAACCTAGAATACAAATATGGTAGTTACTGTGTTATCTTTTTAAAAGTGATAAATACACCCCTATTCTTAATTGTATTTTGTAGTTTTCAGAATAATTCGAAGCCCCTTTAATTGTGTGCATAGAGCCTAAATTTAAGTTAGATACTCAGTATGGTATTAATTCTTGTCACAATACCACATAAGTTTTTAGGAGAAAATTTTAACCTTTAGGTATAGGTGATAATATGCTAAATTTTGGAATTGTTGTTAGAAAGTAATTCTTGCTACTTTTATTTTTATTTTATTCGTTACTTATCTTTGTCTTCCTAACTATGTATGCCTATTACTCGATCTTTTAATTAAGGTGATCTTTTAGTTTAATCTTAAAATAGGAAGAACCTTAGATAGGTTAAAGAAGGAAGTTAGAAATAAATCCTAAGAGGACTATCTAGCTCCTACTTTCTTTTTTGAAAGCAATTCAGAGTTAGAAGAGGAAAAACTTACGGCTGAATATCAAACTTTGAAAGGGTTTACTACCCCTCTACAAATTTTTAATTAAAATATGGACTAATACATCTCTTACTCATTTTTTATGGTCTTGCAGGTAAAGATCCTTATATATACTCAATGAGATTTCATAAGCATAAAACCTATGGGGTTATACATAAGAACAAATTAAGTTGGGTGCCTTTCCTTTTTCATTGACTACCTTTTGGGAGGGTTGTCATATAGAGCGAAATGAAGAGGCTATTTTCTGAGAGGTATTTCCTAACATTTAGGACAACTAACATTTGGAAGAAATTTTGTATAAGAAAACACAATGAAGAATCCTTGTATGATTATTACATACATTTCAAGAATTTATGTGCAATATTCCCTTATACTTTTATGTGGGCCTTCAACCCATCGATAAGAATATGATTGATTTTTTTTAATAGAGAAGCATTGGTAGACAAAACTTTGGAGGCTACTAAAAACTTGATCACAAACATAGCTTACAACTAAAATTTTTTTAACATTAGGCTCAACCCACTACCTAAGTACGTTAATAAAGAAAATGTTTCCTCCTTTTAAAAATAGATTTCTAATTTAACCACTCTTGTTCATCTAATGGATATAGGTAACATTCAAATTGTGAAGGTTTGCATAATTTTTTCGATAATAGAACATAAAAATGATACATGCCCAACTTTTCAAAGGGAGTCTAGAAGGCAAATTAAATGTAACAAGTGAATTTTTGGGACAACTTCAAAAAGTTATCATTCTTATTCAAACACATATAATCTATGATGGAGGCTCACTCTAATTTTAACTATGTGAACCTATAAGTAAATCAGCCCGCAATGCAAAACTATCCAGGTTTCTAGCAATACAAGCAACCATAATCTCCCAGACAATAAATAAGCTAAACTTCTAATTCTAATATGCATTTGGAGGACATTTTAAATCTCTTACTACTAGTACTTTACAATTTCAATAGGGGATGAAATAGTTCCATTAGGAGCAAACGTATAACATTTAGAATTAGGTGAGTTGAATGGCAAGTCTAATTTGGAGGGAAGTTGTTGTTCTGAACTTTTTCTAATCGAAAAGAAAATGTGATTGCAATGATGTTGACAAGAATAGGTAAGAAAATTGAAGAACTAAAAAGGAAAGTTCTTAATAAAAATTAGGAAGATATAGAGAAAGAAAAGGGTGCAGTTGAACTTAAACAGAAGTTTCCATTTTCTCCCTGATAATAAACCAAAACCTCCTTTTACTAATAGATTGGTGAACTTAAAGCATGAAGAAATAAGGAGATTTTGGAGATTTTTCAAAAAGTTGAGATCAATATACCTTGCTGGATTTTATCAAATAGGTGCCATGGTATGTAAAATTTATCAAACTGTTGTAAACTAGTAAGAGAAAATTAAATAGCAATAAGAAGATAAAGATAGGTCAGAATGTCATTAGTTTTCCAAAAAATGCTTCCTCCTAATTGTAAGGATCTAGTTTTGTTTACCATTTCTTGTAAAATAAGTCACACAACTATTGAGAGATCTATGCTAGATTTCTGAGATTTCATTAATCTTCTTTAACAATCTATATATGCTTCACTAAATCTATGTTAGATACTCGTTGTGGGATTAACCATTACTCACACTACTATATATTACAATGACTATATATCAAATTTTGTCACAGTTAATGAGGAGGTTAGATTGAAGGATAAATTTATATGGAGCTATATAACCAAAAAGAAAATTCAAGCAAATGATGATAAACAACAACATCACTTAGGAGGCAAGTCAAAATTTAAGTTTGCTAGCCCGTGATGCCCTATATTATTACCTACTTATTAGGGAAGTATTTAGCTTAGCTAGGTTTTTTCATTTTTTCATTTATAGATTTTGTTTAAGTGTGTATGATGTTAGTTTTACATTGAGTACAATATAAGGCTCAAGTGTTGGGAAGGAATTGTTCTACATATCTAACATGAACATTTTTTTAATTTATTCCAGATGTATTAAAACAATATGTTTACTATGAAATTAAACCAATTAGTTATGAAAGTGACATTTATTGAATGATTGAATTAATTTGAGGTAAGGAATTTAATTAACATTGAAAGATGAGTTAACAGGGAATTGTGAAAATGTTTAGTAGATCACTTAACCTTATAAGCTTTTAAGCCATATGAGATTGAGACATTTATGTCAATATGTGTTTTTCTTGTTATGTGTTGTTTTTCTATGTGGAAGTATCTTAAGTGCTTTCAATCATTTGAGATTACATTAGTATATGAATGTATGTAAATGATAGATGTTATCTTTGATTTAACTCTTTATCCTAAATAGCCAACCCAATTTAATATTTGTATTCAACTTATTTAATCCTTAATAATCTTGTTTCTTTTATAACAAATTATCATGTAAGCCTAATATTAAATTTTAATATCTTTGCCTAACCTTTGAATTGAATTAATAAAATGGTTTTAAAGAAAGAGGAATGTAATAAGTTTATAAGTGAGCCTGATGTATAAAGTGGTGATTTTGCTGAATATAAATAAATGATTGTATTGAACATTGGACTTGTATATTTACATTTTAATGACATATGGACAAAATAGAAAACAAGAAAAAAAAACAAAAATTTATTTGACATGATAGTAATAAAGCAAGAGAGGAAAATTTATGAATCTCTTGCAAAAGCTAACCCATTATTTAACTTATAAACTAGGGTCTTGACCTTTTTAAATATGGGATGTATTCAATTTTCTTACCTACATGGTCTAGAACACGGTTATGTCTCAGACTATGTTTCGTAATGCTTCTTTAATATTACTTTTAAGAGGAGAACATGGGCACTAACACACCTATGTACTATGTTATGTATCATACTGTATCTCTTATTTATATCACGTAAGTTCCAACTTGATCGTGTAGGAGATCGTGTATTTTATACCAATACTTTTAATATGGAACACTGTTGGACCCAGAGGATGACCCCCTGCGATCCATGGACCCATGGGATGACCCCATGCGATCCAGGCCCACGGGATG
>JAOQMR010000004.1:14296287-14309895 GCA_027563865.1 Erythroxylum pelleterianum
CTTGCCATATGCTGCATGAAGAAGCTCTCTCATACTAATTTCTAGGCTGATGTGCTTTGGGTGTTAAAAACACATTATATCTATCTTAGTTTTGGAAGTGTATTGGTAGCTTGGAAGGTGCTATAATAGTTAGATTCTTGGAGTTGAATTTGAAATTTAGTAAGGTAAGGGACTTATAAACTTGGTATCCTATGATAACATGTGTTGTTTGATGTTTGATATAGATCAATTGTGTACTGAAATGGGAAAGAATTGAGGTTGGATACATGCTGGAAATTGGCTTAGATGAGTAGTTATACTGGACAGATTTCGGTAATTTAGCCATATCTTACCATGTAGGCATCCAAATTGGATGAATTTAAATTTATGTTAAAATAGAAACATATATCTACAACTTTCATGAAGGCATCAAATCTTATTTCTGTAATTAAGTGTGTCAAAAGTTAGTTTGAAGTTGAGTATCTGGAATCTGTCACTGTCTGTGAATAGTCTGTAATCATTTGGGTATAATTTCCAAAATACTGAACCAAATTGCATAACATTGGTGTCCGTATAAACTTAAGACATAAAGGAACAAATTTGTAGAAGAATGTTTGGCCTAAATCCTTCATTTTCATTGTTAAAATGACAGTGTAACATTGACCCGAAAGTTTGTTTTGTCGAAAAGTTGGAAGAAATGAAGTGTTTTCACTTAACTTACTTTGGTATTTCGATTATAACTTACACTGTGGACCTTTAAATGAGTTGATTCTTAATTAATATTAAACTAGAGACATATTTCTGCAACTTTTGTGAAGAGGTCGAATTTTAATTCCGTCTCTTTGATTTTCAAAATTGGCATGTAATTGAGTTGTAGCTTAAGCTGAAGCACTGTCAGGGACAGAAATCATGTCCTGTGGTTATTGATTAAACTCTATTGATGTGGGCATAATTAGGCTGAGATGTCTTCACCAAAGTTGTAGCTTATTCTCTTAACTTTAATTTGGTATAAAATTTGTAATTTTTGGATATCTGAGCTGGAAGATATGGGTTGTACAATTCGAGGGAATGATCATGTTCTAGCCAAAAGTTCATGTGTACAGTCTGTGGTATCTTGGGCATAACTCATTGAATACTGAATCAAATTGGATGATCTTGGAGTCGTTAGAAACTTAAACTATTGTAGAACAACTTTTCAGAAGGAAGTGTTGCCTAATTTTGTCATTTACCCTATCAAATTAATTATGTAAAGTTGACTCAAAATCATGTGGGTAGAAAATCTGAAGTGGTCAATTAGGTTATGAAATTGCTTTCACATTATTTTATTTTGGTCCAAATTATAAGTACCAAATGTTATTAATGTGGACTTTGATATCTGATTGGTTTGATGAGGAAAATTACAATAAGATACCCGGAATTGTTATGAACATGCATCATACACATTCAGTATACATAAATGAATTTTTAATCATGCACAATAGGGATTTGTATATGTGTTAAATGATATAGAGGAACGCATAGAGCGACCACTTCCAGATATTGTGGGGACTTTAAGGCAATAAGGAAATGGGAGCAATTATAAGTAATTTAGATGATAAATTTTGTGAGTAACCTAAGATGGTCTCACCTTGATTTGTCTTGTTTATTACTGTATTGAAATTGATACTGATGAATGTGTACTAAATTGTGTACTGATTCCGGACACGAAGGTCCGAGGTGTTGATTGATGAATGTGATATTGAAGAGCTATTTACCTAACTTTGTTTTACTTGTTGAATTTGATTTATGCTTATGGTATTCTGAATTCCGGACAATGATTGTCCGAGGCGTTTGATGCATGGTTATATAATTGGAAGTGCTACTTGCTTTGCACATGAAATGTCTGAAATGACCTTGTTTTGTTTTAAAACTGTTGAATCATAGTTGTGGGTAAATAGGCATGCCTAGAAGGGTCTGCAGTTGCTTCTGTGACACTTTGGTGTCTTCTGTTATTGACATTTCGATGTCGAGACTTCGGTCTCTTCTATGACACTTCGGTGTTGATACTTTGGTCTCTTCTGTGACACTTTGGTGTCGAGATTTCGGTCTCTTCTGTATAAGTCCCATTACCCGCTTCTGTAAATGGATTTAGCAGTCATCTAGTTTTGTATTATGATATTTGTTTGATTCTGACATAAGCTAAATTATGTTCTGATTCTAAACGGTTTATAACCTCCTATGTTATGCAATTCTGTTAATTATAAAATATGTTCTGAAATACATTATGTCTGATGTATTGTTAAAGTAATCATTTAACGTAGATTAGTTATTACTCACTAAGCTATATGCTTAGCACGGTGGATTTGCCCCGTGTAGGTTCAGAGTGAAGATTATAAGGACTGGGACGAGTCAACCGCAATAGCCAATGGAGTCTGAGTCTTGTTTTGATAAAAATGTATTTGGAGTTTGTTTTGGGCTTATATATATAGTGTATGATTCCGAATTGTTGTAAGTTTTTGTAATAACTATGTTTCAGGTTGGTTTCAATTTGTGAAACAAATTTGTATTAAGCTCTTGTGATATAATGAATGTTTGTTTAAGATTATGAAAATTCATGTATGAAATGTTGCGTACATTTTGGAATGTTTATTTTTGAATGCTATATTTTCACGAAATGTTTTGTATTATGTATGTTCTGTATGTGTGGAACTCGTAATATCCTCCCAGGGGGTATGTGGGTGTTACACTGCTAATACTGCCATAATTCTTCATAAACCTTCTGTAGTAACCTGCCAAACCCAAAAATCCCCTTAACTACTTCACATTGGAAGGCACTAGCCAGTCCTTCACTGCTTGAATCATTTTTGGATCAGTGGAGACGCCCTTTGCTGAAATATAATACCCCAAATATTCCACATTACTGCCCCCCAAAAATGTACTTACTTCTCTTAGCATACAACTGATACCATTTCAAAACTTCAAACACAATTCTCAGATGCTGCACATGCTCATCGAAACCCTTACTATAGACAAAAATGTCGTCAAAAAACACCTAAACATACTTTCTTAAGTAGGGTCTGAACACTTCGTTCATTAGCCTTTGAAATGTGGCAGGGGCATTGGTAAGCCCAAAGGGCATCACAAGGAACTCATAATGTTTATTGTGAGTCCTAAATGTTGTCTTATACACGTCTGGCGCATGCATTTTAATCTGGTGATAACCAACCCTAAAATCGATCTTCGAAAATAAAACAGCTCCATGTAATTCCTCTAATAACTCGTCAATGAGAGGGATGGGGAATTTATTTTTGACAGTTAATTGATTGAGGGCTCTATAATCCACACATAATCTCTAAGAACTATCCTTCTTTTTCACTAAAACCATTGGGCTTGCAAAAGGGCTTGAACTAGGCTGCACTATGCCATTAACTAACATTTCATCAACCAATTTTTCTACTATATCTTTCTGTAATCCTGAATACCTGTATGGTCTTTTGTTCACAGGGTGAGCATCATCTTTCAAGGGAATCTGATGGTTGTGTGACCTGTCAGGAGGCAATCCCCTAGGCTCCTTAAACAATTCTTGAAACTCATCCAGCAAGGTTGCAATATCTGTAGGAACACCAGCTTCAAGACCATTATCAATAACCACTGTAAGTAACTCTATCTTCTCTGTTCCTTGCACTTTGGGACTACACAGTTGCATTGAAGCCACTTGATTAGGTTTGCCTAATAGTTTCATAATCTGCTCACTCCCAATTTGTTTGAGAGTTTTTCTTGGTTTACCTATTATGGTTACCAGCTGTCCTTCCCAATAAAAGGAAATCTAGAGTTCAGCATAATTAGATAATATATTGCCTAAAGTTGATAACCATTGAACCCCTAGTACCATGTCACAACTAGGCAATGTAAGCACCAGCATGTCAGCATTGAATTTAGCCCCTTGTAATGACCACGTTAACCTTTTACAGATAGCTCTACACTCCATGACATCCCCATTAGCTACTTCCACTGTCAGAGGTTTAATGGCAGTTAATTCATACTCCAAATGCTCAACAATACCTTCACTGATGAAATTGTGTGTACTACCAGAACCTATCAACACTTGTATCACCTTCTTGTTCACTACCCTAGTCACTCTCATCGTGTGAAATCCCACCGACCCCTCAAGTGCACTTACTGAGATGTGTGGGTTAACATCCTCCTGTAACTCCTCAGTACTGACCTCTTCTTCCTCTCCCACCTCCTCAACTTCATCCTCGTCAATACAGATTGAAAACACTTGCTTATGGCTGCACTTATGGCCTGGTGAATATTTCTCAGGGCACCAGTAACACAACCCTTGAGCTCTCCTTGCATCAAAGACCCTGCTCCTAACATTTCTGGTTGTGTATAGTAAATTGTTGGGTTTTTGGTATGTTGGTCTGTTGACATTTTTGTTTAGCAGTGGAACTGGGTTGGTAGGGATTGCGTTAGGTTTCTGGTTATTGGAAGATGAATGCTGGGTTGGATTAAATTTGGAGAAAGTGGTAGGTTTAATGTAAGTTTAGAAGGTTATATTTGGTGGTGGGTTGTGGGTTGTAGCATAAAGATCTTGTTCATTTTGAAGCCTAGCCAAAGCATAAGCATCCCTTAGATCTTTTGGCCTAAACATCTTCACAAGCTTTTTGACATCATGCCTCAGCTCACCTACAAAGAACACCAAAGCTTGTTTTTCATCCATTCCCGATCTATTCCACAACGTATCAAACTAACGAATGTAAGATTCTA
Organism: Erythroxylum pelleterianum; assembly: GCA_027563865.1. Classification (NCBI taxonomy): domain Eukaryota; kingdom Viridiplantae; phylum Streptophyta; class Magnoliopsida; order Malpighiales; family Erythroxylaceae; genus Erythroxylum; species Erythroxylum pelleterianum. The sequence continues at coordinate 14,301,016 of JAOQMR010000004.1, forward strand.
AATCTTCGACTTGTGACAGTTCTTTCATCTGTTCTAAAGGGTGTTTGGCTCCCCCAAACCTATACCTAATCGCCTCTTCATACTCATCCCACAACCCAAAACTCACTCCCCTCATGTGGGCTTGATGCCTAGATAAGGCATCATCCGTCAAATAGTAAGCTGCTAGTTTGATTTTATCTGCATCCTTTATTTCCTCAGCCTCAAAATATTGTCTACACTCAATATCCATGCATTCACATCACCCATCCCACTAAACTCAGGAAAATTTATTTTGGGTTTTTTGAATTTACAGCAACGGTGATCACTCTCACATTGGTTATGGTTGGTTGTTGCTGCTGTAGGTATAGCTGACATATCACTTCTTTCACCACCATCTGCAGTTGCCTTGCCCTTGGGAGAGCTAGTGTTTTCCTGTGATTGTTGCATCTGCTCCAAAATACTGCTCTGCTGGAGGCCGATACCTCTCATCAAGCTCTTCAACTCCATCATCTGAGTCTCGTGTTTTTGTTGTGTCTCCTCTAGGCGTTGGTTAGTGTATTATATCGTGGTTGTCATGGATTCTTCTAGATTCTTGAGGTCATGAGATCTAGTACCAATGGTCATTTCCACAGTCTAAGGGTGAGTTGCTCTGATACCAGATGGTGTAGGCAAAGAATATAAGTTCCCACATTGGATGCAAAGTTATGTAGGTTATTAGTGTTTTATGAATATTTCGTAAGGAAGAAGAAGACTCACACGTCACACACAACACATATCATATTTGCATAACAATTTTCTATATATTCCTTTAGGCCATCGTTTACATATTTATATGGTAGAGGTAGTTAGCAAGAATCAAGGAGTTTGTTAGCTCCTATTGTTGCTTCCCCATTGTCCAATTATAAACAGCCTGAGCTAAGGCTTACACTATCATATATTGACTACATAATAGTAATAATACTAATACTGGACTACAAGCCCATCAATTAACCAGCTCACCTCTTAAACCATTAATGACTCAATCCCTTTACAAATAAAAGGAGTTCACGACTATCCTTCAGAAGTTTCCCCAATTTTATTTTGTCAATCCCTAATTCTAATTGCTACCGATTTCTCATATCAGTTTGGTGCGAACTGTACTGTGACTATAAAAAATGTTAGTAACAACTGTTCCAATCGTTAAAGAGTCATTATATAAAATCCGCAATTAATTTTTTCCAATCAAAGTAAATTATTCATTTTTTTCATACTTTCTATTCTTTTTGTTTTTCTTGTGTGGAATTCTTGCTAATTAACCTATACTTCGATATTGACCGCAAATTATGGAAAAGTTTTTTACTTAAACTTTTAGTCCTTTATCTTCCTAATTAATTTATATCACTAAATTGTATTTTGATCAGAAAATGAAACACAGCAAGTTTTGATTAAGAATGTGCCTTATTAGCCTTTGCTAGCTTAGGCCTGATAGCATTTTAACTTGCGCAGAAAATCTCAGAAGTTGAGGAGTTCGTGTAAATTTACACCCAGAATTTGTGATCAGCTCTTCATGTTACAAGATAAATTATATACAAAGCAGTTTTAAGAGAAAGTTTGTTGTAAGGCAAACTTTAATTTGCATATGAAAATACATTACGTTGACATTTCAAAAGTTGTTGACTGCCGTTCAACATGTTACTTGAGAAATGTCTAAGCTTAATACGAAATCAAATTAATTTTGTTAGATCTTTAAAAGTTTTTTCGGTGTGGTACTTGTAGCGTGTTAGGAAGTAGTAAATGAAAAAAATGGATCATCTCTAGGTAACTTGTGTACGCCAAAACAACCGCAAGCGTATCGTCCTTAACATACCGGCTAGCAAACAGTCAATTAATTTCACGTGCTTACGTTATATCATAATTTTTCACCACTGCACAAGGCAGTAAAACATGTTTGATTTTCATGTGCTTACGTTATATCATAAATTTTCACCACTGCAGAAGGCAGTAAAACATGTATGATTTTTTTCATTCTTTATCTAAGCTGGCCTTTACTAGTGTTCTTTAGGATGATACTACTTGCAAAACTTCCGCTATTGCCTTTTCACATTAGCATTGCAACTAGCACATTTTCAGATTCATATGGATGGCATCAAAATAATGGTCACAGCACTAAGATGCACATCTGCTATCTCTTCTTTTTCCGTAAAAGAGAAGCAGCTCGAAGAAACATGCGATCTACCTCATCAAAGGAAGGGGAGTTCATATCTTCCCCATCTGTTCGCCCATTTTCAGATTCAAGAGATATCTGATGAAGATGCACCTCAAAATCTTCAGTTTCTCCATTAGCTTCAACTGGGAATTTTTCAAACTTGTCCAAATAGAGATGAGGCCTTGCAACCTCCTCATTCTCGATGTCCAAATCAGTCTCAAAGATATCTGAGAGGTCTTCAGAATCTGATACAATTTCTAAATCAGACCCAGGATCATCCTCGGAGCATTCCCCTTTCCCATCCACAATTCCTTTCAGATTTTCTGGCAAGGTTGAAAGGCTCGCCGATTCAGCACTATCAAGATATGTCTTTTGGGCTTCTTCAAAGGAGTCTGCAGTTTTTTCAACTTTGCTTTTATTTTGTGCTTGCAGCAACTCCAGCTCCTGCTCAAGTCTTGGAATGTATCTCTTAAGAGCCCTCAGAGCATCTCTGTATTTTGATTTATCCAAAGCCTGCAAAAAGAGAAGAAAGCTTGTAAAAATCAACCACATGGAGTTACAAATCTGTCTCCTTTGACACAAGAAGAACATCTCAAGAGGAACGAGTGCGTACATTGGTATAGCATGGGGGACTAATCAAATAACTTGAAAAAAAAAAGAGGAGTTAATGTTATCCGTATCTACTTCCTAAGAGCTTCAGAAAAATTACATATCTTAGTCTCACTCCTAAAGTCTAGAGGATAGAAGTAATAATTTTTCAATTTGCCTTCTAAGCTTAGTTCCTATTATTTTATTATTAATAGTAGTTTTTGCTAGGCACATAGTTCATTAAAATCAGATAAAGACTCTCAAAAATAAAGCAAGTAGAAGGCAATACGACCTTCTTTCTAGAGAGAGTGACCCTTGGTGACATAATTTCTGTAGGCGGTTGGACATAGTTCTTTCCTCGATACATAATTATCGTGTTCTCTTCATGAATATCTAGCACAATCCCTCCAGTCAATCGTGCCAATTCATAAGCAATCTCCTTGACCTCTTCTGGTGAAAACGTTTTCACTACCACCTTCAGAGTCTGATGTTTCTTCCAGTGCAGGTGCATATTAAGAATGACACCCTGATATATGCCACGTCTACCAACAGGCACATAATTCTTGGACTTCAATCCCATCTTTAGAAAGTAGAAGTGTTCTTCTGGAGTCAAGACTTCTGGATCATGGACTGGTTCAGATGAATCAGCAGGTTCAATTTTCTTCAAAGATTGAATAATCTTTTCTTGTTTCTTTTGAGCCTAAAGAAAGAAAGTTCCCAGGAATCAGTGAATTAATCATAGCTGAAGAAATGGAGTGTCATAAGTTAATAAAAGATTTGATGTAAAGGGTAATTGAAGGAATTCAGAGGGAAAGTCTTGAAGCAACTAGTAAAAGTTGCTCCTTTGTGACCTTATGGTCACAAGATCGAATCACGGAAACAGCCTCTTTGTAAAATTTACAAAGAAAAGACTGCATACATTGATGACCCTCCTCCGACCTTCGCAAAGCGGGGAGCTTTGTGCACAGGATATGTTGGCTTTGATTTTTTAGTAATTGAAGGAATTCAGCATGTACTACCTAAAAGGTCCTAAGCAGCTCTTGCTTTAAATAGAGCAACTCAAACAAGCAAAACAACAGTATTTTGAAAATCCTAAACACAAAGGGCATATTGTTAACATTAAAAAAAATAACATGCTTACCTTTCTCAATTTGTATAATATTTTTTCTTCTGCTGTCATTCTCTGGATTTCTTTTTTCTTCTTCCATCTGAAGAACTTTAGCCACCGCACAACTGCTCTCTTTCCTTTCAGTTTTTTCCTCTTCACTTTACCACCACTAGAACCCTCAGTGGCACATTTTTCCAAGTAATTCGCTGGCTCCACAACGTTATCAGCAATTTTTAGCGAAGAGCCTGAGTGACCCACTATACAAAACCCTCTAATGTTATGTAAGGGTCCAAGCGCTGGTTTCTGTTCAACAACCTTGCATACAACATCAATCAAGCTACTAAAGCGTGAGTTAATCTTGAACCTCCAAATTCACAACCAACGACAGCCGACAGGTATCAGGTTTTGAGTACTTCATATAAAATTTAAAGTTGATATCTCACAACTACACATTTAAAAATTCAACGTTCTAATTATAACAAGAAACAATTTCCCATCAATAATCAATTCGAAGCATTCTGCACGGGAAGAATGGACTTTTAGAAAGCTATCATACATACATCCCGATAATATTAAATCAAATAATGAAATGACCACAACAGATGCAATTCCGAACAATTATTCAGTAAAAGAAGTAATTTTCAGCCAAGAGAAGCTAACTCAATAAGTAACCAAAATCTTAGGACTGCAAAATAAAGCCAACTGCATTCATAAAGCTAGCAACCAGTAAACCTGAGTAAAAATCCCAATCCATAAACAATATACATGGCGGGGAGAGAGGGAGAGAGAGAGAGAGAGAGAGAGGTACCTGGTTCTACGAGGAAGTAACTTGGTAATCAACAGAGTGTTGTTTAGAAGTCCAGATTTGGAGACAAGCACTTGAGAAGCAGCCAGGACCCTCTTTAGTACAGCCATCTCACCGACGGTAGTTTTAATTGCCTTCGACCGTCAAGCCTTTAGGAGGAAGCACGCCGTATCGTTCATGTCTTTAATTCTTAAAAATGGGGCAGCACATGAGGCTGGTTTAAAAAAAGTTTAAAATTTAAAGTTTTAATGAATATTATATCTGTATATAATAAATAATAAATAAAAATGATAAGAATAAATATAAAATAAAATACTATAATAAAATAAAAATTTATTAATAAAATTTATTAATATATAATATATCTAATAATTTGAAGTAAGATTGAATCTTTCGTATAAACATAAAAATAAAAATAAAAATTATATTTATATATTATTGTTTATTTAAAAATTCATAAAAGTTGAATTATATTTTTAAAAAGTTAATAAAAAGAATTCTAATTTTTTAAATACCCTTTAAACATAGTTATTTATAGTTTAAATATTGTATTTTAACACATTCTTAAATTATCTTAAGCAAAATTAATTATATATACTAATTAATAATTCAATTCATTAAATAAATTTATGATAAAAAATAATAATTAGTTTTTAATAATAATAATTTTAAAATTTTCAATAAAAATAAAAAGAGATAAATAAAGAAATTAAATTTTGATAAATATAATTTATTAGTGAAATTAAATAAATAAAAATAAGAATTTATTTTTTAACAATAAAATTTTAATTAAATTATAAAAAGATAAATAAAAATTTAAAATATAATTTATTAATTACATTATGTTGTCATCGTCGTTGTCATTACACCTACTCCGAAGTCTCACAATGAAGCGGGGTCTGAAGAGGTCTAATAATACGCTGCCTTACCCCTAGATAGTAAAGAGGTTGTTTCCGGTGGACCCATATGCAGATGTGACAATAAAAGAGCGATGCAGGTTAAAGAATAAATAAATGAAACTGGGACGTTAACAAACTATGTAAATAAATACAAGTAGTGGCTGCCGAGAGTGTCTCTCACTAGGTTCTCTCCTAGTCTTGGCCACTTCCAGGTTCTTCTCTGCTCTCCTTTTCACGATCGCTTCCTCTCCTCTATGGTGGTTGCTAGTGCCTTGGACTAGTTTTGGTGGACATTGTTCGAACCTGGGCGCTGTCCTTTGCTTTTGTTCGAATTTTTGGTCTGTTTCGATTTCCCGCCCTCCGCGGCGTGTGCCTGAGCGGTGCAACCCGATATTTCCTTCCTTGGCTTCGGCTTGCCCTCCGCTTGTTTTTGGTCATCGCTGGTGGCGTTGCCTCCGGTCTTCGCCTTTGGCCTGTGTCCGCCGTATCTGGGGGTCCAGTTTCCCGCCCATCGTTTTCGAAGTTTTGTCTTTTCCTGCCTGGGATTGTGTCGTCGCAACGGTTAGTCCTCGGGGTTGTCTTGCCTTCACACCATGGGCAAGTCTCGGCTTAGGGGCGTTGATATTACTGTCGAGTGTCTCGGCTACCAATCTGGGGTCCCTCCTCGGTCCCGTCTGCCACGGCCTTTGACCTCCAACCGATTTCAGAGCCTTGTGCCGTCGCCTAAACCTCGACCTCCAGCTTCCCAGAAGCCGCCTGCTTTGACCAAAGGGGAGTCTTCTACTGCCCCCTCCAAGTCGCCCTCCTCGATGCATCCAGCCCCAGCTGGTTTCTCCTCTTCCGGTGCTTGGATCCTCTGTTCAGCCTCCTGCTTCAGGTACGTCCCTTGCCCCTTGTACTGGACTGCGGCCTCCTCACCGGGGGGATGACGTAGCATCCACGGTGGAGGAGGAAATTGAGTTAGGCAGTAAAGATACGGAGGAGACGGTTTCTACAGAGGAGGAGGGTACCTCGGCACTGTCTGTGCCGTCTGATACTCGGGCAAACCAGGTGTTTGTTGAATCGCCGAAGAGCTAGTCGGCTAGTGCCTCTCGGGGGACCCTGAAACCTTCTTTTGCGGGGTTGTTTAAGCAAAATCGAGATCTTTCGCAGGGGATGAAATTGAGTTATCAGGATGTGGATGATGAAGTTGTACTTGATGCAACTGATGCTATTGATCTGGAACAACAATGGGGGTTCTGCCTGGTAGGGTGTTTTACGGTGTAATTTTCGGGGTTGAAGGTTGTCCAAAACCTCATCGATAAATGGCCTGTTCCATACCGCTACACCCCTCACAACCGGGGATAGATGCTATTCCACTTCTCCTCTGAGGATGAACGCATGCAGGTCCTAGCTGGCGGGCCTTATGTCCTGTTTGTCAGAACTTTGATACTGAAACCGTTGGCTCCCGGTTTCACCTTCGACTATGTTGCTTTCATGCATGTCCCAATATGGGTGCAGCTCCCGAACGTACCCCTGGACTTTTGGAATGAAAAGGGCCTCTCAAAGTTGGGTTCCCGACTTGGTAAGCCCTTCTGTACAGATCAAATCACTCGGCAATAGCTTCGCTTGGGTTATGCTAGGTTGTTGGTTGAAGTTGATGTGGAAAAGGGATCGGTTCAGGCTTTCTCCGTGAAACTCCCTTCTGGATGTAGTTATGTGCAACGAGTCATTTATGAGGCCTATCCTAATTTTTGCTGCCACTGCCATAAATTTGGTCATAGTCCCTTTAATTGCCCAAGGGAGCGAACTACTGATCAGGGGCCTGCCGCTGACCATGCTACTCCCCTCCTCGCTTCCTCTCCTGATGGTGGACAGCCCCAGGTTTCCCCTACTGAGCAGATCGTTGGAGGACCTATTGGACCTGGGTTCGGTGATGGTCCCTCCCCTGCTACTCCTGACTTTGTGGCGACTTTGGACCCGGCTCTACATGAGCACCGTGTTGCTTCAGGGTGCACGCCCTTAGTGCAGGAGGGGCAGTCTTCCAGTACTTCCCTTTCCCGTGATCCTGCTGTTCCCACCAGGTCAGACTCTGGGGCTCCTACCCTAGCTCGTGTAGGTAATGGTTTGACCCCTGGGGCCCGTCAGGCAACGGGGAAGGAATTCCAGGTAGCTAGCTCGTCTCGACGGTTGAAGGGTTTGGGTTCTCCAGACCAGGGGCGTCATACGAAGAAGAAAGGAGTCATCTTACGGCAAGGGGATGGAGGGTCTCCCTCCATACCACAATCATGAAGTTCCTTACATGGAATGTCCGAGGGTTAAATAAACCCTCGAGACAACACAGTGTTGTTTCCTTGAGGAAGCAACACCAGTGTAGTATGTTGTGCTTGCCGAAGACAAAGTTAACTGTGAATAGCCTTCTGATTGAGCCAAAGTTTACATTATTAATTGGCTGCATTTTCATAACTATTGATGAACTTTTTGACTCCAAATTGCGACTTTTGTGCTTAAATTAGTTCCTTATGTTGAGCTCACATTATTTGCAATTTGTTAGTAAAATTGTCATGAATTGATCTTAATTGCATTATAATTTTTCCAAGGACAATTGATGCTACAAATTGTGATTTAATTGTAGGAACACAAAGAAGTCAACGGTGCAAGAAGTCAACAGGTTGTAAGATGTTCATACGTCGCGACGTCAACATCCACACGTCGCGACAGCCAGTCGAATCCACACGTCGCGGGGCATATTAATTACAACGTCGCGACGAGCAAGCCAATCCAGACGTCGCGGTGAATAAATAATTAAGTCGTCGTGACGTGTAGTCGGATGCCCGAGCCATAAATGGAAAATTCTCTTACTGTTTCCGACCCGACCTGCTCATTTTCCTTAAATATTGTCGAATTAGGTCATTGAAAGCGATCATCCACAGAGCCAATCCATCGTCCACACTGAAACCCTGATACACTCTGAACCATCATCAACATTCCACCACCACCATTGTCGTCATCGTCTTTCCACACCAACACACATATACCACCGAACACACGCCTCACCTTCACACAGATACCAGATTCGGGTACCGCCAGTGACGATTCACAATAGCACCGATCATCATCGACGTCATATCATCTTTCTGTCAGTTGCTGGAGTCATACATAGCGCCGGAGTCCTAACAGCAGTGATGGACATCGTCGGAGTCATGCGTGGCTAGGGTTTCTGGACCTCTTCGAGATGTAGAAATGGCTTGAGTTCATCAAGGGCTTCAAAGGGGAGTTTATTCAATTATTGTCTGAAAATTTAATTATGTTATTGTATAACTCTTGGTTAGAGATG
>JAOQMR010000004.1:14309995-14326784 GCA_027563865.1 Erythroxylum pelleterianum
TCTGTCCCCTACAACCAAACACATCTGTCCTGGAGACGGAGACAAGATTCTCTGTTCTGTCCACCATCAACCAAACAACTCTCTGTCCCCAGTTTCTGTTCCGTCCCGTCCTGTTCTGTCTCGTCCCGTTCCGTCTCTAGCTACCAGAGACGCTAACCAAATGCAGCGTAACCTGCACAAGGCCTGATGCCTACCTCGTATTTTGACAGGGGTATGCCCCGTTTGACTGTGTAATTTTTTCCTGTGCAATATAATTTTTACCATTGGAAAAAATACATAAATAAATGATAAATAATAAATATTTTAAAACATAAAATTAAATTATGTGAGAAAATTAAACAAATTATTGAAAAATTCGTACAGTAATAACTTTAATAAGTATTAATGAATACCTTTTACAGAACCAACTTATACTCTTAACAATTCATATCAGGTATGTTGTAACTTTTCATTCTATCACGTTGCGTATGGTTACTGTGATTCATATGCTGAGACGGAACAAAAAAAAGGAGATAGAACAGAATAAAAATTAGAAACAGTGAGGTGTTTGATTGTAACGGACAAAACAGATAAAATTGTATTCGTCTCGAGGATGAAAATGTGTTTGGTTGCAGTTAACATAACATAGAAAATAGTGTTAACGACTAAAGTACTCCTACAACATAATATGATTGAAAATATATAATTCATTGATTATTTTAAAACGAATGATTTGTATTAGTAATTTAATTGTATCTATAAATAAGGAATTTAAAAAATGAGTAACATAAAATTTAATGAAATGAGTGTAACATCTCGTTACCCATATTAAGGCTAGAATTGTGAATTATGAGAAATTACTTAGAAAATAATTAATATATAATAATTATATAATTATATAATAATTATATATATTAATTATAATAATTAATATAATTATATATTATATATAATAATTAGTAATTAGATATAATAAGAGGAGGAGTATTTCTGGAAGTTGCTTTTGTATTTTGTTTCTATCATAGGGATAAGAAATCTTATTCAACAGTTTTAGAACAAACAAAAATTTTATGTTTCTGTGATCTACAGTCAAAACAAAAATAAGTTGTTTCAGTTCACCATATTTAACCTAACCTCCAATAATATGTAAATTTCATATGATTCAAGACTATCGTATGTTATCAATGTTCTATCCTAACACCTACGACAACTATATCACGTAGCACTCAAATTTCAAAGCTTGTAGACATGGCAATAAGTTGAGCCAGGTTTGAGCTTGCACAAGCCCTACTTGGCTCGATTGAGCTTAAGCTTGGCCTGAAGCTCGAGCCCCATCGGGCCCAAAGCAACTCAATTTGAGTTTGACCTGAATTTTATTTTTTAAAATAAATGATATTGTTTTGGATGATATGACTCGAGAAGCTCAAATTTGAGCCCAGCCCCATGCCTAGCAATTTGGGCTTGAGCCCCTTTGCGATCTCTACCCGTGATTTACTAACCCAGCAACATATCTCCCAAATTTCCCAAATTCTATATAACTTCTTCTCCTTACTTATTGGTCTATATTAACAAGAGGTGAGCTGTGTTGCTTTCACCCTTTAATATATATATATATATTGGCAATTTTATTTTGTAGATTTTTACTCTCTTAGGTCTTATGTCACTGGTTAGTTACGTAATTTCCATATTACTTCCACATCATTGATCAGTAGAATTAGTCGACCTTCATCCTGATATCTACATTATATAAGCCATCAACTAGCAATAATGCAAATATATATAAAAAGTTTTGGTTGAACGCTACTTTTAAGATTTTATGGAATAGGCATAACTTAATTTAATTGGTTTTATAAATGTTCTAATTTGGAATCTAGATATGTTATTACTTTTAATTGATGAGCAATTTCATCATAATTTCCAACAATTTAGGATTATCAAATGGAGTTTGTGAGAAAATATTTTTTAAAAATGTGGCTTGAAGAATAATTTCTTAAGGGAGTTAGGTTTGTTATTCAAAGGATACGGAAATACACACTTGTATTGAAGGAAGAAATGAAAAGACATGAAATTGTAATTGATGAAATTAAAGCTAGCCACTGAATGGTGAGAAAATTAAAGGAGGACGACTAGAAGAAAACAATAGAAATTAAAGAGTAAATAAAGACTATAGATCTGAAGACTGATTTATTAGTGAAAGACGAGGAATTGAGGTTACTCTTAACTAATATAGTTGTACAAACTTTTGTGATTTGCGTATATAGTTATTTTCTCACAAATACTAGTTGATATTGGCCGACCATTAAAATATCGGCCGAATACTGGCCAGTATCGTAAACTTTAAAATTTTGAAGGACTTTTTTGCAAAAAAAAAAAATATCTCTCCCTCTCCTTTCTGTCCACCTAATTTCATCTCCACTCTTTCTACTCTCTATCCTTATCGCCACCCACATCAATCACCATTTTCGAAAGAATGACAACCAAAGGAAGACAAGAACGTAGTTTATTTCCAAAACAACAGACAAAATAAATAATTTGTGCTAGGTTGTCGTTAGCCTACAAATTTAATCCCCTACTTAAGGTGATTTGTTGTATAGTGAAGCAAGAGTATCGTCCCACAGAGATCAAAACACAAGGAAGATTTTTTTTACTTTCAAGCAAAGTATGCATGAATGTCAAAGGAGAAAATAGAAGTTGAATGCAAGATATAGGACTAGATTGTGGGATTTGTTTTCTTGCGTTAAAAGTAAACAAGAAAAGAAGGAAGAAGACGTGATTTAAGTTTAGAAAATTAAAAGAAAGCCGAAAGTTTTCAAGAGAGAAATTGATAAGAAAATTTGAGTAAAAAGTTCAGATTAATTAAAGACCAATTGCAAAGGTTTTCACTAAATCCTTAGGTTGTTTTTAATCATTGAAAACGAATTATATCTTAGATTGAAAATTAGGGTTCATTAATCAAAGATAGGTCCATTCAAAATAAGCATGGCATGCAACAACTTCTTGTTACTGCATTCATCCAAAAGTAGCATGAACAACACAATAACAAAAGCATTAAGATTAAAATCAAGCCTGCTGAACTTAAGTTAATTTTCAACAAAGCTAGCATGCAAAAAATTATCCTATGTCTTGATCTAACTAATTAAAACCTACATACAAGCTTCAATTTTAATTAATTGTTGCTACTTAACCTAATCAATTTGTTGTCCAGCAATTAAATTAATCAGATAGCATACAAATTATTCATGCAAAATTTGAATTCATGACTTCAAATCACATGCATAATTCAGCAATCATGTCCAGATCAAGACCACAAATTTCCAATTATAGATTCATCAATTGTATACGCATACTTCTCATAAAAACAACCATGAATTTAGCTAGTATCCTCAACAATTGGAAAAGAGAATTTAGTTCATAATTCTAAGTAAAACAAAGTTAAAAATCATTATTGAAAACATAGTGCAAAATTTGGGTATAAGCAGAAGAAGTAGAGAAGAAAATAAAACTAGGGTTCTACCTAGAGATAAAGAGAAAACGTAGGAGAAAGAAAGAGTATAAGAGAGATTCACGTCCAAAGAAGAGAGAAAACATGAATACCCCCTTAAAACTAATGCTAAAGGACCCTATTTATACTAGAGGAGGTCTTGTAGGAGAGGATTTCTTTTCCAAGTAGAAGTAGGTCTTTCTTTCCTTGTAGAATTATGATCTTTACAAGGATATGATTTCTTTTCCAAATAGAAGTCGATTTTTTTCTTTTCTTGTCAAATTAGGATCTTTACAACGGGAGGACTTTTTTTTCCCTAAAAATTAGGAATCTTCATTTCTCCCAATCTATATGTCCCCTGACTGTCTGGATTGTTCCTGGATCCATTTCTTGCAGTGGCGAACAAGAATCTTTCGAACTATGGAAATCCTAGTTAAAGTAAGATTCCTTATAGGATTAGGATTTCTACAACTTTGGTCACCTTAGGATATTTCGACCTTCTCACTCTGAAAATGACATCCAAAATTCCTAAATCTCCCTCTTTAGCATGATTTTCTTCACTTGACACCTAAAACACCTGAAATGATAAAATCAATGTAAGTCACGTGATTTAGATATCAAATGAGAATAAAAACTAGGTGTAAAAGTATAAAAAGATAAGAAAATATGAATGCATCAAATTCCCCTACACTTAGCTCTTGCTCGTCCTCGAGTAAGGAAAAATAAAGAAAGAAGAAAGAAATATACTAAGGAAAAGTCATGACATTCAAAAAGCTAGTGTGGATGCAAAAGTAAAGGAAAATGTGTATGCAAATGCCGGGAAACTTTTCTTAAGTGTTATAGCTTTTCTCCTAACCTCCCAACAACATTAAAGAAGCACAATCATCGTAGAGAAAAATGAACCTTGGACATTCAGTCCATAAAATTAACGAACTTACTCTAAATGTAAGAACCAATCAAGATAGCATATAAGACTTAAAGGAAATCTACTCCATGTCAAAATAATAGGTCCTCTCATTGTTATACTCTCCAATATTCAAAGTGTCTAAGGCTCATATGTGTTTAACTCTCATAAATTCAAACAATAATCAGGTGATGAGCAGGAGATCGAGTAGGTCAAGAGTTATGCCATCACTCCGAATTGGCATATTTTTGTATTTTTCAAGTTATATTTTGGGAATTCAAGGCTTTAGTCACATTTCAAGTTTTATTAGTTCAAGTGTATTTTGTATTTTTGGTTCTTGAACTCAAATGATGTATTATGGCTTGAAATGCCATTAAAGCTTTGTAAAACTCTTACTTTTGGTTATTAATGAAAGTTGCATTTGGATTTTGGAAGATTACATAAGTTCTTTTTGTTTGATTTTGAATTGATGATGGTTGTTGGGAAAGTATAGTTGCATTTAGTAGAGTTAAGGTTGGAGTTGAGTAGTTAAAAGAGTTAAGTTTGCATATTTTGGGGTCAGGTGTGTTCGTCGCGGCGAGACCTATATGCTCGCCGTGGCGACAAATCGAGCGCAGGTATGTCGCGACGAAGGTTAAATCATTCGCTGCAACATAACCCTCGCATATGTTCATCGCGGCGAAACAACATACGCCACGGCGATGCCCGCTTTTGCTTCTGAGGGATATTTTTCCAAATGTTCAACTTTTAAGTATTCCCTCCAAGCACAAGCCTCATGCTTCCATGTCCGATGTTGGGCTCCGAAAATGAGGTCTAATAGCAATGCTCTACCATATGCTTGCTCTTCAATCTTGAATATACTACTACACATACTGGCACAACACAAATCAAAAGGTCTTAATAGGTTCTAAGTGACTGTTTCATCACAATAGCTTAAGCTTTTGTGTGAGGTTAACTTAATTGGTTTTATATATTCACTAACACACCCCTTTAAGTGAAATCCCTTTGGGCTTGAAACTTGCATAGGCCCACTCTACCTTGTGCTGAATAATAGGTGGGTGGTAGGATTTGAACTCACGACCACTTGGTCATAAAGGTTTTGATACCATGTTAAGTGACCGTTTCACCACAATAGCTTAAGCTTTTGTGTGAGGTTAACTTAATTGGTTTTATGTATTCACTAACAATAGGGATGTAACTTGGATGGGCTAGGGGTGAGGTAAAAGAATGGTAAAGAAAAAGGTTAAGTATCAAAGAAAGCAGAGCCTAAAAATAATCAATGACATACATGTGACGCACCATGCATAACATCAAACAATCAAGCACAACTCAACTTTTCATTTGAACTTTCAATTCCAATAATATTGAACAAGAAAATCACGTGGGGAATTCATTTCTTTTATTTTTACTCTCGGTCTCAATCTTTTTTTTGTTTTTTTGGTTTTGGTCGAATACTCCCCCTTAATAATTAAGCACAGAATAAGCCATATACCACAGATAACTAAACATGTGCATCTCCTCAAGTTTGACTCAACGAAAACATGCTCTACTAACCATGATAGGGGTTAGAAAGGTAAATCAAATAATAACAGGCTGAGTTAAACATGGGTAAAGTAAAGAACAGATAATAAGCTCAAGTGGGCTAACTAGTGGTCAACATGCTTTGGGTTGGCTTTTTTTTGGTTTAAAATCCTCGGGGCCTTTATCATCTTTATGTAATGCATGCACAAATGTAGTCTCATCAAGATATGAAGCAAGTTCTAGAGATACAAAGTATTGAATGAAATCACATATCAAAGAGACATGTTGAAGGTTCAAAAGCTCACATGGGACAATCATCTATTAAGTCAACAAGTGTAGTTTCAAGGTCAGTCCAAATACCATCATGCTTAGAGCTTATATAAAAACACATTCATCAAATTTATGATTCAAAAATCACAGATTAATTCTCATCTATAACATTCATATTCTTATCAATCATTGGGAGGTAAAAAGGCAAAACCAAACACTTCAGGTGCAAAACATGCAAAAATATTTTTTTTTGGATTTTTGAATTATTTTTTCAATGTTTATGGGTTTTTTTTAATAATGCATGCAAGTACAAGTGAAAACCTTCAATTTCAAGCAAGAGCAAAGGTGCGGTACATTAAAGCACGAAAATTAAGAAAATATCCGAACCAATAACTAGCTAGTTATGGCTAGACATCATGTTAATGCTCCTCACTCCCCATAGACAGGCTTGACCAAGTGCATCACCTCCAAGTTAGATTGAAAACCTTTAAGGAAAGGTTTCAACCTATAGTCGTTGACTATAAACCTCTTGCTTGTATCCATGCTCTCAACCTCAGCTACACCATAATCAAAAACACGGTTAACAATAAAAGGTCCAATCCAACGAGATTGAAGTTTACTTCGGAAGAGGCGAAGGTGGGATTGGTATAGAAGAACTTTCTGATCCACATGAAACTCCTTCCTACTAATCATCTTGTCATGGACTGCCTTTGACTTCTCCTTGTGAATCCTCGTGTTCTTGTAGGTGTCATTCCTTTATCTCCTCCAACTCTTGCAATTGTAACTTCCTAAAATTTCCAGCCTCATTATAGTTCAAATTACGTGGCTTAATAGCCTAAAACGCTTTTTGCTCAAGTTCTACTAGAAGGTGACAAGCTTTCCCATAAACCATCCTAAAGGGTGACATTCCTAAAGGGCTCTTGTAAGCTGTTTTATAAGCTCACAATGCATCTCCCAATCTGAGACTCTAATCCTTTCGATTGGGTTGCACTGTCTTCGCTAATATAGACTTGATCTCACGGTTAGAAGCTTCAACTTGGCCACTTGTTTGAGGATGGTATATGTCGTTCTAGTTCTGTGAAAAATGTGATACTTTTTAAATACGGCCTTAAAGGATTGACTGCAAAAGTGGGTCTCCCTATCACTGATTATTGCTTTGGGAATGCCAAACCTGTTAAAGATGTTAGCCTTAGCAAATTCAACAACAACCTTAGCATCATAAATTCTAGTAGGAATAGCCTCAATCCATTTAGATATATAATCCACAGTAAGCAAGATATAAAGATAGTCATAAGAAGAGGGAAAAGGACCCATGAAATCAATTACCCAAATATCAAATAGTTCACTAAAAATCAAAGTTGTTTGCGGCATCTGATCTCTCTGAGTTATGTTACCAGTTCTTTGACATCTTTAGCATGATTTATAGAAGTGAAATGCATCTTTAAACAATGAAGGCCAAAAGAAATCACATTCAAGCACCTTATGAGCTGTGTGCTTGGCACCAAAATGACCACCACAAGAATAAGTATGACAAAACGCAAGTATGGAATTAAACTCATCTTATGGAACACATCTCCTAATAACTTGATCAGCTCAGAACTTCCACAAATATGGATTGTCCCAATAATAATACTTAGCATTAGCATGGAATTTATCTCTTTGAGATTTAGACATACCTAAGGGTAGCTCATTAGCAACCAATAAGTTAACTAAATCACTATACCATAGCCGAGGAGTAGCGTGGAGGATGCTATACAACTGTTCATCAGGAAAGGTCTCCTTGACAAGAATGACATCAACTCCCTTATCATTAAGTCAGCTCAAGTGATCAGCAACAAGGTTCTCAACTCCCTTTTTGTCCTTAATCTTAAGGTCAAACTCTTGTAGGAGCAAAACCCATTTGATAAGGCGCTGCTTAAACTCCTTTTCCTTCAAGAGATACCTAAGAGTTGCATGATCAGTGAAAATAACAACTTTTGTGCTAAGTAAGAATGACCAAAACTTTTCAAGAGCAAACACAACAACAAACAATTCCTTCTCAGTTGTATGGTAATTGCACTGAGCTTCATCCACTGTCATAGAAGCATAAGCAATCACATGCAAAGACTTCCTTATATGCTGCCCAAGAACAGCTCTAACTACATAGTCATTGCCATCACACATAATCTCAAAAGGAAGCTCCCAATTAGGTGGTTGGATGATGGGTGACATTGTCAACTTATTTTTCAACAAGTCAAACATATCTTTGCATTCTTGGGAGAAGATGAACTCGGCAAGATAATATCTATCTTAGTTTTATTAACCTCTAAGCCACGTTCAGAAACCACATGCCCTAAAACTATCTCTTATTCTACGATAAAATGACATTTTTTATAGTTTAAAACAAGGTTAGTATCCATGCATCTTTTCAAGATCAGAGACAAGTTTCCTAAACAATGATCAAAGGAATCACCGTAGACAGTAAAATCATCCATAAAAACTTCAATGATCCTCTCAACATAGTCAGAAAATATGCTCATCATGCATTTTTGAAAAGTAGTAGGTGCATTGCATGAACCAAAGGGCATTCTCCTATAAGCATATGTAGCAAATGGACAGGTAAAGGTAGTTTTTTCTTGATCCTTAGGGGCAATAACAATTTGATTATATCCACTATAGCCATCAAGGAAACAATAGAAAGACTTACCAACTAGGCCCTCAAGCATTTGGTCCATGAAAGACAAAGGATAATGGTCCCTTTTCGTTGCCAAGTTCAACTTCCTATAATCAATACACATTTTCTAGCCACTTTGCACATGTGTGGGCACCAACTCATTCTCAGCATTCTTCACCACAGTAATGCCCATCTTTTTAGGAATCACATAGATAGGACTTATCCACTTGCTATCAGACATAGGGTATATGACACCTGTATCCAAGAGCTTCAAAATTTTAGCCTTCACCACCTCTATCATGGGCAGATTGAGCTGTCTCTACATCTCCCTCGAAGGCTTGGAATTATCCTCTAAGAGTATGCGATGCATATACATAGAAGGACTAATCATTTTAATATCAACTAAAGTCCATCCAATGGTAGTCTTGTGGTCCTTTAAGACACGCAACAATCTTTCTTCCTGGATAATTGTTAGATTCTTTGCAATAATCACTGGAAGAGTATCATTAGATCCAAGAAAAGCATACTTCAAATGATCAGGCAAAGGTTTCAATTCTAACTCAGGGTCATGCAACACAGAAGGCAATACTTTCTTGTGAGAAAGAGGTAAATCAGCAAACACATCCAATTTTGGCACCATATAAGAAGATTGCAATGCCAGAATAGCATCAATCACATAAGGTTCAAATATCATGGCACCATTGGCATTAACATCAAAAGATGAGAAGAAGGAACGAATAAGAGCAATATTAACACCATCGTTACCACCATAAGCACAAAATTCATCCACCAACAGATCAATGATATCCCAGTTATGTAATTCAGGCAAATCATCTTTATATTTCATTGCTGCATTAAAATTAAATAAGACATGTTCATCATCAATCGTTATAAACAAAGTGCAGTCATCACAATTAATCACAGTCTTAGTAGTCCTAAAAAATGATCTCCCAAGTAGAAGAGGTGAACGTGTGTGAGGGTGATCATCACATGTCTTAATGATATAGAAATCAAAAGGGAAACCCAAGCTGCCAACTTTCATTAACACATCTTCTAACAAAACCAAAGGATAGACAAAATATCTATCAATAAGTTGAATGATAACATAAGTGTTTTTTAAAAAACCAACATTAAGAGAATCAAAGATGGATTTCAGCATCACACTAATTGAAGCTCCTAAGTGACACATAGTCTTATCAAAGCACATATTACCAATCACACAAGGGATAGAAAACACACTGGGGTCTTCTTGCTTAATAGGTAATTTATTTTGGAGAATAGCACTTACATTCTCTCCTAAGCCAACTATGTTACCATTTCCGACCTTGTTGACTCTCTTGGTGGTACACATCTTCTTAAGAAATTTGGCATACTTAGGCACATGTCTTATTGCCTCTAGTAAAACAAAGTTAAAAATCATCATTGAAAACATAGTGCAGAATTCGGGTATAAGAAGAAGAAGTAGAGAAGAAAATAAAACTAGGGTTCTACCTAGAGAGAACGAGAAAACGTAGGAGAAAGAAAGAGTAGAAGAGAGATTCACGTCCAAAGAAGAGAGAAAACATGAATACCCCCTTAAACTAATGCTAAAGGATTCTATTTATATTGGAGGAGGTCTTGTAGGAGAGGATTTCTTTTGCAAGTAGAAGTAGGTATTTCTTTCCTTGTAGAAATAAGATCTTTACAAGGATATGATTTCTTTTCCAAGTAGAAGTAGGTCTTTCTTTCCTTGTAAAATTAGGATCTTTACAAGAATATGATTTCTTTTCCAAGTAGAAGTAGATTTTTTCTTTCCTTGTCAAGTTAGGATCTTTACAAGGGTAGGACTTTTTTTTCCTAAAAATTAGGAATCTTCATTTCTCCCAATCTATATGTTCCTTGATCGTCTAGATTGTTCCTAGATCCATGTCTTCTAGTGACAAACAAGAATCTTCTGAAATGTAGAAATCCTAGTTGAAGTAGGATTCCTTATAGGATTAGGACTTTTGCAACTTTGGTCACCTTAGGGTATTTCAACCTCCTCACTCTGAAAATGACATCCAAAAGTCCTAAATCTCCCTCTTTAGCATGATTTTTTCACTTGACACCTAAAACACCTTAAATGATAAAATCAAGGTAAGTCACGTGATTTAAACATCAAATGAGAATAAAAACTAAGTAGTCATGTGATTTAGACATCATATCAGAATAAAAACTAAGTGTAAAAGTATAAAAAGATAAGAAAATATGAGTACATCAATTTGTCACACTAAAAAGGCAAAACAAAAGAAGAAACCAAGAAAGAAGAAGAAGAAGCAGAATGTAAAAACTGAAATGATGCAGTAGTCTGGTGGAGGTGGGTTTTAGTTTTTTAGAAGAGAGAAACGATAGAGTTTTAAGAAATGAGAACTGAGCAATATGATAGAGAAATGTTGTGATTATAGTGTATATATAAAAAAAAAGCACTTACAACAGAGAAACGATAATCAATTTTTTCAAAAACAAAAAACATAGAAAAAAGTCAAAGATGGTTAAAATTTTCAAATAAGTAATTAACTAGTTGTTCTTCTATTTGAATTATAGTGTATTATTTTATTTATGTTTACTGGTCTAGACATGTCAGTGACTATTATTTGATATATCTAAGAGAGAGCTTAGTATTTAATCTTGTATGAATTATTTTAATTTATGAATTGATATTTATATTTATGAGTTATTTTAAATTAATTATAATATATGATTTTTGAAAACATGATTGATGTAAAATTATAAATTATGTAGTACAATATATTGAAAGATTATTTTGTAATTTTAAAAAATTTAGGGTCTATTTTATAAATTTTTAAAATTACCCAAAATATTACTCGATATTAACGAATACTAGTACAATACCGTATCATAATCAAATCCAATACTAGTACCGGTATGGTATTCATAACATTCCATCGTAGACTTTCAATTACATGAAATATCTCAAAATTTACAATACTTTTACTTAAAAAAATTCTTCTCATTATAAAAAACATATTATAATTGTAACTCAAAGCTTTAATCCTTTTTAACATTTAGATTCTCCTTATTGCTTTTATTTCTTTGGACTTCTTTGGCTTTAAGAAAACCTTCTTATATGATTTTCAACTTCCTAGTCCCCTTTTAGTGAAATATGAATATTAGTTAATTCTCTTCTCGGGCTAACCATAGTTTGAAATGTTGACCTAAATATGTTAAGGTAAATGAAGTTAGTTAGGAAGGTCGATAAAGCATATATTTTGGGTAGATAGATAAACAGAGGCTAGGACCAAGGAGTTGGTGAGAGCAAAACCCTATTTAATAGTGTAGGTACCTTAAGTAGAGAAGACGATGGAGTAGCATGAAGATATCTAGTACATATCTTAACAATTTTTATGGAAACAGATAAATAGGAGCAAGCAATAAGGACATCACTCCATGTTATAGAGGATGCAAATGAAAAAAAATGGCAACAGTTATTGCAGATTGATTAGTGATTTTTCGAATATTTTCAGCATGTGAAATACTCGAAGCCAGTTCCACATTCCTCAACGATGCTAAAGGAGGACCATGATGATGATGATAAGCTTACTGCTAACAAAGCTCTTATTTTTGTTTATCTTTAAGCCTTGTATATTTTAAGGATTATGTTTTTCCTTTTATAAACTTTAACTACATTTTTATTTTAATTATATTGTTTTAGTTATGTTCAATATCTATTTTAGCACACTTTTAGTTTTAAGTTCTTTTTTGCATTTTAATATGGTTGTGTTTGGAAGGTATAAACAATTTCTAGATGTCAATCAAAATTACCTTGAAAAATAAACTACAAACAAGGGCAAGAAAAGTTTTCTTTCTCAATGTTTTTGTTCTTTTATATTGTACTTAATTTTCTCTTTCATTCTTTATATTTTGTACATTGAGGACAATGTACAAGTTAGTGTGAGGAAGGAATTAATTATTTATAGGCTCTATTTTGTTTATCAATTTTTTCAATTAACTTAATATGAAGTAATTTTGAGAAAACTTTTAACAATGAAAGAAGAATGATCAAGATGACTTTCTCTCTTTGACATGGCTTTCTCTTTTTGACACACCCTCCCAATAATTGAACCTCATTAACTCTGTTCCCTACCACCCAACATCCGGCTACTAAACCACTTTCCATTTATAAAACCAACCCCTATAGCTATGGACACTCCATTTGAAATAAAACCCTTTAATACATAGCTGATTTTCCATCATTAGGAGATGACTCGAGGAAAATTGCATAGGAATTGAACATGGGCAGGAAGACATAAAGCTCAATTATGGGAAACTCAGGTAACTACTAAACTGCGATTTGTTTCATCAAATGTAGATGAACCAATCCAAACACCTTTGGAGGTGTTTAAGAAAGGTGTACTAAAGTGGAACACCTCTCAAGATGGGGGTTTTCTGGAGAAGAGGCTAGCATTCCCATTAGTTTAAAGTGGGCAAAAAGAGGTTAGAGGAATGAAGAACGGGTAAGTACAATGATGAATGAAGAGGATTTTTTTACTTTAAATTCAATATTGAGGAAAATGCTAAGAAAGTGATGAATGTGAGACCTTGGTATATTCAAGGTCACCCTATATTGTTTAATCAATGGAATCTAGGTGTAGCTCTTGATATAAGTAAACTAGAAATATACCTTTTAGGGTGAATTTTTATAAAATTTGGAATATTTGTTAGTTAAGGGAATGAGTCAATTGTAAGTAAGCTAAGGAAGTTAGGAATGGATGAGAACACTGCAAGATATCATTTGGGTCTCATATTTGTTGACACACAAAAATAAAGAGAAAAAAGGAATGCAGGAGAAGGGAAGTTCACGAAGGGAATAAGAAAAAGGAGGCTAATGTTAAACTAATTAAGGATAACACATCAGCGAGGGGGGAAGTACAAGATGAAATTTAGAATGGGAATAATTACAAGATGGAAGAAACAAAAAAACAAACAATGGAAACCTCAGAAGATGGAGAGGTAACTCAGGGTGACTAAATTGACCAAATTTAGAATAGAGAAGAGGATGTTAATTCAAACAAAGGTAAACAGGTAGTGGAGGATTATAAGAGAGGACATGGTGAAGCCATAGGAAATCCTGTGCTAGAAAGAGGTGAAATCTCAAGCATAAAGCTAATTCCAGAAGTAGTGACCCCAATGTAGGTAGGAAATACAAAATGAGATAATTAAGATAGCCACTTGGAATAGCATAGGGCATAACTGAATAAGCAGTTAATAGTTAGGGATTTTGTAAATAAAAAACTAATAGATTTTGTTGGTTTATTAGAAACTAAAATTAAGAAGGATCATATGGAGAAAAGCATGTGCTTTTTAGGGAAGGATTGGATTGTAATCTCTAATGATGTCAATCATACAAATGGGAGGATAATTATGGGATTTAACCTATAAAAATTGGAATTATTAAGGTAGAGGGTTTTAAATCAAATGTTCCAGCTTGATATGCTAATTAAGGAAATAAGTAACCTAATTACAATCATCATTTTTTATATTGCAAACTATGAGTTTCAAAGAAAGTCTCTATGGGAAGATTTAATCAAGACTAGCAAATGTATCAAAAAAACCCTGGATAATTATGGGGAATTCTCTAATAGCTCAACAAAATTTGAGGAAACAATAACTTCATATCACAGTTTAGTAGTATTAGAACTGAAATATACTGAGGAGAAAAGGAAAATCCCTTTCAGAATATTTAACAGCCTAATGGCAAATCCAAAGTTCCAATTAGCTTTAAGAGAAGGGATGCAACTGAGGATAGTTAGTATAAAATAATTCCAACTGAGTAGGAAATTAGAGGTAATAAGGAACAAACTAAAAGTTATTAGCAAGCGGAGAAGTACGATTAGGTATGATGAGCAAAGTAAAGCATTTGGAAAACAGCAGGAATGCTAAGGGAAAATTCTACTCAATCTTGAAAACCAGACATTAAAAATGGTGGATGCTGAAGTGATACAGAGTTATAAAACAATAATGGAAAACAATCATAGCCACTTCAGGTAAAAATCTAGAATGCTATAGCTAAAAGATGGAGATAGATGTTCCAAGTTTTACTTGCATACCATCTTAGCTAGAAGGAATAAAAACAACATCAAACAACTGAAAGATGATAGAGGCTAGGAAATTATGGAATAGGAAAAATTGAAAGAACACACCTTTGAATTCTTTAGCAAGCAATATGGGGGGAGAAATAGAATTGTAGGAAATTCTAAAAGTTGTCTAAAAGAGAATGAAGCAATATCAAAACAGTACAGGAATGAAATCATCAAGGAAGTAAATGATGAAGAGATTAGATGTGCAATTTGCTCAATCAATCCAAATAAATCTCCTAGACCAGATAGGTATAATGGAAGTTTTTCCAATAAAATTGGAACATCCTAAGTGGAGAAGTAGCAGAGGCAATGAAGGAATCCTTTCAAAATGGAAAAAATTTGAAAGAATGAAGCAAGAATTATGTGAGTCTAATCTCAAAGCAGATTAAATTGGAAGAATTTATACATATAGCCTACTGTAATGTCTTGTACAAGATAATCACTAAGATACTAGCTAACAAATTGAAGAGAACCATAGGAAGCATTATTAACCCTGCTTAAAATGCTTTCATTATGGATGGAATGATATGCTCTAGATGGATATTTATGGCACAAAGCACTCCCAATTAATAAGCCAACTCTAAAAGAAATGATGGTCAATTTCATTTAAGAATCAATCATGAAGCATCAAGAAACAAAGGCTCGTATACAAAATTTGGTGAATTGAATGGACCAACTAGTGTACATATTAACTAAAGAGATCCAAAAGAAATGTGCCTACTACTATTGAAATAGTTCTTAAAGAAAATGAAATGGCAATCACCCTTAAGAGTTAAAGTGAAGTTCCTGAAGAAGAGGAAGAAAGCATTGGCGATAAATTAATAGAAATCCTTGATGAAATGAAAGTTGAACAATGACAAATCAAAAGTAGAGAAAACACAAAGGTTTGTTTTATGAATGGAGGGACATTCCAAGAAGAGCTTCCTGAAGAAGAAGACGAAGAAAAGGGAAGAATTACAAATGGCATAATGGAATACCGGGTAAAACTTAAAGTTAGCTGACGCAAATTCGAAGAAGGAGTTTCTTCACCTAAATTTCTTGAGCATAACATAGAATATTATTTGAGCTTATTAATGCAGCAGAGTGAAGAAATGACGAAGTTTGGCTTCAAAGATAAAGAAGCATTATAAGAAAATGAGGAAGTAACTGCTGCTATTGTAGAGGAGGATGAAGATATGATAGAGGCAGCAGACATAAAAGAAGAAGCCTCCATCCAAGAAGAGGAAGTAAAGGAGTGGCATGAGATAATTAAAGAAGATAAGCCAGAAACCTCTATCTAAGGAGAAGAATGAGTGGACATAGAAGGTAAAGGAAGAACTGGCAGAGGAACCAAGTAAGGAAACTACTAATGAGGTGTTGGTAGTAACCTTAAGTATAGAGGTTTTGTACTTTCTCGAAGAAAAACTGTTCAAGTTAGCCAACGATTTGGGGAGTTTCATTATCCCTCATTTTTATTAATAGTTTGTCATTGAAAAGGACATTTCTATAGTTAATTAGTTTTACTAACTTAATACATTATATCCTTTTGATTATCCTACGATAAATGGCTTGTTTACAAGCTATGAAACCGCTTTGTAGAGAAAGGGTGGAAGCAAGCCATTGATCATAAACCCTGAATGGTAGAAACATGTAGGTTATGTCGAGCTACCGATATTAAAGAAGAGTTGCATGGGAGGCTGTCGGACCCCGAGCCCAACTGTCCCGGGGGGTGAGCCCTGCTGAAGCCCATTCCCGAGACCTGATTGCCTTGCTGAAAACCTAAACAGGACACTTGCTTCTAAACCACACTGGTGGTGGGTGTACACTGGTTCAACCTCTGAACTAAAATCTGCTCTTGAAACAAACTAAAATAAAGCAAACAACTC
>JAOQMR010000004.1:14383684-14394609 GCA_027563865.1 Erythroxylum pelleterianum
GCCAAAGGAGTCTAAGTTTTGTAATGTTCAACAAAAATGTATTTTGTCTCGTTGTTTGGGCATGTATATATTCTTTGGGATTTAGTTTCTGAAATTCTGATATGTAAGATATGTGTGTGAATTTGAACTACGAAATAAAATAAATCAGTGTGATGTATAGTTTGAATTGTTCTGTCTTGGGTCGCATCCATGTATCCTCCCAGGGGTATTTGGGTGTTACAGAATACACCTTTCAATTTTTTTCAATTCCCTCTTAAATCATCCAAGGTTCAAGGATGCAATGTATAGTGATATTAGATATAATATTAAGGGATCTCAAGCTTTCAAGTGCTTTCAAAAGATAAAGGATGTTAAGCATAATCTAAAAGTCTTTCTTAGCAAGCATACTAATCCTATGTAGGTGGAGGAGCATTTGGCTCTTAATGCATTAATCTCTTACCAAAAGATAGCCATGACTAGACCTGGTGATCCTCTTCTAAAGCTTCAGGAATCTTTACTAATTTCTAAGTACAATTCATCTCTTGAGTGCATCAATTCTTAACTAAGGTAGAAATCGAGAATGTTATGGCTTAAGGATGGGGAAAGATGACCTAACTACTATTTTTAATGTGATCCAGGCTAGTAGGAACACTTATCAAATAGCTTTTCTACTAGATGAAGGATGCAATAAGGTAACTAAACAAGACAAGCTTAAGGAGCTAGCATATGATGACTAAAACGCTATTAGGCACAAACAATGTTATTATTTATATGTTAGAGGGAATTTTGAATTCACTTAGTTCATTTTCTCCATAACTCCATCATGATCTTGTTAAATATATTACTAAAGAGGAGATCAAATTCATATTGTTTTCCATTTGATAAGGCACCAGACCCTAATGATTTAATGGAAAATTTTTCTAACAAACATAAGACATTATAGGAGGTATGATCATAAAGATGGCTAAGAAATTTTTTCATAGCAAAAAGGTTCTCATAAAATGGAACAAGACGTATATTTTCCTAGTTCCTAAAATCATATTTTCAAGGGATATAAATCCAGCAAATTAGTCAAAAGTTGTCTTCTTAAAATTGATTTTGGTAAGACTTATGACACAATTAATTAGTGCTTCATTTTACATGCTTTATAGGCTATAGGTTTTCCACCTAGATTTATAAATTGGATAAAAGAACACATCACATCACCTTCTTTTGCTATCATAGTAAATGAGGAACCAACCATAGTCTTCAAGACAGCTCGAGAGCTCAAATAAAAGGACCCACTACCCCCTTACCTCTTTTTTATAAGAATGGTAATACTCACCAACATGATAAGCTCTGACATTTATAGGAATCCAAGCTTTATGTTTCATTACAAGTGCAGTAAAATAAAGCTATTTGGCTTTCCTTTGCTAATGTTCTACTTCTGCTGTGCAACATAAATTCAACTTTATTCAATCTGCTACTTGAAACCTTGGCATCTTTCAAACATGCTTTTAGCTTGGCCCTCAATCTTGCTGGAAATTCCTTCTTATCTATGCTGGTATTGATCCCTGAATAGCAAACAAGGCCATTTCCTTAGTAATTACTTAGGCCAATCTTCCTTTAAGGTATCACTACCTGAAAGCTCCTTGCCCTTAACTCCTACCATTCATGGACTCATTTAACATAAATGTGAACAATTAGAGCAACAAATTTCTCAACTATAGGTAAAGGCTCTAACTTGTCATCTTTGTCTTATGTAATGCAACACATCCCAAAGGAACCTTGAAGGCCATTAAGAAGTTGTCGAGAGATTTTATTTAGGATGGCTCTATTAACCATAGGAAAATTCCAAAAATTAAATGCTCTTCAATTTATACATCCAAACAATTAGGGGCTTGGCATCACGTCTATCAAAATCATGAGTAAAACTCTACTAACAAAGAGATTATGAATCTTGTGTGGTGACAAGGACTTCTGAATCAAATGTGTACGTTGTATCACATAAAAGTGTATAATCTTTAGAATCTCAACCTACTCTAGTATGAGTTGGACCCTTCAATATATTTTAAACACAAGAGAATGGCTACAATTGGTTATGAAACATATAATGAATGATGACAGGGACACTTAATTTTGGTTTGGACACTTCATTTTGGTTTTAGACTCTAATGTCCCTAATTCACCCTAAAACCAAGGTCTAGAAATTAATCAACAATAATCAATGGTCATGTCCTTTTCATTCCAACATAAATATTCAAGTTATTACTAACAACCTCCTTACCTATTCACTAAATTCGTCCAAGCTAGATATAATTCAATGGTCTGCTGATAAATCCATGTTATTCACTACCAATTCTTACAAGAGCACCCTAATGGGAATTCCTAGCATTAAAGTGCAATGGTTTAGCTTGTTGTGGTATTACAATATCAACCTTGCTCACTCTTTCATCTTATGGTTTGCCATAGGTAATCGTCTCCCTACAAAAGATAATATCAAGATTCAAGATCAATATTCCATGCATGCATTTTGAGCTTTGTTCACTCAACATGGGAAGCATCAATCATTTAATTTTCAATTGTCTATATTCATCATAGATTTGGAGGAGAAGTACACAACTTTTAAGAGTGCATTGCAGCTTCAATGACTAGCCTGGAGTAATCAATTGGCACATTAAAACTGCAGAACAAGAATGACTCTAATCTATTCAAGCTAAGCTTTGCCGCAGTGATTTATTACATCTGGGAGGAGAGATATATCAGGTTATGTGGGGCTGATCCTACAAGCTACAATGATTTATACCATAGGATCATCATGCATATCAGATTAGCAGCCTTAGCCAAAGGCTTACAGCATAAAGTCACCCCAGCTATGAGGGAAAGGTTACGATTACATTAGCTTCAAGTTAGCAGCTCACTTACTCCAGTTGTTTAAAAAGATCTAAACTCATTTTTTATTAACACAATTACTTGTTAAAAAAAAAAAGTAAACCAAACTAGCTTATTAAAAGTGATTCCGAACATCAAACTGCTCTTGCTATTAATTCGACTGTGAAAGAATGACATCTAGCAAGATTCTCTTACAAGGTACAACAGCTATCCTCAATGTACGAATGCGTGGGCCCACAACGAAACAACCTAGCTTGTGATTCTCAGTCAACGACATCATAAATTATTGATTGCTGGTTGATACTGTAGTTTGCGTCAGCTGAGATGGAGCGAAGTGACACTGGCGCAAACAAACGAACAACAATGGTATCTTCACAGTCGGTATCAAATAGAATCCATTTGAACTTAGTGATACAGTTTCACAAATAATAGTTGAGCCGAATGATGGAAATTGCAGATTGTGATGTGAACTTAGTAATACCATTTCACAAATAATAGTTGAGTTGAACAATGAACATTGCATATTGCCACCAACATAGAGCGCCATATTTGTAAGAGTAACAAATCACCTGTAATCAAGTTAGCCTTTATCTTTTCTTACCCAAAACAGCTCGATTTAAATGTAAAAGCTCGGAAGGAATACCACAAGCTGCTCACACTATCCATTTTAACAGCTTGAAAGCCAACCATTCAGTTAGAACAGTAATCTTCAGATGTTCACACAGCTATTCAATCTCAACAGTTTTAACTAGACAAAGTTTAAATGCTTATAATACTTCCCAAAGTTCAAATGTCGTATGTGGTCATTTTAAAATCAGTATACTTTCTTTGTGGATTATTCTAAGGTACTGCATGATCCAAAACTCTAAGATAGAAAGGATTCATATGCTACAACTCTAGGCCACTCTAGCATCATACTAAAAGCATGTACCACTTCAATTTTCCTCAAATCATCTAACTGCTAGGAAACAGGTACCTGATACTGTTATTGCTAGATCTCATGAACTGCATTTTCAAAAGCAAACTTCAGATCAAATCAGATTCCTTTCCAATGAACAGAAATGAATTTCTTTCAGAAGTGTAAAACCAAATAGACAGCTAAATTTATAAAGTTATCCTGAAGAAGACATGTGGCTCATTGTAAAAGCGAAGCAAAAAAGAGAATTGTATCAGTTCAAATTTCTAGTCAATTAACAAAAGTACTCCCATAACATTCTCATCTTCTCTGAATTTCCCTCTAACTGAACAGTAACTTTCTTCTTTTAGAAAGTAATTGGTCTCTCAATGGTAGCTTTTTTGTTTAGGCAAGTCCCATGGAAACTCTCATTGGTGACTGTTTGACTCTCCCAGAGGTTCAACAAAATGGTAGGAACTTCCTAGACTCAGAGTTTACCTCCATACGCGATTCCTTGGATGCGAATAAGAGTCAAGGTAAGCTACCAACTCCTCTAAAGGAATCTGCCAAATCCTGGAGGAGGGTTGTGTCTTCAGAAACCTAAGCTCTTTCAATCCACTTTGGTGAATGGAGTTGTTTCCCCTCTAGAGGAGCTTTTGCAATCAGGAGCTAGAGCTTGTTGTTGTAGCTTAATTGGCTTTTTCAAGAATAAACACCCTTAATCCCTCAAGTACATGCATGGGATCACACTAGATGGAGAAATAAGGGGTTGAAGAAAGTGCTCCTGAAAGAAAAGAATTCATTCATCTTTAAGTTCAGGGATGAGGAAAGCTTGAATTCAATTATGGTACTTGGGCCATGGCATATTGGTGGACAACACTTGTTTGTCCAGAAGTGGGTTCCAAGAATGGAATTGGATAGAAATGGCATAGAATCCTTTCTCACATGAATCAACTTCCACAATTTTACTATGGAATATTGGACTTTGGATGGTTTGAGCTTTCTTGCCAGCTCAGTAGGTAAGCCTCATTTGATTCTCCTACTGTTAAGTTTGAGAGAATATGTTATGCTCGAATATGTATTGAAGCAGGGATAAAGGATGAATTACCAATAGCTTTAATGCCTTCTTTTTTCAACATACTTGGAATATTACTGGTGATTTGATAGTGCAGGTTTTTCAGGAGTTCCTTTCTTCAAGCAAAATGCTAAAGTAGCTTAATTCATCTCATACCTGTCTTATTCCCAAAGTACCCAGTGCAATTAATCTCAAGTATTTTCTCCCCATCTCTTGTTGCAACACAATTTATAAGGTGATAGTCAAGCTGCTTGCTGTTAGACTGAAGGGAATCCGGAAGAGTCTAATCCATCATTCACAAAATGCTTTCATTCCAGGTAGATCTATCTCTGATAACATTTGATTAATTCAGGAACTATTGAGGGATCTATCAAGAGTTGTGCTATCAAAGTGGATTTTTCCAACGCTTCTGATACAATCAGATGGGATTCTACCTTGAGCTGCCCAAATTGGTTTGGATTTCCTAGAAAATGTATATCCTAGATTGATGCCAGCATCTCCACCACTTCTCTTAGCATTCTTATTAATGGTAATCCCAGTCTTCAATTCAAGGGTACTAATGGGATTAGGTAAGGAGATCCCCTTTCCCCCTACCTCTTTGTCATTGCTTTGAAAATTCTTAAAAGGTTGATTATAAAGAACATTTAGAACAGTACCAATTTTAGGTTTTATCACAAATGCAAAGAACGTAAGTTTACACATCTTAGCTTTGCTAATGACTAGATGTTGCTTTTCTAGAGCTGATTTCCTCTGTTTTAGCCTTGTTCAACTCCACTCAGGAGTTTTGCAGGATTCAGGACTTGATATCAACTTACACAAAAGTATAATATATGTATCTTCTAATGTCAAATAAAATGCAAAGTTGAGGCTGTTAATAGGTTTGAATGTGCAATCACTTCCTTTCAAGTACACGGGAGTACTTATCTCTTCAAAGAATCTAAGGTACCAAGATTGTATGCCTCTGCTAGAAAGATATAAAAAGAGAATTAACTCCTAGCAAAACAAGTCACTTTCCTATGCAGGTAGACTGGTACTCATATCTTCTATATTGAGGAGTCTTCATACCCATTGGAGCTCCTACTTATTTCTTCCAAGGAGGATCATCAAGGAGCTGGTGAAATGCATAGAGAACTTCTTACGGACAGGTAATTCTGAGAAATTTAAAGGGACAAAAATCAAATGGGACCAGCTTTGTTGGAGCAAGCAAGAAGGGGGGTTGGGAATTATTTCCTTGAGATGAGTCAAAATGTGTTGGTGGCTAAAAGAATATGGAGACCATTCACTGATAAGGAGTCCCTATGGTTTAATGGATTAATGAAATGTACCTCAAGCATTTCAGCTTTTGGCAGATTGAGGACTGGTACTTCATTCAAATGCTAAGAAAAAGGCTGATTATTTATCCCCTCATCAACATTCAAGCCGGTTTTGGTTTGATAATTGGGCATTGCAGAGCCCTTTAACCTTTAGGGATGAGATTGCTACTATTACAACTAGAATCCCTTTACAGTCTCGAGTTAAATAGGTAATTCAGCATGCATGTGGTTCATGGGCTTTAGGGGAAGTGAGAGAGTTAGAATTTTCTTACCTGATTATGCTCCCAACTCTTCAAATGGTGATAGCCTACACTGGTTACCTAATAATGGAAGAGAGTTTACTAATCAATCCTACCTTAAAGCTATTAGACAACAGCTTCCTCAGGTAATTGGTACAACATTGTTTGGAAAAGAGCTTTGGTTCCTAAGGCAGCATTACCTGGCTTGCTACAACACAAAGACTGAAAACTAAAGATAGATTGATTGGTGTGGATGATCAGATATGCATACTATGCAATTTGCATTCTAAATCTACCAATCATCTATATTTTCAATGTGATTACACTAGAGTGATTTGGAGCAGGATGCAACACATGATAGGGCTATTCTGTCCACACCAGCAGTGGCAAAACATACTTGCATGGGCTGACAAGTTATACAGAAAGAAGGGAAGAGACCATATTGACATTAGCCTAGCTTTAACTTGTTCAGTTTATTCCATTTGGAGGGAAAGAAATAAAAGGTTATTCATGAACACTAAAAGGGGCTGTTATGAGCTAGCTCACAAAATATATTGCTGGATAAGGGAAATTCTGCAGCTTCATGGCTCAGAGACAATGACTCTATCCTTGAGAAGAAGATGGAGATTGGAACAAAGCTGAAAATGTGGAACCAGTGTAGATGGAGTTGTAGTGGAGTTTGCTACTATTGTACTGGATAGAGGTGTACTTGTCTCTTTGCAGTCTAGCTCTTGCCATTGTATCCTTAATTACTTGATGCTCTTTTGAGCTTTAATGAAAAAAAAGAAGAGAATTGTATCATTGATTCACGAACCTTCTACTTTAATCAAACTGCTAGAATCGTTCATAGTTCTTCACAACATCCTTTATAAATTTTCCAAATCTAAAAATCACTCTTACACCCATGTTCAAGCAATATAAACCATGCATTTAGAAAGCTACAAAAATAACCATTTGAATTGATAGATAAGCAAGGAATATGCACTTTCACCTCATGATATTGTAACCACAAACCACTATAAATCAGATAACAGCCTCAATTATGATAAGTTCAGTCTTCTTAAGGATCAATTCCAACTATGGTCTTGTCCAACATTTTCCCAAAGATTATAATGGGTAAGACCATAGCTTTCAGTTATAATATGGTCAAAGATATACGACAATGGGAAATTCCACCACACCTATTGTTTCCAACAGACATCATAACACAAATGCACATCACAAAACGTTTTAAGCTAAAGAAAAGTTACACCAAATAGTAGTTTAAGGCAAATAAAACGACAATTAAGGGGGAGCCAAGTTCAAGCAATATTCAACAGAATATCCCACATTAAAAAAAAAAAGAAGAAGAAGAAACCAATTCTTCTAAAGATTGCGTGCCCATTATTGAATCTAGTTCGATTCGAAACATAATTCATCAAACAAAAACAGCAGTTTCATTCCTCATCTTAGGGAATATCCCAGGGCTTGGGCTCTGGAACCGCAACAACCATACCTTGAAGAGCAGGAGTAAGAACAACTTGACACCCCAACCTCGAGTGTTTGTTCAAAATCCTAGCTCTGGAACTCCTCTTCAAGATATACTCCTCGTCGTAAGATCTGGGTGGAAGCTTGTCGAGCCACTCCTGGGCGATATTGACCTCGCACTCAGCGGAGCAGGCGTCAATCTCTTCAAGGCGGTGAGAGGCGGGGTCGATGAGGCCGCTGTTGGTGAGAGCCTTGAGGAGAGTCTGGCCAGAGAGGCCTATGATCTCGCGCCTCTTGCCATCGGGATCGATGGCCAAAAGCTTGACGATTCTGTCTGCTACTTTTGCGGAGGAGGAACGGGAGGTTGCTGAGGAAGCCGATGATCGAAAAACCAGGGAGGACGTAAAAGGGGAGAGAGAAGAGAGACGGTGGGCTTGGGAGGAGAGTCGTTGCAGAGTGGACATCGCCATTTTTGCTTCTTTCGGCAGCGGTGTTTCGATGACGTCTAATCGTCCATTTTTGCTACTGTAGTTCTTTCACCCTTTTCATTTTTAATATATATGTGCTAGATATTAATTTTATTCACCTGTTCGTTCTAGTAAATAGCTAATGCAATCAGCTGGTCAAATCAGTTATGTTGATAGAATCAGCTAACAGCTAATGAAATCAACTTATTACCAAATAGGGCCTACAGCAGTAACACCCACTTACAACATACCATTATTTTTATTAGGAATTGAGAATGAACATAATTTTGTAAAAAATGAATATTTACATCTAAAATTTCTTTTGCTAAAGATGATGGTAAAATAATAAAAAGGCAAAATATTGCTAAGAATCTATGAAACTAAGGCACATTTTCTATAACAATAACATAATGTTTCACGTCTATGTATTGATATCCATACCATTAACTTGGACTCCTTTAAACATGACATATATGAAATATTTGTGAAAATATAAAATATATATCTGTAAGTTTCCCATAATTGGAATGGCAAAATTGTTATTAAAAGTACATTATTCTTCTTAAAGTCAGGCTCCACTCATGCACACTATTTCTTAAAGCTTCCAATTTTCACTTCAAGCTCCCATGCCTTGCTCTCTAATGATAGCCTAACTGGACACAATACTATTTCTTTTAGTAGCTATAGATGGTTAGAGCTAGACTAGTGAATGTAGTAGAAATTTGAGGACTAGTGGAAGAAGTGGCTGTGTGAGACAACTAGAACAAGTATATAGTGATGTTTGAAGAATTTGAAGATGTATTGATTGATTAGTTAGGAACACACGCCCATATTGATAGCACATGATCGTGTTGATGCATGTGTTGACTATAAAAACGTATTACGATATGTTATAAGCACATGACCATAAGCACACATGTATGGATGGCCATATGTCTACTAAAATTTGAATTTTGATTTTTTTTTAAAAAATTAAGTGGTATAAGTAAGGAGGAGCTTGGGAAACATAAGAGGAAATCCTAGAATGGCTAGAAGTATGAAGAGAAACTAAGGAAACCCTTTTGGAGTGGATTTTCATTAATATAGAGTGAAGTTATTGGAGATTATGGGGATTTCATCATGTTAACCTTTATTTTCTTATTTCTTTAATTTGTATGTTTCGTTTGACATAATTATGAACTAAACCCTTTGTGGGACCTAGATTAAATGAACTCCATAATGGACCTTATAGTGATTATATTTTAATTAAATTGATTCTTTAGTTTCATTGAGATTCAATTATGTGTTCTTTATAATAATTGAATTAATATTGCTAAGATTATTGAGTAATGTATGATTTCATACAATTAAGATTGAGAAATCCTTTATATAAATAGATCTAGCATATTTGAAAAGAGTTGCATTATCAAATGAAAAGAGTTGCATTTGATTGTTCCTTTGTCATCAACTCTTTTTGTAATATTTATTGTTCTTTTTATCGGTTGTTTTGAATCTTTTGATGTAATATTATTTATTAAAATGATGAAATTGTATTATTGTAATATTTTAAATACTTTGTATTATTCTTAATTTTATAATGACATGATGATGATTGCCTTTGTTTATATTAATTGTGGTTGTTATTTATATATAAAATATTTAAAAATTAATGTTTTTTCATATTAATTGTTATTATTATTTATTATTAAGATTTTTGAAAACATAATTAATGTAAACAGTAAACTAGTAAAGTGTATAGTACAACTGTATAATATACTAATATGGATTATTTTGCAATTTTTAAAAATTTTAGAGACTATTTCATAATTTTAAAAAATTCCCCGAAACGATACCCAGTACCGACTGGTACCGGTACAGTTCCGTTATAGAGCTCAATCCGGTACCGAGCCCAGTACTGTATTCATAACTTTAGCTTTGAGGCACTTGTAGATCCCAACCAATGGTTGGGGTCTAGTGATACTGATGCTGTGTTTAGTTAGCGTCTTTAACAGACAGGGATGGGACGAGACGGAACAGGACAGGACGGAACAGAACAAGAATTGAAGACAGTGAGATGTTTGGTTGTGGTGGACAGAGCAGAGATAATTGTCTTCGTCCTGAGTAAAAAAATATGTTTGGTTGCCGAGGACAGAACAGAAAATAGTGTTAATGACAGAAATGCCCCTATAGTATAATAAGAATAGTAGATATAATTCATTGATTATTTGATAATTGTTGCAATATTTATTTTACAATTTTAAATTATGTTATTATTATTATTATTAATAGTTAATAATATTATTAATAATGATAATAATAATAATAATAATATTATTATTAGTATTAATGTTATTAATAATAATTAATTAATAATATTATTACTTATTATTAATTAATATTATTAATAATTAATAATTAATTAATAATTAATTAATAATATATAATATTAATAATAATTTGATAATATTAATAATATATAATATATAATAATTTGATAATATTATATTAAATTATTATATATTATATATTATATAATATATAATATATAATATAAACCAGAAGATATTAATCCAGATATTACTATTCAAGATAAGCCCTTAAAGCATATAACACCTGCTATGGTTGATCAATTTAAAAAAC
>JAOQMR010000004.1:14423324-14435969 GCA_027563865.1 Erythroxylum pelleterianum
GAACACTTCTAGACCCCTTATCCCCTCACTTGAGTGTGTAAGAACTTGTTAGACCTACTGTACATGAGTGACGACCTCACTTATCTACATTTGTTAAGTCTTCGGTTATGATCGTAGCCTACTTAATTGACAGCCTTGCCTTCGATCATAGTCGTGGCCTATTTAAAACCAGCCATACACACTTTGTTTTTTCATCTGATCTTTTATGCGTGTGACTCTTAGGTTTTCGGTTATTTTGGACACTTGAATTAACTCTTAATCTGAGTAAATCATAGATGGTTTCATGCGATTTGAATTAACTCTTAATTCAAGCAAATCATGAAAGGTTTCATGATTCCAATTTACCATAATATAAGTGGATTAACACACTAACTTTTAATTATCTAACTTACGAACCTTTCCATAGATAGTTACTATGCAATTCATCCTTTCACCATACTATACCTCACTTGGTTAGGAGTATGGGTTGTATGTCAACTCCCACTAGACTGACTACGCCACATCTAGTCCAAGTGATGCTAGTTCTTATCCTGGGATCTCATTACTCTATGTGTCATTGAAGACTCTCTTCATGACACATAATTGCTCTGGCCAGAGACTCCTAAGTAATGAACCCGACAAAAGGCCGTGGGTATCATCTCCTTCTATCGAGAGTAGTGAATCCTTTATTGGCTATCCAATTACCTTCGAATACCAATAGTTGTACCTAATCACCACCCTATGAGCGACCTCGTCTTGAGGCAACAAGGAATAATGTCAAAGCACAAGATTAGTATCTAAGATATCCTTGAGTACCTCAAGTCAAGGATATTTGCACCATTTCTATGATGATATTAATTATTGACATTTGCTAGATCATCCATATGATAATCTTCTAACGTGTCATCTGATATACTTACTACTCTTAGTAAGCATCCACATGTTAACTTTAAACATCTCATGCTTACAGTTTGTGAGATCCACTACTTGATCAAATCAAAGAGTATAATATGTGCTAATCTGTAACATCTCACCCCCAATGGGAAGGGTAAAATAGTAATTTGGAAAGGGCCGAGAGTGTTTCGTATTGTGTGGCAATATTCATGCATACCATTACACGTGAATAGTAAAATTGCACATGAAACTGACTGTACATGCATTCATGACATTTCCCGGTATATGTGCTTAAATGTAATTTTTTATGGAAAAATATGAATTCGTGCTTGAAAAATTATTTGGAGTGGACTATTGTGTGTTTTACATTTTTAGGGAATTTTGGAAATTTTCTAGAAATTTTCGGGGAAAATTTTCGGACTGCAAAAACCGCCAAGTGGCGAACTGATTGGTTTTTGGTACCGAAAATTTCTGTCCAATGGCACTGGAATATTGAGTAAATGATTTTGGGATTATAATTGGAACCATTGGTATTGGATGATTTAGAAATTACATGTATTTGGGTTCTTTTATTTTAAAGTCACTAAATAAAGTTTTGTCTTTTTCCCTTATTCCATGCCAAGTGGCATGATGACTCATCTTCACACATTTAATGCAAGCTTAAGCCTTTACATTCACGATACTTCTAAGTTGGAAAGTGAGAAAAGTGTTTTTGTGAGATTTTCCTCTTCTCCTTCGTGGGTTCTCCTTCCTCTTCTTCCTTGGCCTCCTTCACTTGTCATTTTGTTCACAAAAAATTCTTCTAGCTTAATTGCTTGTCCTCCACTTGTACACAAATTCAAGCTTAAGCCTTCTTCCCCCCCTTAAAATGATGATTGCCGTGGGTGTGAGGGGTGTGAGTGGAAGGTAGAGATTTAGGAGAAACTTGGAAGATTGAAGCTTGGAAGCTTGATTAGGTAAATCATATGTTTATATGATGGTTTTATAGTTACTTGTGATGTTAGTTAAGGTTAATTGCATAGCTAATTTGAACTAAAATGATGATTAACTTGAGTTGGGATGTTTTCAGATTGCGAGGCTTATGGTTGTGTCATGGAGACAGATTCGTGGCTCCCTTTGTTTAATTTGTTTGAGCTGTTTAATGTGCGAATCTTGAGAAACTCAAAACATAGAAGTTGTATATCTAGATGTCTACTATCTCCATGAAATTTTCCACGATTTTAGGGTTAGCCAAATAAGAGTAATAGGCCCGTAATTGGTTGAAGACCTTAGAGTTAGAATTGGATGATGAGTTCTTCTTACGAAATGTTCCAAAATGTGTCATCTAAGTCCTGTAGAAAGGAAATTTTAATTGGATGCGTTTTTGGGTAGATATGGCCGAATAAGTGAAGGTTGTTACTAACCTTAGTGATGCAGAAGAAAACAGAAACAGGTCAGGCTTGTAAAAATCACACTAAATCCAATTTAAATTATTTTTTAGCCGTCTTTGGATATGTGATAGCCATATGATTCTATTGAAAATGAAGCTTTTAATTACCTTAATTGGATGTGAAATGAATGAGTTATAAGGTTTTGAGTCAGACAAGATCCAACCTGTGACTGCATGTTAAAGCTGATTGTAAATGGGAGATTTGAATTCCCTTAATGACCGAATTAGACCATGGTTATAAAAGAAGAAATGTAAAGTTGTGTGTTAATTAGAGGTCTGGAAAGTTTGAAAAACATTGGACCTATGTATAAGAAGTTATGACCTGTGAAAGTTGGCATGTCGGAGGAAGTTGTTTCAGATCTGTCATTATAGTAGGGCTAGTCGACTAGGATTCTCAGACCAGTCAACTAGGACATTATAATGGGGCTAGTCGACTAGGATTCTCAGACCAGTCGACTAGGACATGTATTTTTCCTGAACTGGCCTCTCTTCACTCTTTTGCTTATAACTTATCCGTCCGACCTCCGGTTGACCTGATTCTCGAGGTATCGGATTCGTGAGATATTGAATTTCATTTATATGTGAAATTGGAATTTTTAGAGGCAAAATTGATGGGGATTGGTTCGATTAAAGTGAGGGGACCGGGTAGCGATATTTGGACCTATTGACGTTCGAATTGAGTGATTTTAGTGTTTATGGTTTCCTAAGACATAAGGGAACATTTTGTGATGAGAATTTTGGAATAAAACCGAGAATGTCACGAACATGCATTGTACACATTTAATTGCTACATGTGCATCATTAAACAGTTCTGATTGTATAGTTGGTAATGTTTATATACTTTGACCATTATAGAGGCATATTTGAAGTGTCGATCTACCGACGTTGCTGAGACTTCCCGGCACTAGCTCGGAAGCTATAGGTGAGTAACCTAGATGGCTCTCCCTCAATTATGATATGTTCACTGTGGCGAATAATGGTGGGATTGTGAATTGTGTTCTGATTAAGGTTTCCAGACAGAAGGTCCGATATATTGGGAGTTATGACATAGAAGTGCTATCTGTCTGTGAATTGAATCTGTGAGCTAATTGCTTCTGATGTGACGAAATGTGACACGTGAATTGAATCTGTGAACTACTTGTTTCTGAATGTGTGACTGTGATATTACTGAATGTAAACTGGATGAATTACATTTATATATGAAAGTGTTAAATGTATGCATGGATATGAATGAGATTGCGAAATGCTCCGCTTTAATGTGGAAGGCCGAACTAAGGTCCAAAAATATGAGAACGTGACTGAATGGGATAGATAATTGTGAGTGACGCATTCCATAGCATGAATGCATGAACATAATGGGAGTTGTGACCAGAGCAGCCACCGATCAGAGCTATAAGCTCAACAAGTGAAAAAGAGCCTCGAGCTCGCAGGGAAGTAGTGCATACCCAGAGGGCTCTCCTACCCCTAAGACGTTGCTCACTGTATTAGAGCCTCGAGCTCGAAGGGAAGTAATGCATACCCAAAGGGCTCTCCTACTCCTAAGATGCGTTTAACGCTTAATGAGCCCTATATGGGACAGTTAACAATGCGCCCAGATTGGGACAGTTCAAGCGCTCGATCACAACACCGTAATAAAATCGGAAAGTGTCACATATGCACTGCATACATATTTGATCGAATATTTTGAATGGGTGAAAGGCAAGAATGCCTTATACATTTGTGATCTGCTTGTATACGATTATGTGGTACTTCCGAACGTGGATTATGAAACAACTGTGTTATGCTTGAGTATTGCATGTATTCAATTGGTTAGATATGTCTAATTAGACGAAATGTATAGATTGTTTATGCTCAAGTGAATTTGTCTATGCTGAAGTGGAATGTACTCAAATATGCAATGCAATAATATGAGTATATGTTATGTGACTTGATGTGTTGCATGAGTTGGGTGAACCATCGATAATGGTTCCTCACTGAGTTCGCAAAACTCACCCAAAATTTGCAACTATTTTTCAGGCTCTGAAGAGTACCCCGTTAGACAAACGGGAGTATGCCTACTGCATACCAGTCGGAGATAGAGGTCGGGATCAGTTCACGTCTGCATTAGTGGCATTCTATTCTTGTAGCAATTTATATTTTCGCAAAATAGTGCTTTGTATTTTAGTGGGCCCAAATTGGCTATTGACATTCTGTTGATTGTAAAGCGTTCACTGAAAATGTTTATGAATAAAATTGGGCCTAGTTTGGTTATGGATTGTGGTATATTAAATAGCTAAATACTGTTGAATGTTTTATTATGACTGAAAATACAATTAAAGTGGGCCCAAATTGTTTACTGATTTCCGCGCATATGATCATGTTCAAAACAAAAATTTATACTGAATTTTTGACTGTATCTAACTGCTCTAGCATACCACTCTCGTGAGGCACGGACTCGGATATCACCCACGATATCGAGTTCCGGTCCTGCGGGAATGGAGTGCTACATAATCTATTCGGATATTCCCATAAATCATATGTAATAGCATTCATAGCATAGTTATAGTGCAATCTCTTAACTTTTCAAATTAAACTTATGTCCTATTATAATGAAGAGTGGAGGATTATAATTTTCTCAAAGTCCATCTGAAGTTTGAAGGCCTTCTAGCATCCTAACTAGTAGTCCTACGTCAAATGGAAATCATAAAACATGCAATTCATATTCCACCCCTAGGCCAAGTTTTATCATCATTCAAAATTTTTGGACATAATATTATTTGACGTATGAAATGAAACAACTTTCTTACTGCAAATGTTGCTTATAAGATATGTTCCTTGTTGCCAAAAGTTAAAGCCTTTCATACCTTCTTTCTGGCTCTTGTTGGCTTAATTTTTTGTCTCAAATTTTCTAAATAGTCCACATTGTAGTCTATGCTTTATAAACTTATATAACAGTCAGTTAGAGTATAAATAGTTGTGTTCAATTTGTAGTTCTGCTTGCTAAAATTTCCATTTTTAAGTCGATAGTTTTGTTTTATAGTATTATTTAGAAGGCGAATAAGACACTAGAAATTTTAAAAGAAGTCCTTGATGCTATTGATTCTTAGAATTCTGAAGTACATTTTAAGGAAACCATTTCTCTCCTTCCCTCTCCCTCTCTCTTGCTTTTCTTTCTCCTATTTTTCTAAGTTAGTTATGTAATTTTCATTACTTCTCAGTTTTGAGTGAATAGATGCCCTCTCTTTGCTCACTTTAATTCTCTTTTCTCTCTTTACACCTAGTTAATCAACAAAGGA
This sequence comes from Erythroxylum pelleterianum, assembly GCA_027563865.1. Lineage (NCBI taxonomy): Eukaryota > Viridiplantae > Streptophyta > Magnoliopsida > Malpighiales > Erythroxylaceae > Erythroxylum > Erythroxylum pelleterianum. Next base: position 14,428,902 of record JAOQMR010000004.1, read on the forward strand.
GTCTTCTATGCCTCCAAATCATACATATTAATATGAAGAATCTCCACTTATCATCAAACATGTTAATCATCACCTAAATCATACAATTAAGATCAAATTCTTGCCCTATTCAACAACAATAAAAAACATACAAAACACTAATACAAACATAAATCTAAGTCCTAAACACATAATTATCACATAAGAAAAATACTTACAAAAACACACTCTAAAGCCTAGAAAACAAAATGCAATTTACACCTATCAAGGTGATGGAAGGAGGATGTCATTTCGGTATGATGATTGGCAATCCATAGGACCTTTATACAAGCTAGGAGAACTCTAGCACTTGAGACCTTTAATTCCTCAAAATATAATGGTACTTGAGTTCATTTCTAATAATTGGTGGACATGGCTTTCTCATTCTAGTCAGGCATATGTATAATCATGAATAATCCTCCTCCTTGTCAGCCATATTTTTATAAAGTAGATCAAGCACAATGGATAGCTAATAAATCCTTGTTATTTTCCTCCAAGGCTTGCTAGAGCTTTTTATTGAGAACACTAAACAGTAGAGTACAACTTCTCTATTCTAATTTGGAGCAAGAACACCTATTGAATAAACTTAAATTGCAGTGCAACAAACTATAACAGAGTAATTGAATATGCCTCGACAGTAAAAATGAAAAATAAGGTAGATTGTAAGCTACTAAATATTAGCTTTGCATTAATGGTTTACAACCTATATAAGGAGAAGAATGCATGACTATTTAGAGATGAAACAAAAACTCACGAGGAAGTGTTTCACAAGATTGTAGTGCATTGCAGACTCTCAAATATGGCTAGGGTCTGCAAGACAAACTCACTCAAAGCATGTATGAAAGATGGCTATTGTAGTAGCTTGTAATGTAGTTCATTTTAGGCTACTAGATTCCTTGTGTAATTGGTCATTATGGTTTTATCCATAACCTTATTATCTTTTATTCTTATTAATGGATTAACTTTCGGAAAAAATATATTTATTAATTCAAAATACAACTACTATATATATATATATTAGGAGATTTAAATAGAGAACGACAATGGCACGTATTGCCGACTCATGACATGCCCATTAAGTAGAGTAGTGGTCCAAAATCTCTTAACAAAAAGAGCATAGGCTTGTGCATCCTCCTTATCTAAAACATTAAAAATAATTATGAGTCGGTTAAAGCATCTAATTCTAAAGTTTTGGTGTATCCAAACCATAGGCAAATGTATTACTTTTTGAATAAGTTAACAGAATTCATCTACATCGACCAATGTATTACTTTTTGAATAAGTTATTCTAGCTATAATTAATCGTTAGGAAGTAATTAGCACATGTAAGCTAGAAAGTACCAATGACTTTATATGTTTGAAATCAAGGATGTTGATTATGTTCTATAGACGTTGATCGTTTGTCACTTGCAAGGCGTTTGATCCTCATCCTAATGTGCTAGTTGAAAGGTGATATCTCTTGCACATAAAATTCAAACAATAATAACATTTGACTTGATAAATTAACAAGTTCCATTACATGGTTAATCAAGTTAAGTTTTTAAAGTTAAATATTGTTTTGAACAAATAATTCCAGTTTTTTAAAAAGGTGGAGAAGATTGCAGACCTTATTGATTAGTTTTTACCTATATGTGTTTTATTTCTCCTTATTCACTACTGTATTAGTCATTACTCATCAGGATCTATGTGAATCAATCTCTTGTATTAGTCATAACTCATCAGGATCTATGTGAATCATTTATATATATGTAACTAAAATTATTTAGAAAAATGTTTCTCTTGTTCAAACGTGTGTATGCGTGTATCTTAATTATAATCTAGGATGCCTGCAATAATAAAATGTTGGATCCTTTTATATCAGTCACTTCTTCCTTCTCAAATCCTCATTATGTGATTTAGGCCATGCTTCTTTGGTACCTTAGCCAACTCTCTCTATTTTGTTTTCGTTGGAAAATCTGGAAAAGAAGATTTCTAAAAAATATCAAGGTGATATCCCAAATCCTGTAGGAGGTTCTACGCTTGGTCAACCCACTAGGTCCGATGGTTTTATGCTTGTTCCGTCCTCAATTCCAAGATGGTAGCTAGGTGAATCCAGAGGCTGGTAAAAATGGCGAAGGAAGAGCAATATCAGGTTTGGTCCAGGCATCCAAAGTGCGACTGATCTGCAAAGTTGGTTTGGCCATAATGACTCCCTTTCTTCTCTATATATGTCGGTTTGGCCATTGGCGAACCCTTTTGCTGCCCTTTATCGCCGTTGCCATCGCCATACAACATCACGTCTGGTTACAGACCAAAGGTACGTCTAATCTCTAACTCTAACGAGGTCAGCCTAGGACAAGGGCTTTATAATTATTGTTGTTGTTTTTGTCATATAATATTATGATCGAGACACACAAATTGATCGAATTGGACCGAAAAGAAAGACGCGTCACAGGTATCAGATCGACATGGAAATTTAGCAGAGTTGGAGTCGAGAATGGAATTTACAAGAGAAGAGGGAAGAAACAAGTGAGGAGCCCACTAATCCTAGTGGGAAAGGAACCATGTGCGATCATATGGTGGTTGCCCTCTTGCAGCCCCACTTCTATACGAGAGGAGATCGTCTGTCTTGGATAACGCTGTCTTATTCTGTCCTAGACAAATACGACACCGTTTCTCTTTAAAAAGAATCAGGTGTGTCTTTCAATTTAAAGAAGCCTGTGGGTCCCACCCACAGGCGTCTTTCTCCAGCCGAAATCCAAAGGCTTTGGATTTCGATTTCGGCTGGAGACTTCCAGCTCTGTCCAAGTGTTAATGTTTTTCAGACTCAAACATTAAAAGTTCAAGCATTTAATGAATTTATTTAATGATATTAATAAATAAATAATGTATTAAATATCAAAAAATTTATTCCTGACAACGACAGAAGGATGGCTACTATATAATTTGTCAATATTCTATTGGCCCCGGCCAAGCTAGATGCTTAGTAGGATGGCTTCTACACATAAATGATTATAGTTGGAATTGTATAATAGGTTGATTCCCAGAGTCGTCTTCTTCTTTACACCTCCCATTTTCAATCTCTTCTCTCCCCTCTCTCATTCCTTTCCTTTCAGCTTTCACATGTTTCATCCTGAAGTTTTCCCTGATCACATCCATCACTTTCTAGTTCTTCTTTGGTGTCTGGTTGGTAACGTAGATTCTGTCTGTCAGAGTAATCAAATTCTGTCCTTCTTCATCTATGATTTTATCTGAAAAATAGCCCCCCTTGTGTCAGAAAATCGTATCTTCTTTCTAAGTGCTTTCTTTTGTTTGTCTTTGATCTATCCTATATATTAAAAAAAAAAAAAAGGAAAGCAAAACAAAGCTCGTCAACACTCCCAAATCCCAACAATCCCCAAAGCCCTAGTTTCACAATCTCAATCACAAAGCGTATTCATGACTCCCCATCAAATCTCTGTCAACCCTAGTTCGATGAAAGCTAGGTTCACTATTGTCTTTCTTCGGGCTTTGAAGAAGATCAGAACCGGGACTCCGCCTTTGAGTAGCCCTAGAGAGGTCTTTCAACGCTACCGTAGAGTTAGAACTGCTGCTGACAAGTCACTGGTCTTTTCTGTTGGGTCGAGGAGAGCTTGGAGTAGGGCAATGCTCTGCAAGATTCGAAACCAAGCCCGAAGGCGTCAATCTTTCCCCAAAAGAATCAGAACTCAACCCATCAAGAAAAATGAGATAAAGAAGACGTTGACTGGTGAGGAAGGCGGAGTTGGCCTAGCCAACGATCTACGGAAACTTGTTCCAGGTGCTGAGGCCATGGATTTATGCCGTTTGTTGGACGAGGCCGCGCATTACATAAGGTGTCTTAATACCCAAGTACAGGTGATGAGCAGTGTCGCTGATCTTTGCTCTGCTTGAGCTCTATATGCTTTCATGTATATACCCATATATGTAAGATACAAACAACAAATCGAATAAACAGAAGTTGAAACAAAAAGAAATAGAAATGAAGACGGGTACCAATAGTAAATTTGGTAGGAAGTTAAAAAGAAAACCCCTTGTCTTCACTCAAACAAATATATACAGTTAATTTCTATTTTTCGAGGTAATCACCTCTGTGACTGTGAGTGGTTGACACTTGCGAAAATCATGTAATCGTTATGCCATACACCTAAGCATATATACGCTTTCACTCAACTGTGGCTAATCGCGCACTGTGCTTAAGTTTGGCCAATGTTGTGCTGCATATTTCATGTACTCGTATCCAAGACTAGCACATTTACGACACACATGCCAGTAGTTAAGAATCACTTAATTGATCATTTATACAAAAACAAAAGAGATTTAACATCAACAGTATTCAGTAATACAAGAAAAAGCATGAAATCATTGCAGATAAGACTATTCATAACCATCTTTAAATTAGTCTTCTCATAAATCCACAAAATGTTGAATTGTAAACCTTTTCCAGGACTGAGTTTTAAATCTTGATTATATTCTCCACATAAAATTTATTATCAAAAATAAAGAGATAGACTTTTTTTTATTTCTTTTTAAATATATTTTTAGCTTGTTATACCTCGTGTGTAATGAAACTAAAGCATTTTAAATGATGTAAAACTTCAAAAGTGTTTCTTAAAATGAGAAAAAGGCAAATATTGAAGAGATGATAAAAAGGCAAATAATTTAATTTAGGAGTAATTCTTATAAATGATAAATTGTTTTTCATAAATATTCTTATTTATTAACTATCAACTAAAATTATTGATAACATATATAATGAGATTTATATTTTATTTTATTGTTTAGTTGTTCGTTCTATTCTTGAATTTAATTGATATCCATATCATGAAATTTAAGACTTGGGAGACTTATTCTAAGAAAATCAAGCCAAATTATAAATAAATAGTATAAAATTTTCAATTATTATTTTAAGATTTTAAATTATAATTAAGTTTCAACAAAAATCATTTATTTATTTTTTTAATGCAAGATGTATAAATTTACTCAAGAATTCAACATCTACTTTAATTTGTTCCCAGCTATAGTAATTAGTGGTATCATCATAGATTTATGCCTGACTAGATTCAGTAGATATGAGCATAAAGATAAGAAGTTTCTAATGGCCCTTATTGTATGGAACTTCAATAAAGAGTAGAAATTCCTTTGATTAGCTTTTCTTTTTAACCATACGAAAAAGGTAAATTTTTCCTTAAGCCTTCAACATTAATTCCCTCTTTTACTTTATCTTCTCGAAATTGCACTTGTATTTCATCAATTGTTTAACTTTGATGAAGCTTTTTATTTCATCTGAATTTTAGAAACTAAAGTTAATTCTTTATATTTAAAACTCCTTTCACTTGTTTTCTTCCTAACACTCAATACATAAATGTGCAGAGGGTCTTGTTAGAGAATCTTGATCAAACCTCGTGCATCTTCTATTCATTATACATAGACCAAGACTCCCATTTCCACAAATTATTATTTAAACCAATGTAATATGATATTTGGTAAAACAAAAGCACATCTTGTTACCCTCCTTCTGTTGTCTTGTCGTTAAAACACCGAAGATGTTAATTGGCTTTATTCCCTCCTTCTGTTGTCTTGTCGTTAAAACAACGAAGATGTTAATTGACTTTATTCTCATCTTTATGTTCCCATGTTCTTTTCTTAGCGAGAACTTCCCACGATCCACGCATCAATCAAGAAAACTTCGTTCCTTTTTGCTACGTCTTTTCAGCCATACATGGCGGTTGATGTGATACAATATTTACTGTTAAAAAAGCTTCATTGTTCACTAGTACATCTTGTCCCTCGATTTTGGTGTCAACACATATCTTTTCGCTGTCCGTTTCTATTAACCAATGTTAGCGCAAGGTAATTATGTTGATGCTTTATTGTTATCGAGTTCAGATCTTCTGTCTAATTTTATGGTGTTTTATTATTTTTAATAGATCTTAATCATTTATTTATGTGAGTTTTACATGAGTCTCACAAAAATAAACGTGAGACTTACATAAATAAATGATTGAAATTTATTGATTAAAATAAAACATCATAAAATTGAACAGAGGATCTTTGCTCGTTATTATCCGTAGTATTAAAGACCACTCACATTTATGGGCAAATTAACAGAAAGATGATTGAAGTACCACAAAAGTGATGTTGATGGTTGAAGTAAAGTAAAAGTGCGCATGTTTATATAATTAGAAATCGGTTAGTCGATAGAATCTTAACATAAACTTAATTAGTGTTATTATTTGTCGTTTTCTGTTGTTGTTAATTAGCCATCCATCCACGTAACAGAGAAAAATATCACTACAAGAAAAATGTAAATTAACGACGGAAATTTAGCAACGGACAATATACTGTTAGAAATTAGTGACGGAAATACACTTTCCGTCGCTAACATTGATTCGTTCAGCGACGAAACTAATACTTATCGCTAAAAATGGAGGGAATTTATCCCGGCAAAATTTGCAACGGACATTAGCGACGGACAAATCTACCGTCGCTAACTTTGGAGTTAGCTAGCGACGGAAATTTTCTTTCCGTCGCTAAATTTGGAGGGAATTCGTCCCGGCAAAATTTGCAACGGACATTAGCAACAGACAAATATACCGTCGCTAACTTTTAAGGGATTTAGCGACAGAAATTTTCGTTCCATAGCTAATTAGCGACGGAACTACTATTTCCGTAGCTAATTAGCGATTCTGTAGCTAATTAGCGATGGAATTACTATTTCCGTAGCTAATTAGCGATGGAACTCCTATTTCCGTAGCTAATTAGCGATGGAACTCCTATTTCCGTAGCTAAAATCAACGTTAGCTACCAATTTAATTTTTGGTAAAAAAAATTACCAAATTTATGTAACACCCTGCCAAATTTATGTAAAAAAAATATAATTAAATTTAAAATAATAATAATAATAATAATAATATTATTATTATTATTAATTTTTAAAAATTAAAATTCACAATAATTATAAAAGTTAAAGTAGATAAAATATCTAATTAAAAACTTTTAAAAATTAAAGTAAAATATTTAAATAAAATTAAATAAAAATAATTTAATTTT
>JAOQMR010000004.1:14457671-14472983 GCA_027563865.1 Erythroxylum pelleterianum
ATCACAACTTGCTAAACTCCCAACAAGCTGATAGCCAGTAACAAAACCCACAAAACCAAAAGTCAAGAATGCGAGGGGAAAGGTAGGAAGGGCTGAGAGAGGTAGAGGTGTACAAAAAAAAACTGGATCTTCACCACTGTTAAGGCTCGGCCAACAACAACACTAACGACCCTCCTCCACCTCCTCTTCTCCGACCACTGTCAGAAACAACAGCGACTCCGACCTACTGTTACTAAAACACACACAAGCAAAGCAACCAGAGAAATCGTAGAAACAATGAATAACAAGTAATGCTATAGTGTACTGTAGCATATTTAAAAAGAGCCATTTCATTCCTTCGTGTTATATTCTATAAAGACGATGATCTTCTAAAGGCCAAAAACTTAAGCAACGTTGTAGATACGTGAAGAAATCGCAGAAACAAATAAAACAAATAACAAGCAGATGCAGATACGAATGCACACACAGACAACAAATACGTGAAACAGGATAATAGAGATATAGTATAGTAATAAGCAACAGAAACAAACACAAACCTAGAGCAATCGCCAGAAAAATTGCAGCAAGGCCCTAAAGATGTTGAAGTCGGCACAGAGAGAAAACTTATTTTTGTGAAAAAACTATTTTAGAATACATGAAAACCTATTGTGAAATATTAGGGAAACGTATTTTTCTGTTTTCGTGAAACAGTTGTAGTTTTTTTATTTTTGAAAATAGTATAATACAACAATAACGAACCAAACGTGTTTTAAGAGTAAGTTTCATTTTTTTATAAAAACTAGAACAAGAAACGGGAAAAAAACGAAAACAAATACCCCCTTAGTTTTCAAATTATGAAAATCATCACAACTAGTTTTTGTTTTTTTAATTTTCAACTAAATATATTATTTAATATATTAATTATTTCTAAGAATTATGAATAATTTAATTACTTATTATATATTTAATTAACTAAAATTAATTATTTATTTAAATTAAGAATAATTTAATTTTTTTAACTAAATAAAATAAAATAAATTTAATAATTATTAATAAATATAATTAAATTTAAAATGTCTTCCAAATATATAAATTCAAATAAAATTTTATTTAAATCATTTCATCGTGTAGGTCTCGTTATAAGAAATATGAGATTAAATAGATATCTCTGAATTAACGCGTTTCATAAGTAATATATATTCTTTAATATCATAAAATAACTAAGAACTTAAATTCCATGCCTTTTTTTTCCCTAGGAAAGTGTTAAAAAATCGTTATAACATACTTGTCCTGGAGTTTGATAATGATATCCAAACTAATGACGGCCATGGGTGGCTTATGGGTTAGCCTTACCCGTTTCTTAAAAATAATTTTTTAAAATTAAAAGTATAAAATAAAATTTTTTAATTGAGTACTAATAAATTACTTACATGGAATAAAGAGTTAAAATTAATTAGTGCTTTAACTAAAGCATTTTATCAATTAGCATATAATTATTAAGCTTTTCAAAAGTGAATTAAAAGTCTTTCACTGTTAATGAAATGTTATCAAGCCCATTAAAAGTTTGACAAAATAATAAGTGAAACATTAATTAACTTCAAATAGAAAATAATATCTCAACTCTTTAAAAAGGGTTATAAAAGGCATATAAAAGATTTATATACCTTTCTTTGAAGAACCAAAGGAAAAATTGAAAGCTAAATATAAATCAAACAAATCTTTTTGTTTGAAAACAAAAACAAAATACTAAAATAAAAAAAAATGGACTCAAATGAAGGTATAAACTTCATTATGCAGTTCATATAATCTCAATTCTATACAACAGCAAATCGAAGGCTCAGTTGATTACACGATACAACTGGAGGCCCGGCCGTTACCTATACTAACCCCACCGCTCTGTTTACTGTACTGCTGTACGTTGGAAAATTCAAACATTACCAAGAATGGTTGGTGGTTCCTCTATTCCTTCTTAATTTCCCCATTGCACCTAAGTTACTGCTAGTATCTGTTTCCCCATTGCACCTAAGTTACTGCTAGTATCTGTTTATGTACTATCTCAAACGTTGTCATGCTAAACCCCGCCAAATTGGGGGATGAGATAGGATGGTATGTCCCTTATCCGGGAACCGCTTCCCCAGAAAGATGCAAGACAAAGACCCAAGATTGCCATAGCAACCACAGAGCATGCGGGTGGAACAGCCTGACTACTCCCAAGGAACTGAGTTGCAAGGAGCCCTGCCAGAGTGGAGCTCTGCATTCCAGTGCATAACGAAATTGTCCTGCTAACTTCTTCCTCTTGCCTGTATCCATATTACCAAATAAGTTCAATTCATCTTTAAATTCTTATTTATGGAGGCTCAAAGGAACCATAAACTCATCTCTCAAAACATTAATGTCTGGTATCAGCCAAACAAGAGACTCACAAACAAGATGATTTCCATTAGCTATTGCTTGGTTCACCACTTAGGTGATCACGAGCTCACCAGGTTAACAAAAGAAGACCCAAACTGGGCATAATCCTAATTTTTCCATACTGAACTTCAAATTGTAAAGGAATTGTAATACAGGGATTCCGTTACCTCAAAACAGGGATTCTGGAAAACCAATATCCCAGAGCAAAAGCTGCTGCATGAAACGTCAACACTGGAAGGACCAACCCTAGACCCTCAACAGAGAGAATCTGACTCCTGTTTATTGCCAGCGGGCTACCGATACACATTGAAGTACAAATCATAGCAACAAATGGCATCACAGGCCGAAGGAAATTTACAACTGGCTTTGCATATGTGTTTAGTACGAGGCCAAGAGTGACTGGGACGAGAACTACCTATGAAGGAAAAACGACATATGAAATAAAGCAACAAACAAAATGATCTATTCTACTTTGGGCGAATCAACTGATCACTTTGCAAAGAATTGTGTTTACCTGCATTATTGACTTGGACATAGCAATAGCATCAACTGGAACAACAGAGCCGATAAGAAGGCCTGTTAGAAGTGGTGTTATGAGTACGGATGCAATGGTGGTAGAACTTGTAAGGAGAATGCTCATAGCCACATCTCCTTTGCTCAAGAAACTGGCATAGCTAGAGAGTTGAGCCCCTGCAACGCAAGATGTGAGTACAAAACCTGCATAAAACATGCTTGACATCCCAAATGCCTTTGCTACTAATACCCCAAGGGCCGGTTTGATCACATATTGCGATACAAACCCAACAGATAATGGTAATGGTCTGCAACAGAGAAAAAGCAAAGCTGAGGCTAAATCCAGTTGACTGGGATAATCAAGCATGTAAAACACTCCGCTCAGAATGCCACGACAATATATACCTTTTGAAAGCAAGGGCAAAATCATGAATAGAAAGTCTAATTCCAATTGACAACATGATTCCACCAAGAGCTGGGGCATATAACTCCTTAGATACCCTGCACAATTTTGTAAAATCTATAACATCTCGTTGTAAAATCTTTAGAAAAACAGGATTCTTTGAAACTAGTAATAATAACATCAGAAAGATTCGCAAAGATCATTAGAAAGCATCCCGATCACCCTTTTGAATCGTAAATCAAACACATAAGAGAATTCTCAGATGTCAAATTAACCGGTTAGAAGTCCTCATCCATTAGAAAATCAAATTAGAAGTACTCTCCTTAATTCCACATAAAAGGAAAACGACGAAGTAAAAATTTAAAACTACAAGAAAGAAAAAGTTTGACTCAAAACAACAATCAGGCGAAGATAATTAGGCAAATTCTAAAGTAACAAATATCAGATGGACATGATCAATATACATATGAGCTCGAAACTCGGATTAAAGAAGTTTGATACAAAGGGAAATACTGTAACCAGTGTTAGCGAACATATTATAACATCCCAGGAGCGAAGACTTCAATGAATAACTAAAACCAATTCAACATTTTCCCAAAAACAAAATGTCAGTCAAAGAATTAGAACAGTCTCGGAATGCATTAAGGACAGATTTATATTCGCACCAGAGAATATGTTATAAGGAAAAAAAGTCAAGTAAAAGGAAAGTATTTAATATCAAAAGAACGGCTGGAAACGCAATCAGTTGGTTATTCCAAAGAACTAACCGAACCCGGAAGCTGAATTCTACCTCCACTCAACCCAATTTTGAGAAAGAGATAAAAGAAACCACAAAGATGTGCATAAGAAGCAGAACTGATCACTAACCAAGTGAAAGTGGATGGTTGAGCAAGAGCGGCAATAGCGGTGAGAGCAACTACAAAAGGAAGCATTGCTGACAAGAGCTGCGAAGAATCTGTCTTAGCAACCTCAGCACTTGGGTTTACCCCAAAATACAGTAGATAAGCATTGCCTGTTCTCCTCTGAGACCCCACTCTCCCTATGAACGGGGACGTGGAGCAGGCAAATGTGAACAGTGCACCACTGTTCTCCAACCCCTTTATGCGCTTGTGGAGAACTGAGGATGAGCAGGTTTGTGATGGGTGAAAATAAACAGGATTTGGTGCTTTAATGGAGATAACTGAGAGTCTGGGTGTTGTGGTAATATGGACCGAGGTTGAGATAGAGGGTACTATTAACGCCATTTATTCACCTTTGTCCAGCTCAAATATAAAGGAAAACCAAATAAGTTGTCTACGGTTGTTGGATTGACGGGTTGCCGGAGAGAGGAGAATTCCGGGGAAGTAAAAGGGGATTGAAACGGAGGGATGTTGTGGTAGGAGAGCTCTGGTGGTGACAAAGAGGATAGAATCACTCCACGTAACTCAAGTCTAGTCAATGGAAACTTTAAAAAATGCAAAGATTGCTGGGACAGAACGGACAATATGAATAAGTTCAGGGGTGAAACTGAAACGCGATCATACAATCGGTTTGCAAACTTGTCAATAGGTGAAAATAAAACAAAAAAGAGGGAATATAGAGAGTGGGATGCGTCTGACGTCCAAATCTTAAATATCTGAATAGCCTCTGCATGTACACACAATGGCAAACTGGGGTTCATGTCATCCCTTGGCCGCGTGTTAGTTCTTTATTGAACATACCATTTTGACTTCTCATCCGTTGGCCTAGTGTCCTTTTTTTTGAAGTTAAAATGATTCAAATTAATAGAAGAAGTATATCAAAATGTTAGAAGGTCGTGAGGGGATCTCAATCACAAGACAGCATAAACAAGAAAGACAGCAATTGCCTAGGTGTCGGACGCGTTGGTTTATGTCATTGCAGCCAATTTTTGGTTGTTTATTTAATTGTATAAAAATTTTTATTCAGTAAAAGGCATTTTTTATTTTTTTGTATTTGTTAATTTTTTAATTATTAATCATAAAGATAAAATCTCTGGAATAATTATTATGCAATTAAAAATTATATTGTTATAATAATTATGAGATTCGAATTGCATTTTGAATTATTCCTAAAATACTCCTAGTCATAGTTTTATCAAGATGGGTATTGATGAAATGGTTATACTAGCACATATTTGCTTCTTTCTTATGAAGAAAGTAATTGATCTCATAGATTAAAGTGTGGAGATACTTAAACAAACATATGAGTGCTTATTAGAGAATAAGTTCACTGAACTGACCCAATCATGAGAATCCCGAATAGAACATTACTTGTGTGTTTGTAGATTATCTCATTATGATAGTTGTATAATTGATCCTTAGACTTGACATTACCAAAGTTATCTCATGCAGGAATCATTATGTTTTGATGTTATTTATGTTCTATTCTTGGAATAGTTCAATTCAGTAGTTATTGGATATAGTATAAATTATGTGAAGATAGTTGAGTAAATCAATAAAAAATTCGTTGTCCTAAAATAATTAGGGAAAATGTTCTGCTGTTCTTAATTAGTAATTATTTTGGGAATCTCTTGCCATAGTAAATTGAAATTTGGAAAGGTTGTTTTCAAATATCAATTATAAATCATTTACTAATTAGTAAGAACAAACGTGATTGGATTATTTAGAGTAGACATGATTCCATACTCTAATTTCAATTGGAACATCAGATGACGAAAGGATTAATTTATAAATTATAGTCATGCATAGACAGGTTAAGTCAAACCACTTTGACATTCCTAATATTTGGGTGGTCATAATATGTTGCTAGACGTCAATCATGATCTATGATTATAGATTGTTTAATTAGGGAATTAAAGATAAATTAAAGGAAGTTTTAATTTATATTATTCTAATTATGAATTGTAATTATAATTTATAATCATGACCAATATATTAGGAACCTAATAGGTCACACATAAAAAAGTAAAATTTAAATTAAGTTAGACTTAATTGAGAAGTTTTAAAAACGTTAAAGACCAATATGTCATATTTGATCTTATGAGGGTTAATTCATAATTATAATTAAAGTTTGACTTTAGTTGTAATTTTAATAAAATCCAAGAACATGAAAAATAAGATTTTTCATATAAAAGGAAAAATTAGAAAAATTTGGAGTTAGCACTTCTTACATTTTTCCTCTTAAATTGGATTTACGTTTTCTCTGAATAAATCTATGGATACCATTAAAGGCCGGATGATTAAACGGCTCGTGGATTGACAAATTTAAAGAAACAGAAAATTATAACAAGAAATCGAAACAGGTTAGTATAACTTTGTCAATTTCTTGTTTTATGTTTATAATTAAATTTTGTTAAAGTTGATTATATAAAAATTTTAATTTATTTCCGTTGCGCTTAGATTTTATCTTGCGTTATTTTCTCTGATAATGATATCAGAGCCACCTTTAACAATTTTAATTTTGATTCATAAGCTTGGTCAAATTTTGATTTAGTTTTAATATGCAAAAGTTGCATATTTATACGTTGAACTTGTTTTAGCTTTTTTGGTTGGTGATCTGAAAATGTGTTTTTAAAAAGCTTTTATGTTTTTTTTTTGAGAAATTAAAAAATTCTCATTAATAAGAAAAGAGGTACAAAGAGGATAAGTGGTTCAAAAAAATCTACAAAGGCAGAAAGCCTTGGGTACCAAGAACTAAGCCTTGACATTTAGGCCGACCAAAATTAAAACAAAGACCATGGAGAGAATTACACGCCATCGGCATCATCTAGGGTAAAACTAACCCGTACTTTCCCGAAATTGTGAGACGACTTCCCTAATTCGGCAACAACACGGCTGACTGAAGGAGATTGAGAGCAGAGGAAGCTCCGTCCATGGAGAGACACTAATAGATCGTCAGCCAGGTAACTGTGAGTCAACCCGAAGAATCGTAGCGAGGCAAGTCTGAGATTCTTCTTGTGGCTTGCAGGTACAGGAGCGAGGCCAACCAAAATGCTAGCGAGAGAGCTGAGGACGGGGCCAAGGTGTGGAGTTGCAGGCGACAACAACCATGGGCAAAGCAAAGAGGCTGAGACCGTTAAGGTAAACCTTTGACTAGGGATGGGGGGGTCGGCTTGCAAGCGCCCGTTGAAAGGTAGAGGCAAAGCTGAAGATGGGAGATGTACTATAGATTCTGCTTAGCTTGCGAGATAAATGCTAGCGTCTGAATAGATATGGGGGTGGGGTTTGAGATCTGAAATTAGGGCTTAGATCTGCCAGACATGGGCCATCCTCCCACTGCAGTGGAGATGTAACTGATGAACAATCAGCTGCTCTCGAACTGTTTTGGTGATAAGCTCAGTGAGGGAGGTCATGGTACTTGTCTGATTCCGAAATCTTCTACAGTTTCTTTCATGCCAAATAGTCTTAGCACATATAGATAATGAGATCAGGACTATGTGCTTATCATGCTGCGTTTGAAGCAGATTAGGAATGCATAATATCTGGAAGGCGCCATGCATTGAGGTCTGGGGCACTTAGGGTAGCTATTGTGAACCAAATAGTTCGGGAGAATCCACACTCAAAGAAGAGGTGGTCTCTGCTTTCTTCTTCTGTCTGACAGAAAACACATTGCTTAGGAGAAGTTAGGAATGTGAGGCAATCCATAGTACTCAACCTATTCCTCATAGCCAGCCAGAGGAAAAAGGATACATTCGGTCTGAGGACTGTATTCCAAACTAGAGGGGCCCAGACAACCCTATTTTCTGGCCTTGCCTGGAATTTTCTAATTGTCATAGGGGTAAGAGCAGAAATAGGGAGACCTCGCCAGAAGTAAGCATCCCTATCCCCTTGGCTGAGTGGAGGGATGCTCAATCTGCTTTGCTCTTCCAAAGAAAGTGACCAGCCCCCATTAGAAATGATAGCATGAAGATTGGCATGTTTGGGGATTCGGTGTAAGAGTGTGGTAGCCAAGCCATTGGAGATTAATGGCCCATTGCCTGTCCAGTTATCAAACCAGAATGAGATTTTGTCCCCTTGCCCTATTTGGCATGTAATGTGCTGGAAAAACTCTCCCCTCAACCCTAGCAATTGGTTAAAGAACCAGGTATAGCTGGATTTAGGTGATAGAGCCCATAAACTCCTTTCCTTCAATATATAAGAATGCATCCATTTCACCCACAGAGATTCCTGATCATTGAGAATCCTCCAGATTCTTTTAGACATAAGGATTCGATTCCTATTGACTAGGGATTCAATTCCCAAACCCCCTTCGACTTTGGGTTGGCATATAGAGTGCCAAGCTACCTTAGCCAGCCCTTTTTCACCATTCTTACTCCCCCCACAAAAATTGTTTCATAATACTTTCTATAGTTTTGGATAAGCCCTTGGAAAGGAAAATGTATGAGCTCCAGTAGGTGCTCATGGATAAAAGAACATATTTGAGGAGCTGAAGCTTGCCTCCATAGGACAGAGCTTTGTTAGTCCATAATCCCAATTTTTTCTAAAGTTTTTCAACCAAAGGAAGGCATTCACAGAATCTGAGCCTCTTAGAAGAGATAGGTATTCCCAAATAGTTGAGTGGTGGAGGTTTAATATCCATTCCAGTTGCATGGGCTAGGACACTGGAGAGATGAGAAGCACTCCTGGAAAGAACAATAAAGCTTTTGTGGAGATTAGTCCCTAGGCCCGACATCTCTTGAAACTGAGCAAGAGTCTCCATAAGAAGAGTAACCGAGTGCATGTTAGCACGGCATAAGAGAATGAGATCATCTGCAAAACATAAATTGGTTAGAGAAATCTTTTTGCATTTGGAGTGAAATCTGAACCTTGGCTCCCGGGAAATGTTGTAGTGCAGCAATTGAGTTAGGACTTCCATGCAAATGAGAAAAAGATAAGGAGAGAGAGGATCCCCCTGACTGAGGCCTTTTTTCCCTTTAAACAAACTAGTAGGACTCCCATTAACCAATATCCCATAAGAGGCAGTAGAGATACATTGGCTGATCCAGGTAATGAATTGTGAAGGGAAGTTCATAGTCTGTAGCACCTTCAATAAGAAACCCTAATTAACACTATCAAAAGCTTTCTGAAGATCGACCTTGATAGTACAATTTTGGGATGATCTCTTACAAGTATAGCCTTTGAGAAGTTCTTGAACCAAGAGAATATTATCACCAATATCCCTACCTGCCATGAATGCCCCTTGGTTGTCACTAATGAGGAAAGGCAAGATCCCCTTCATTCTATTAGCCAAGATCTTGGCAATGATCTTATAGAGGAAATTAGTACAAGAATTAGGCCTGTAATCAGTCCAAGAAGCCGGATTTTGGGTTTTAGGAATAAGACAGAGGAAAGTCTTGTTGATTTCCTTGAGAAGGAGACTTGTTAAAAAGAATTCCTTAACTGCCTCTTTAACCATGCCCCCCAAGCACGACCAAGTTTTCTGGAAGAAGTAACCATTTAAACCGTCCGGACCAGGTGCCTTGGACCCATTCATACCAAACACCACCTGGTCGATTTCCTGATCCGAAATAGGAGAAGTCAGGCTGTAGGTCTCATGGATAGGAATTGTGGATTTTACAAAGAGACTAAGATCAAAGTCTGGCATAGGGTGGGAAGAGGCTGAACCCAAAAGCTTATTGTAATAAATAAAAGCATCCTGAGCTATCTCTTCTTGACCAAACACCACCCTACCATCATCAGAAGTTATGGAGTTAATTCTATTAAAGTGCCTGCGGGCTAGAAAGGTATTGAAGAAGAATTTAGAGCAACGGTCCCCCTCCTTGATCCATAAGACTCTAGATCTTTGTTCCATCAAAGAGTGTTGGTTGGCCACCATTTCCAAATATTTCTTAAGGGCCTCTTTTTTAGCTGTAGCCAGAGTAGGATCTAGAGGGTTGTCAGCCAAAGCTTGCTGTAAAGAGTGAAGGTGGTCCCGAGAAAGGTCAATGGCCTTGTTCAAATTCTGTCCTCGCTTCTCATTAAGGAGCTTCAATTCATGCTTAATGGCTTTGAGCTTTTGAACACATATATATTGCTTTGTCCCATAACAACTGAAGTTCATACCCTTCTGAATGGCATTCTGGAATCCCTCCACTTCAGTCAAGAAGTTATTGAATCGAAAGGGATGAGGGGATTTCTGGGAAGTGAAAAGATCCATAAGCTTAATGGGAGTATGGTCCGAGAAACCAGGGTCTAGAAATTTAACATGGCTAAGGGGAAAGGAGGAGAGCCATTCCCCATTGACCATCAATCTGTCCAGTTTTTTCCTTATATGCCAATGAGCGCTTTGCTTGTTAGACCAGGTGTAGGCATGGCCTGAAGCTTGGAGATCCATCAGCTCAATATCTTGAATACAATCAAAAAAATTTGTGTTGTAAGTCCTCAGGCTATAGTTACCTTCAGCTTCAGATCTGTATAGGGTAGTGTTTAGGTCTCCCCCAATCATCCATGGGAAAGTGATAGTAGATTTGATTCTTCTCAAGAAGATCCATATTTCAGTCCTTTGAAAAGCAGCATTAAAGCCATAGATGAAGGTGGCAATAATCTCCTTATTCTCTGATTTAAACCCAATTTTTGTGTGCAAAAATTGAGAGTTAGCCTCCAACACTTCAAGCTTCACAAAAACCTCATCATAGGCAATCACAATCCGCCCATAAGCATGATGTTGATGATTAGAAATGAGTTTCCAATTGCAGCCCAAGCAATTAAGCTTATTTATATGATCTTCTTTAACTTTGGTCTCCAACATACAAAAAAACCCAAGGGTTCTCCTTCTTCACAAAGTCCTTTAAGGCACAAATCTTAGAAGGACTATTTATTCCTCTTACATTCCAAATAACTACTGACATAATTAATAGAGTTTACCTTTGGAGCTCTTCCTACAGCTCCTTGTGTTCTTTCTAGAAGTGGCAGGCTCAAAACAATTCTGTTGGTTCAGTGTTGAAGGCCCTTCGGATTGGTCTGAAGTACATTCATTCATGTTGTCCCCATAGCATTCATCATCAGTTGTAGGTGCAATAGGCAGAATTGCTACCCCTCCTTCTCTCCCTTCAGGTAGACTATCAGTTGTTGATTGAGAGCATGCTCTAGCCTGTTCCTCCTTCGGAATGGAGGGAGAAGCAGAAGGAGAAGCAGAAAGGATGGCTGTTTCATTAGGAAACTTCTCTTGGAGCTCAGCTTCCATCCGAATCCCATTTGTGTCCACTAGGTTTGCAGATTCTGTCCTCTCTTCCTTCTCTATTCCCATCAATTCCCAATAGTCCCCTTTAAGGAAAAGTCTACCTGTGGGCTTCCAGGCTTTGCCTTGGGATCTAAGAGAGGGTTTCCATTGATAGGTTACCATAACCTGGTCCTCTCGCAAGGAGTTACCATCAGCCAATCGGAGGATAGGGATGCTATCCTTCAATTCCTTAGTAATGTCTATGCTCACACATAATCTTGCAAATCCAATGCGTTTCCTCAAAGCTGTATTTTCATCCATACAAAGTGGTGTGCCCAAGTAACTTGCAAGCATACTCAAACCCTTGGTGGTCCAATATTCCAAAGGAATATTATGGATGTTAACCCATAGAGGAAGGTTTTTCATTCGAAGTTTCTCTAGTTCCATGCCCGGTTGCCACAATTGTAGGAAGAGGGGAAGTTGGGACACATGCCAAGGCCCTTCCTCAATGACTTTTAGAGCTTCAGACTTAGAAGCAAAAGTAAAAATAATGTTGTCCTCTTCCGAAAGCATAACTTCTAATAATCCTCGCCCATGCCAATTCCTCTTAGCCCAAGATTGAATAATTGGAAAAGCAGGTCTCTTTTCCATAAAAAAACCTACTAGGGTAGCTTCCCATGATTTTGCTCCCTGCTGTAAATCCTCAAGGCTAGGGGCCACATGAGGTGACCATCCATTTCCATAGGGGGGCAGTAAACCAGGGAGGAGTCAACTTGGTCTCCCACAACTTGTTTCCATGTTTTCCTCACAGGATTGGCATTATCCCCAAGAGCGTTAGAGGTAGAATCCAGTCTGGCCTTGGGAGGGAGGGCAGAGGAGGAGGAGTGGGGGGAAGGCTAATGGGTGTAGAAGGGGGTTTGGGATGAGGGCTGGAAATTGGAAGAGAATTAAGGTGGGATGTTTGAGGGGGTTTAGGGGTCTGTTTTAGGATGGACAATGGGGGAAAATCTGAATCCATCTCTGTATTGGGAAATTTTGAAATGCAGGAACAAAACCAGAGGATTCAGAGAAGAGAGCAGCAGAAGGAAAAGGAGCAGACCAGAAGAAGAGGGAGGAAAGGGGAGGAAGCAGAAGGAGCTGGAGGAGGATAGGGAGGAGAGCAGCTGGAAGCAGGGCAGCAGGGGGGAAATGGTGGAGAAAGGGCGGTGAAGAGGGTTGACAAACATTAGGGTTCCATGTTTTAACCAAAAGCCATCGAAAGAAACAAGTTGGGTAGAAAGCTTTTATGTTGTGTTAATGTTCTAAATGATTAAATAATTTTTTGGAAAATTATGTTCTTATTCCTGTCCATCTCAAAGTGTTTTTGGAAAAAAGGTAGGACATGTTTAATCTCTTAGTTGACTTATGTTAAAGCTTGCGTTAACAATTTCTGGAAGTGATGTAAAATGGTTACATGTGTTTCTGGAAATGTGGAATACGTTTTCATGTGTTTTTGGAAATCTGGAAAATGTTTCATGTGTTTCAGGAACTTATTTTATTTTGATCTTTGATGCACTTGTTTTTTACTTGTGCGATGTTCCTTAAAAACCAGACGAAGAGTTTCATTTTTATTGTTGTCTCTTCATTTGCATAACTGAACAATAGAAAATGAAATAGATGGCCTTCTTCAACACCAGTTTCTATTGATTTTCTGGTTTTCAATGCATAACGTATGCTTTGCTCTTGGTTTATTAATTGCAAACGGTTGCAATACATATAATGGGTTCTGTCCATTTACTCAAGCATTTATGTCCATTCAATCAAACTTCTATTAACGTTTCAGGTGGCCATTAATTCTTTTTATTGGGTAATGTTTGTGCTTGTCTGATTATTCATTGTTTTTCTTCATACTCAGATGCTTCAATGAATGTTGTTGTATGTTTGGTTAATAGGTTTATCGTGCTTTATGGCTGTCGAATTGAAACAGGACCACCGGAGGCTGTTATAACCGCCAGTGGTTAAAGAACCACCGCCCTCGATGGTGGTGCTTTCTCACTCTAGAGAGACATCTCTCTCTAGAGTTTTATGTGTATAATGTCATAGTTATTCACACCTCTAGAGTAAGGCAGAGCAAAGGAAGGGGCTAGGTAGACAAGAGAGTTGTTCTAAAACAAAAGA
This sequence comes from Erythroxylum pelleterianum, assembly GCA_027563865.1. Lineage (NCBI taxonomy): Eukaryota > Viridiplantae > Streptophyta > Magnoliopsida > Malpighiales > Erythroxylaceae > Erythroxylum > Erythroxylum pelleterianum. The sequence goes on from JAOQMR010000004.1 coordinate 14,471,233, forward strand.
AAAAAACAACAAAAACAAAAACACGAAGGTTTATGGAGAAGAAGGGGCACGAGCGTCGCCCGTACCCCACAAGCCAAGAGACGAGTCTCCTGGCCAAATATACCATAGGCAAATGCGAAAAAACAACAATTCTAAAAAAATTAAAATTTTGATAAAATATAAAATAATTCAAAATTCTCATTATTTTACAATAAATTATTATATTTAGATAATTATTATATATATATTATATATAGATAATTATTATATATAGAAATAATTAGAATATAATAAAGATATATAAAAACTAAAATGGATAAGATATAAAAGGAGTACATCTTGGACCTGTCGACTATGTTATGGTCAAAATCCTACTTATGGCAACCTGGTGGAATTGGGAGAACCTGTATGTATTATTGCGGGTCAATCCATTGGAGGTGTTGTCTCCTGGCCAGCTAGCGCATTGGCCAGGGGTTGTCTCTTGGCAGATGCAAACAGGCCGAAATGTGCAGCGCCAGTTGCTTTTATTTTTAATTAATTTAATTTTTCAAGAGTTGATTAATTAAATTAAATTATTTTTTATTAAAAAATAATCTCAATTTATTTTTCATAGTTAGATTATGTTAAATAAACTTTTATAATAATATTATATTATTTAGAATGAGACCTTATTTTAAATCCCTCATTAAAATACTCAGTACATGTTTAAAACATGAATAATGCCTTCCATTATTATAGGATTAAATCATAGTTTTGTTTATTGTTAGGCTTGTTGAGTATACTCAAGGCTTCTTTAATTCGAACATGTTTAGTCTTTTAACGATGGGTTTTACTTAACTAAATTTATATGATTTGGATGAGTAAACTCATGATCATATTAATTTAGAGGCAAGGTTAGGAATATATTATTAGATATGTTTTGGCAAAGAGTTGTCTCTTAATAGAACTAGGAATCACATAGGATGTGATTGATAAAATATTATCTACCTATTTTTAATTTAATTGGTTTGTTGAGCAAACTTAAGATCAATTAAATTAAAATGGGATCCTAGCCCACTAGAAAAGAATTTATTGCATAAATAACCCTGTGTTATGCAAAAGTTACAAAAAGAACTCTGACATATAAAAATTAGCAAAAAAAATCCTGAGTTGAAATTTTATTAACTCACCACCCCTTACGCAAATATGGTCAACAAATGAACTTGAAAAGTCTATTTTGCCCTTACACTTAAAAACCTAAACCCAGTCGAGATTCCCAGCTAGTCCGAAAGCCAAGATAATGTTCTCTCTCTCTCTCCATGGCGCTCATCGCTCTTACCTTGACCCCTTCGTCTTCTTCTTCCCTCTCTCTTCGTAAGCTTAAGCTTCCTTTAACTTCTCCCACCTTTTGCCCTTGTACTTCCAAACTCAAACCCTATCGCCAACGAAAGGTTTGTTGGTTCTTTTGTTTTTTAAATTTAATCAATTGACTATGTTTTGTAGTTGGTTAATGTTTTGATTACAGAGTAAAAGTAGAATATGTAGAGCGGAGTTCTCTGGAGATGCGCCGTTCGTGGTTGCGATCGGGGCCTGTGTTCTTAGTTCATTTCTTTTGCCCAAGGCTGCTGATGATGGTAGTAAAAGTAGGGATAGTGATGATGAGGAATCGGGTATTGGCACCAAAGATACCAGGTTTACTGTGATGGTAACAAAGCGACGACCTAAACAGTTGCTGACCCAGATAAGTAACAAAGCGACGACATTGATATATAGCAACAAGAAGCGTCTTCTTG
>JAOQMR010000004.1:14473083-14500491 GCA_027563865.1 Erythroxylum pelleterianum
GATCTGATTTGAATGCTGCATACTTAAGTATTTTTCTTCGCATTGCATGTTTTTGTTTTTCTGCACTTTGTTTTTCAAGTCTTCTGTAGTTCTACTTTCTGTTCTTTTTCTTACTTGAGGACAAGCAAGAGCTAAGTGCGGGGGAATTTGATACACTCGTATTTTCATATATGTTTATGACTTAATTCAAAGTCATTTACATTCATTTTATGTTCATCTATAGTTGGTTTATCATGTTTTAGCATTATTTGAGGTTCGTTGACATAAAATGCGTAAAAGAAACAAATATACTTGAATTGCACTATTTTTGAGTTTCTGGCAGACTTGACCTCTAGTCATTATGGGATTTTTATCTCAAGATTGGTTTAGCTAAAAATTCTTAAATTTCATACTTAAATTCTTGACTCATTGATGGATGTTTTGGGACTAATTGCAGATTTTTTGGACCTGGAATTTAAGAGAAATAAATTAAGAAAATTCACGTCATATTTTGGAGCACCAGAATGACCTATCGACGATGTTTCGGCCATAACTTTTGACTCAGATGGAAAAATCCCTTGATTTAAGTTTCATATCGAAGCTAACTCAAAGATGAAGATACTGATAAAATTTTAACTTCTAAGTCATCACTGTTAAATTTTTATGCATGTCGAATTTGACCTTGAAAGATCTATTCCAACCAGCCAAGTGATAGAGATATTAATAGGAGTTGTTATGAAGAAAAGAAGACAAGGCAGCCTTTATTGACCAGCTCCCTTTACTCACGCAAGAACACAAGGTGCAGCCTCACTTCATCCTCTATTGACAGCCAGGCATACCCCTTTATTCACGTTTATAGCCTCCATTTTCTAAATAAGCATGCACCAGCCACCAAAAGAGGAACCCTACCAACTCTTCTAGCAAGCACTCACGATATCTCCACCAAGACAACCATCCATCAAGGTAAGCCTTGATTTTTCAATTCCAACTCATGCACGCAACGTTCCATCTAACAAACCAATAAAACAGCCACACCACCAGCTCTCTCATCCAACACACTTCACGCCCACACACAAAAACTCCATAGCTTTCTTCAGATTTTCACTCATTCTCCATTCTATACTCCTCCATTGAACCAACTCTCTCATCATTCAAGCTTCAGCCTTCATCACCACTTCACCATGCAACAGTTATCCTTCCATTCAAGCACAACCAACCAACTACGCAAGGAGAGGGGAGAGCTCATTTTATTTTGTTGCATATTTGGAGCTTTGTTCTTAATTTTTATTTGATTCTGTCATGAGTTTATTTAGGCTGTATGCTTGTGGATTGTTTGGCATGATGATTTGTGGCTAGAATATTAATTTCTCTTAGGAAATTTGATATTTTTGATGATGCTTTAATATTGAATTTTGTTAGAATCCATGACTGAATATTAATATGCTTGTTGATTTTTCCTTGGATTTATTTGTTATTCCTTTAGATTATTGGAAAATGCCTTGGTATAAATTCGCCTTTGGAAGAAGGGAGTTTTTGCTAGAACATTGAAGGAAAATTTGGCTAGGATTTTCTTGTGAGTTGGGAGACCCAAGAAACTTAGGACGTGAAAACTGAAGCTTTGAAACTTAAGAAACTCTAGGAAAAACTTAAATAAGGGATTACTAAGTGACATCTAGAGTGGATAAATTAATTCATCTTTGGGAAAAGGGGATTAATTACTCTTAAAATTTACCTACAAGAGTAGAATATTGCAGTTGTAGAGTATAGCTAATTCAATATTATGGTTGACAAAAATATCATTCCCTAAGAGAAAGTTATTCCTCTTTGTCGTTAAAACATTTAATTAGCAAATTGTTGCAATCTTTTCTTAATTATTTACTGAAATAATTTTTCATATTCATAGTTATTTTGGTCGCATTGAATTTGGAAGTTGTTAAGAAATTTATTTAAGTTAATTTTTTAAAAAAGAAAAAAAAATTCTTTACATTAATTTTAATTTTCTAAAATTTCATCCAACCAGATTTCAAATATCGTTAGCTAGCGTAGAATTAAATTTTTGCATAATCCCTATGGACACGACTCGGTTCTTACCGATTTATTACTCACTTCGACAACCGTACACTTGCGGTTCACGAACACTTAGAAGGAGAATTTGTTCTCAAAGAAAGTAGTGGGAGTGATGTGGAACTTAAAGAAGTTCTAGAACCACAAGCACACATCCAAATGGAACAAGAACTGTAAGTTGATACATTAAATGTCTGATCAATGGTTCAAGAAACACATAGTCCACGACGGTCTGGAAGGGTATGTCATCCTCCTATTAGATTAGATCTACATGTTGAAAAAGGAAGTGATGATGCTTCACTTATTAATGTCGAACCTACTGATTTTAAGGAAACAATGTCAGACATCGATTCTTTCAAATGGAAAGAAGCCATGAAATTTGAAATAGAATCCATGTACACTAACTAAGAAATGTACATACGTACAAAGTAAGGTTGGTGGCAAAAGGTTATAGACAAAAATAAGGAGTTGATTTGGATGAAACTTTTTTGCCAGTAGCAATGCTTAAATCCATAAGGATTTCAATGGCTATAGTTGCATACCATGATTATGAAATTTGGCAAATGGATGTCAAAATAGCATTTCTCAATGGGAATTTGCAAGAGGATGTGTATATGACACAATCTGAAGGTTTTGAATTCAAAGAATTTCCTGATCAAGTATGCAAGTTGCAAAGGTCCATTTATAGATTGAAGTAAGGGTCACTGAGTTGGAACATCCGTTTTGATGAAACAATCAAAGAGTTTGATTTTTATTATAAATGTGGATGAACCTTGTGTTTACAAGAAGGTATGTGGAAGTGCAATTGTTTTCTTAATGCTTTATGTGGATGACATATTACTCATTGGAAATGACATTTCAATGCTCTAGTCTGTTAAGATATGGTTATCTAAGAATTTTTCCATGAAGGATATGGGAGAAGCAACTTATATACTAGGTATAAAGATCTATCGAGATAGATCAAAGATGTTGCTTGGTTTGTCCCAATCCTTATACATAGACAAAGTGTTAAAGAGGTTTAGCATGGAAAATTCCAAGAGAGGATTCTTACCTACATTACCTGGGATTTCTCTTTCCAAGAGTATGTATCCTAACACACAAGAAGAAAAAGATAGAATGAATGGTGTTCTATACGCTTCGACTATTGGATCGATCATGTATGCGATGCTATACATAAGACTAGATGTTGTTTAAGCTTTGAGCATAAAAAGTAGATATCAAACTAATCCCAGTGAGGGTCATTGAACAACTGTGAAAAACATCTTGAAGTACTTGAGAAGGACTAAAGATATTTTCTGGTCTATGGAGGAATTGAGCTGAGAGTTTAGGGTCATTCAGATGATAGTTTCCAGTCTGATCAAGACGATAGCAAATCACAGTTAGGGTATATTTTTACACTTTATGGTGGAGCGGTTAGTTGGAAGAGTTCCAAACAACCAACCATCATAGATTCAACAACTGAAGCTGAGTATATTGCGATTTCTGAGGCAACGAAGGCAGCAATTTGGATCAAGAAGTTCATCACTGAACTTGGAGTAGTTCCTAGCATTGTTAATCCGATAGTAGTGTACTGCGACCACAATGGTGCTATAGCACAAGCGAAGGAACCAGGTCTCATCAGTGATCCAAGCGTATCCTCAGGAAGTTTCATGTGATCCGGGAGATAGTAGAATGGAAGGACATCTTGATAGAGTGAGTTCCTACTAAAGAGAATCTAGTAGATCCTCTCACTAAGCCTTTATCTGAAAAGAGACATATGGATGGCTATGGTATTCGATACATTGGCATTTGGCTTTAGTGCAAGTGGGAGATTATTGGTTTATGCCCTTGCAGCCAATTTTTGGTTGTCTATTTAGTTGTATAAATATTTATCTTTGTGTATTTGTTAATTTTTGAATTACTAATCATAATGTGATTATAATTATGAGATTCGAATTGTATTTTGAATTATTCATAAAATGTTCCTAGTCATAGTTTCATCAAGACGGGGTATTGATGAACTAGTTAGACTAGCACATATTTGTTTTTTTCTTATGAAGAAAGTAATCGATCTCATAGACTAAAGTGTGGAGATACTTAAATAAACATGTGGGTGCTTATTAGAGAATAAGTTCACTAACAAACCCAATCATGAGAATCCTGAATGGAACATTACTTGTGTGCCTGTGGATTGTCTCATTATGATGGTTGTATAAATGATCCTTAGACTTGAGATTACCAAAGTTATCTTATGTAGGAATTACTATGTTTTGATGCTACTTATGTTCTATTCTTGGAATAGTTCAATTCAGTAGTTATTAGATATAGTATGAACTATGTGGAGATAGTTAAGTAAATCAATAAAGAATTCTTTATCTTAAAGTAATTAGAGATAATGTTTTGTTGTTCTTGATTAGTAATGATTTTGGGAATCTCTGGCTAGAGTAAATTGAAATTTGGAAAGGTTGTTTTCAAATATCAATTAAAAATCATTTACTAATTAGTAAGAGCGAACATGATTGGATTATTTAGAGTAGACATGAATTCCATACTCTAACTCCAATTGGAACATTAGATGACGAAAAGATTAATTTATACATTATAGCCATGCCTAGACAAGTTAAGTCAAACCACTTTGACATTCCTCATATTTAGGTGGTCATGACATATTGCTAGGCGTCAATCATGATCTATGATTATAGATTGTTTAATTAGGGAATTAAAAATAAATTAAAAGAAGTCTTAATTTATCTTATTCTAATTATGAATTATAATTATATTTTATAATCATGGCCAACATATTAGGAACATAATGGGTCACACATAAAAGGTATATAAAAGAGAAAGTGAAATTTGAATTAACTTCGACTTAATTGAGAAGTTTTAAAAATTTTAAGGATCAATATGTTATATTTGATCTCATAAGAATTAATTCATAATTATAATTAAAGTTTGACTTTAGTTGTAATTTTAATAAAATCCAAGAACATGAAAAATAAGATTTTTCATATAAAAGCACTTCTTACATTTTTCCTCTCAAATTAGATTTGAATTTTCTCTGAATAGATCTATAGATACCATTAGAGGTCGGACGATTAAACGGCTTGTAGATTGACAGATTCAAAGAAACAAGAAATTATAACAAGAAATCGAAACAAGTTAGTATAGCTTTGTCAATTTCTTGTTTTACGTTTCTAATTAAATTTTATTAAAGTTGATTCTATAAATTTTTTTATTTATTTCCTCTGTACTTAGATTCAATCTTGCATTATTTTCTTTGATAGGACGTACGTGAGGACCTTAGAACATCAGCACCGAGAGGGTTCTCAAACCACTAAGATCACTCATTTCAATATAACCCCTCGCATTGAAGGGCGAATACCTGATCAAATTGGTTGGGTCGCGTACGAATAAGGTTCAAAGCTACCAGTTTATTAGAATGCCTCGGTGATATGCATACCGCATTTCCACTTCACACCTATCATAACGATAAAACGACTAGGGGATGAGTTGACAATTAATTCCAATTCACCTTAACCAACTAAAAAAAAGGAGCAATAGCGAAGATCATATAACTAGATCAGGTTGATCATAACAACAGTCACTAGTTCAAGATCTCTCTCTCTTCAAGAGCCCTATGTTTGGAGAGAAGCTCAGATGGAGACCTCCCTGTTTTCTTTACCTGAATCCATACTTTAGTTGTAGAATTCGTAGATCTCTGAGGTAAGCTATGGATCGCAATTTTAATCCCTCAAAGATTACTTTCCCAATTTGTTATGTAAGGTATCCATTTACAGTGTAATTCCTTTGCATGAATTATTGTAATCATATTTCCATTAGATATGCCATGATGTAGCTAGGTTTTGGCTACATTCCTTGGCGATTTCAAAGCAGATAAGTTGTTCTCTTACCCTATACAATTGCATGCATGACTACATCATTGGACCTCTTATCTTGGAATCTTCTCAGATTTCGCTCTCTCCAAATTTCTTGAATAGTGTTAGCCATGGAAAGAATGTAAAACCCACAATTAGGATTAGAATGTTGAGGAATTAGCCACGTAATTGCTTCAAGAAGAGTTTTGATGTTTGCGTTTTATAAACAAATGCTCATAATTCTATTCCATATTGATCCAATGAAAGAGCATTCAAAGAATAGGTGATTTATTGTTTCCCTTCTCACCCATACATAATTTGCAATCACCTCTTATATTAAAGAAGGCTAATCTATCCATGGCATTTAACTTGTCTCTGACTACCAGCCACAAAATAAAGGTAGTGTTAGGTTTAATATGTTTAAACCAAATGATTTTATCATTGTATTCATACCTTTTCCTGTACTCCCTGCTAGAGAATTTTATAATAGGTATGTTGCCCCATAGATAGCAGTCTTCTAAAGTAATATTAGGGGGATAGGATGGGGTTAAGTGTTGTATAGTGTTGTATAATTGCAAGGAACTGAGTCCATTAGTTCTCAACTATCAGTGAGGAAACTCTAGTATTATCTAGATAGTTATAAAAAGCCTTAAGAGCTTCCTGTTGTTGGATAAAGGGAACAACACCTGAATAATTATCAGAGAATTCCTTATGCCATCCCCTATTTTGTAGAGGGTATCTGTTGCAACTTCATTTTTAATTTCAAGTAGTTGATTGAGAAAATTAGAATAGGATGGGCTTGTTAATAGGGCCAAAATGCTTCTTCCCTTGAAGAAATAACTATGTAACTATCTTATCCAAAGGGATTTCTTATCTTCAATCACTCTTTGTATCCTCTTCAGCGTAAAGATTTTATTAGACAACATGATTGAAATGATACCCAATCCTCCTTTCCCCTTTGGTAAATAGAGCTCCCTTCAATTCACCTTAGCAAGACCAGTTCCTCCTCTAGAATTGCCCCATAGGAACTTCATCAAACTCTCCAAGGTTTTGATAAGAATTCTTGATAGGAAGAATTGAAAACGCCAATATATATGCAGTGAACTAATTATTGCTTTGATCAATTGGAGCTTACCACTATAAGACTGATCTTTAGTAGTCCAATTTACAAGTCTTTTATGAAATTTCTCCACAAGAGGTTTGCACTCATTGAAATTTAGTCATCTTGTTTTGATTGGGAGACCTAAGTAAGAAATAGGAAGGAGTTTCCTGTCTTACCTATGAGTTGTGTGATACTAGATTCAAGGAATTCAGCACTTGATGAGAGGAAGAAATAACTTTTGTTGTAATTTATCCCAAACTAACAAACCCCTCTCTTGAGACTACTAGGCAGCCTGCCTGGCACCCTCCGGACCACAGTGACCCTTCAGTCGATATCTAATTCAGCTGGAAAATTTCCGTGGAGTTAAGTCTATTGCTCTTTTATTAAAAAAAACCTCAACTCAACATTAAGAAATACAAACAGTGGAGTTTTTTAAAATTATTTTATTAAAAATTTCAGTAGTATAACGATTGTATTTTTTATAATTCAAAAATTTCCGAAGTTCCTGAAAATGTTCAGAACACTTATATTGTCACACCAAATTCCTCACTACAAATTTTGGACTTCAAGTCCACTCGCAAGCAACCTCAAACAATCCAATCAATTAATTTTAAAAAAGCTAAAACATATTAATGCATTTAATTTAAAAACATTTACATACATGCATTCTTTACAAAAAAAAAATACATTCTAAACACATTCATATGTGTGCAATAGTTCCCAAAAAGTATTTACATGGCAAAAAAGCCCACACAATAGCATGTAACGAAGTTGACTACTCGTGAAGTGGAGTCCCTACTGCTGAAGCCCTTAAGCATGCACTTGGGAGGTTTTATTTTAAAAACATAAAATAGAGTGTGAGCTAAACGAACTCCATGAGTGTTAGATTTTCTATTCAAATCATATTTAACAATTTAAACCTCCCTCTAAAAAATTCATTTCATTTCGTATAACACAATTTCAATTTTTCTAAAATACTATTTCTAAATGCTTTTTCAAAATCAATCTCATATAAAATGTTTCTATTTTCCTTTTTCCTTTTTCCTTAAATAATAAATAGTGGTGGCAACAAGTTTTTTGAAAACTTTTATACTAAAAATAATTCAACCACTAGAATTGGTGTCATATGGTGCCCTAGGTACAAAGTCATAGAGCTAGTTCTGCTTTACTTACTCGCAACTAGTTAACCACTAGTTACAGAGCTAGTTCTACATCGTTTTCTCGTAATAGGTTAATTGTTATAAACCAATAATTACGAAACTAGTTCTACATCGTTTTTGGCTAGCATTATATACACCCTATACATGTAGAGGGAGACTCAGAGGACTACAAAAAGATATAATACCCATTGTTAGTAATTGATGCCCTCCAGACACTACCATGCATGTTTTAGGGTACTTCAATACCATCAAAGCTTACCATAAGCTAAAATTCATTTCATTTTTGTCAACAATTAACATAATTTCAATGACGATACCAGCAAAATTCATAATCATACAATTTAATGCAAAATTTAAAATCACATGTCATCAATTCTTTTGTAAAGAATTTATTCATATAAAACAATTAAAATACACTCATAGTTATGCAAATTTATCACCAAGTACACTCATGCATTTCGGGACTCTTCTTTACCTTCACAAATTACATTTCGCTTGGACATTTATTTCCAAATTTAGAAGGAAGACATTAAAACTATATTTTCAGTTTAATCGAATTTGAGATTAGTGTTTAATCGTGCAACACATAAGCTAATTGTTTTTTCGCTTTAACTTCTGTAAGTTAATCTATTGTTCTTCGCTTCAAAATATTACTTTAAAAATTACTTAAACACCATATTTTACCCATTCTAGCTCATCAATTTCTTCTAAACACTATCTCACTCAACTAATTCACCATATGGACAAATATGTAATGCTATTAATGCTAACTTTTCCCATTTGATTAAAAAGGGCATTTTAATCCTAAACTTTAAGAACTCTTGAAATCTGTCTGATCAGACTTATTTTCAATCCATTTTAGTATCATTAAACTCTAATACCTATTCTGGATATTTTCCATTCTTTCAAGATTGGGTCTCTCCAAATCACTATTCACATAAAGATACTATTCACCCAAAAACGCTATTCACCAAAAATAAAAATTTATATTCAAATGTAAGAAAATTTTTGGGGCTTGACATAAGCCCAAACATGGAAGTGATTGACTCAAAGAAGTCATCATGGCCTATATTGATTTTAGATGAGCTTTACAAAATAGGACTAGATCATCAATAAAACATAAATGAGAGAGGAAAACTCTTCCACATTTAGAGTGATATCTGGATAGGTTGTATTTTAGAAGTTAAGACAAAACCTTCATGCAAAGATTAAAAAGATAGGGGGATAAAGGATCTCCCTATCTTCTACCTCTACAACCTTTGAATAATCTGGAAGGAACTCCATTTATAAGAATGTTGTGTGAAGTTGTAGTAACACAAGCTTCAATCTAATTAACAAAGGTATTAGGGAATCCAAAGACCTTTAAAACCTAAATGAGAAAGGTCCAATTAACACAGTCAAAAGCTTTGTTAAAGTCTAGAAGTTCTTATGTCAATAGGATATTGTCTCCATTGCATCTCTCTTTGATGAATTCAGTTTGGTTATGATTGATAGTTGGTTCGAGAGCTTTCTTTAGTGTGTTAGCTAGAATCTTGGCAATGGTATTCTAGATGAAGTTAATGCAAGAGATGGGTCTGTAATCTCTAAAAGCAAAAGGGTTTTTGGTTTTTAAGATGAGGCATAGGAAGGTCTTGTCAATTTTCTTCAAAAGCAAACCATTATTAATGAATTCATGAACCACTTCTCTAATCAATTAACCAATCAGTGGCCAAGATTTCTAATAGAAGAAACCATTAAGACCATCAAAACCATGGGCCTTCATTCCATTCAAATGGAAATCAATATCATCGATCTCTTTATCATCAACTGGTTTAATGAGTTCTATTGAAGCCTCATTGGAAATTTTGTTAGTAATGATGGATTGCAAGTTCTCAAAGGAAAAGGTAGACATCTAAATAGTTCCAATTAGAAGCTTATAAAACTCAACTGATTCCTTAATAATACCATCTTGGTCATTTAATAGACTAACATCTATGCCCTTGATATAGTAGATTTTGTTAACGTTCCTTTTTGATGGAGTCAAAAAAGAATTTAGTACTTCTATCACTATCTTTAATCCAACTTACCCTAACTTTTTGTTGAATTAAGTATGAAAGAATCTCAATAACCTAAATGTAATTCTTTAAATTTTATTTTTCCCAAGATTATGATTATTAGGAGATAAGGAAAGTAGAAATTTAGATGTTACTTTTTGAGCAAGATTTATATATAATAAAACTCTCAATGTCCACAAGGATCTTGTAGTATCAAGAGTATCTTTCTTACGAGGGTTATAAACACCTAAAAATTTTGAATTTAACTTTGTCTAAGGTATTAGTAATTGATTTGAATTAAAATAAATAATAAAATTAAAACAAATAATAAAACAAAACAAATAAGAAAATAAATAGGTGAGCTACCAATAAACTTAAGGTTTGATCAAAGTTTAATACTTAGGAACTAATATATCCTTATTTTGTTTCCGTTGATCTTGTTGATTCAATTTATGTTTGATCCTAGATTTTCTAATGTTTTGATTACTCTATCTCAATATTTAATCATTTAGCCCTATTTGAATTTAATATTTACATAGTTGTAATCTCTTGATTTATAGAACTATTCTCAATGTATTCAATTAGTTATGAAGCAATCTATTAGATAATTAATTTCAAAACCAAGATCTCTCTTTGATTGATCATTAATTTGATAATTATGGGTCTATTAAGTTACCAACTCTCATTGTACATCTTAACACTAATAAATTTGACTCACTCTCTCGATTTATTATCAAGTTTATGCATGAAAATTATCACAAACATCCAAAGATATATTGAAATAAGCAATAATAATAATTCACAAAATAATTCTAGAATAATTCCTAATCAGGATTTAGAAATCTTTAGACATGTTATACATCATAAAAATCCAATTACACATTAAGGATATGAAAGAAATTCAAAAGAAAAGAATAAGAACTATTTGACTCCTTAATTTGGAATGCTGGAATTTTCTGAAGCTTCTTTGATCTCTCCACTTTGATCTACTTTGATATGTGACTACTGCATTTTTTCATGTTTTTCTTGTTCTTAAATAGTTCTTGAGATTTTTAGGGTTCTTTATATGGCTTTCCCACTTAATTTGGTTCCAAAAATAGCCCAAAAATATTAAAAGTACAAAAAACTCGAGAGTCGGAAAAGCTAAAATTACTGTCCATCATGCCTGTCACGATCGTGACCAACCTCTATGCACTTAGTTCTTCTCTTTTCTTGAAATTCCTATTTTCATACACTCACAAACACATCAAACACCTCTTGAAACATAAAATTAAGATCAAATTTATGTTTAAAACTAAACAAACACTTAGAATACATACAAGCACTATCAATAATACAATTATAAGCCTATACATATGATAATCATCTAAGAATTACTTAAAAGCACACTTAAACATCTAAAAAAACATAATATAATCTATACTTATCATTATGGACTTATCTTTGGCATTATCCACTATTATTTGTGTATCAAAACTTTATTGGAGTTAAGTGCTTTTAAGGCATCCTTAATAGCCTTTAGTTTTTGGAGACAAATGAATTGTTTAGTTTCATGTATTGTAGTACCTAAACTAGTCTTAACAATGTCTTTGAACCCTTTAGGATTAACCAGATAATTGTTGAACCTGAAAAGATGGCACCTAACATTCCTTTTGAATAGATCATTAATAAGGATTGAGGTATCGTCAAAAATATAGGATCTATAAAAGTAACTTTTTTTTCTAGGAAAGTTCATTAACAAGACATCATTAACCAAAGCCCTATCTAGCTTCTTTCTTATAAACCGGTTGCCATTTTGCTTGTTGTTCTATATGAAAGTGTAACTCTCCTGTTTTAAGTTAGTTACTCACATATAATCCACAAAACTTTTGACCTATAGAGAGTTGAATTAAAATCATCACAAATGATCCAAGCCCAGAACATATTACCCAAAGCCTTAGTAAACTAGACCACTAACTAGTTCTTTGAAAAGACAATTGAAGTTGTAGACAAAAGTGGAATAGATGATGGTTTTTCCTAGAGAAAATGCAATATAAGATGCATGATTTGTTTATTTGAGTACAACTCCTCATCTTCCACAAAATTGATGTTATAGGCAACAACAATTCTTCCATTAACATGAAATTGATGATTAGAGAGGATTTTCAACTAGGATCCGAATCTCCTTAAGTTATTTATATTTTTCAGCTTAATCTTAGTTTTTAAAAGAATCGGTGGGACATTCAATAGGGGCTTGTTGTTATTGTTGTTATTGTTATTATTGTTGTTGTTGATCTTAGTTTCTAAAAAAACTATAATTAGACTCTTAGTTCTCTTAACAAAATCTTGCATAGCATTAAGCTTACTAAGGAAATTTAGTCTACGTACATTCCAAGCAATTATTATCATGAAGATTTACTTTTGCCTTTAGAGACCTTTTTTTTGGTTTTTTAGACCTTCATGTTTATCACCTCCATAAACTGGTCCTTCTTTTCAACTATATAAACAATATTAGCATCTTTTAGGGGAAACTATTGGACCCCACACTCCACCCGTAGGTGTTTGCAGGTTATACTACGGCGTGTGTTTGGGGGTTATACCCCGGCGTGTGTTTGCGGGTTATACCGTGGCATCCAACCTTAATCAGTATTGTCCTCTTTGGTCATGAGTGGAATCCACGATTTGAACCCATGACCTCAAGGTTTTGTTCCATTTAAATGGAATTGGCTCATTGGTGAGAGGCGTCCACTTAAGTGGAACAAAACCTTGAGGTTGGGTGTTCGACCCGTGGCTCCACCCAACCAAAGAGGACAAAACCAATTAATGGGGTCGCAAGGGGTCATCCCTTGGGCCGGTACCAGAGCAGGTCCTCCCGTGGGGGTTAAAATCTGTGCGGATCCAACAGAAAATCTGTTGGGACCTTAAGGAAGTTATTATCCCCAGCTTGGCCTTCATTTGAAACACTCTCACTCCTAAGAGAGTTGAATTGTGATATCTTAGGAGAGCTTATAAAATCTTCAAGTCCTCCTTTAAACAAGCTTGATTCTTCAACTGCTAGATTATCCTTGGAAGCTAGGGGCTCATCTGAGGATATGTTGGGGTTTCTTTAAATTTCTAGCTCCATTAGTTCAGAATAATCACCTCTGTTGAATATTTCACTTGTCAGTTTTCATATTTTCTCTTGAATTCTGTGAGGTGGCTTCCAATGATAGGAGACTAGAAAACTATTCTCAATCATATTGTTTTCTAAACCCAATTTCATAACAAGGATGTTTTCAGACAATTCCTTGGTAATATCCAGACTTACACAAATTATAGCATAACTGACTTTCTTCTTTTTTGTTGTGATTTCATCCATACTAGGGGTTTCCTTATATAGCTAGCTAATAAACTAAGACCTTAAATAGTCCAATACTATAAGGTATATTATGAATGTTGATCCAAAGGGGAATATTGTGGATTTTACCATTCTCCAGTTTGATACCAGGTTTTCAGTTTTGTAAAAAAAATTGAGAATGAGCAATGTGCCAAGTATAAGAGTGAAAGCTATATGACATTTTATTGATCATGAGTATTTATATACAAAGCTTACAGAGATAACAATTTAAATTTAAACCTATTAGAATCCATAAGATTGTAACTGATCCTAAAGAATCAGAGATAACACAAGCAATAAATATTTACAGCTAGCAAAATATTTACAGAAGAATAGGTCAACTTTGTGGTATGTTATTACGCCCCCACAAGTTGACGGTATGATCTTCGAGACCTAGTTTAGAGAGATTGCGAAGGAACGCAGCTTGGGGGAGAGGTTTCGTGAGAATATCGGCAACTTGATCAGTCGTATGAAGATGTTGAACTTGAATATGACCATTCTGGACTTGCTCACGAACAAAGTGAAAGTTGATTGCCACATGCTTCATTCGACTATGAAAGACGGGATTAGCACAGATGTAAGTGGTGCTCACATTGTCACATAGTATCGTTGGTGCTCGAGGAAGAGAGAATTTAAGTTCAGAGAGAAGATTTTGGATCCAATTAGTCTCTGAAACCGTAGCAGCAACAGCTCTATATTCTACCTCTGTGGAGGATCGTGAGACAGATCGTTGCTTCTTCGATGACCATGAAATTGGGGTGCTATCAAGATACACAATAAACCCCGTGGTTGATGTTCGATCATTGGGGTCCCCAGCCCAATCTGAGTCAGAATACGCAAGAAGTTGGCGATTACCATCATGAGAAATGCAGATACCCATGTGTGATGTTTGGTGAAGGTATCGGAGAACCCTCTTGGTTGCTTTCCAATGATTAGCACTTGGCTGGTGCATAAATTGGGACAGCTTGTTAACGGCAAAGGCAATGTCTGGGCGAGTAAAAGACAGATAATGAAGCTTGTCAATGACTCTTCGAAAAAGTGTAGCATCGACACTGTCATCAACAGACTCATTGGAGAAATCTGTCGTTGAACTCATTGGTGTTGGTACACCCTTACAGTCAGCCATGTTTAAATCCTCCAACAGATCAGTGACATATTTATTCTGGGATAGAAACAAACCATCAGAAGTAGAAATAACCTCAATACCAAGAAAATAGTGTAGTAAACCCAGGTCTTTAATCGAAAAATGATTCGCTAGAGCATCAATAATTTCACGAACTCCATGATACTGATTGCCAGTGACAATTATGTCATCTACATACACAAGGACATAAGTAGTGACTGCAGAGGTGTGAAAAATAAATAAGGATGAATCAGATTTCTCTGGCACAAACCCACAGTGAACAAGATGATTTTTGAGCTTAGTGTACCAAGCACGAGGTGTTTGTTTGAGGCCATAAATGGCTTTGTTCAGCCTGCAAACATTATTAGGAAACGAGACAGATTCAAAACCTGGAGGTTGCCTCATATAGACTTCTTCTGCAAGATGGCCCTGTAGAAAGGCATTGTTTACATCTAATTGATGTATAGGCCATGAGAGCTGAGTAGCAATTGTAAGAACGAGTCGGACAGTGACAGGTTTGACCACCGTACTGAATGTGGAGTGATAATCAATTCCAGGCCGTTGAGTAAATCCTTTCGCTACCAACCTGGATTTATATCTGTCAATTGAACCATTAGGCATATACTTAACACGAAACAACCATTTACAATCAACAATGTTCTTGGAAGAATCAGAGGGTATTAGGGTCCATGTGTGGTTTCGAACAAGAGCATCATATTCTGCTTGCATTGCCGTCTGCCAATGATTCTGTTTTTGAGCTTGTTTATAGGTTCGTGGGATGCATGTAGGAGATGGTGTGGTGGTGACATGAAATTTCTTAGGTTTAAGGCTGTTGGTTTTGGACCTAGTAACCATGGGGTGGGTTGGTCGTGATTGGTCGAGGATTGGATTAGGACTGGATTCGATGGGTTGGGTGGTTTCGGTTGGTGCAAGGATAATAGATCGGGTGTTTGTGATGGTGAATGGGAGTGATTTGCTGCGGCGATGGTAGGTACGAAAAGGGGCTGGGGTTGAGCGCGTGGTAAGGTTTGGAGGCTGTTCTGTTTGACAGGGTGTTGGTGTGGTGAGTGGTGAGTGGTAAAGAGGGATTAGAAGGCATACCTGAACCCGTGGACGCCGTTGCTAGAGTGGTAGAGATCGACTTTACCTGCAAATAATGTGGAAGTTCAAAGCAAGGTGATTGTGATTGGAACTCATTTGTCACGGGTTCATCAGTGGAAAAAGATTCCCAAGCAATAGGAGATAAATTGTCATGGACGTTAAAAGGTTTGTTGGCACAAGGAAAGTTGTCTTCATAGAAAACAACATCACGAGAGAGAAAAATTTTGGAGGTGTTCGGATCAAAGCATTTATGAGAATGATATTTGGTAAAGAACCCAATATATATACAAAGAGTGGATTTGGGATCAAGCTTGTGTTTGGCATACGGTTTTAACCATGGATAACATAGACAACCAAATGTTTTGACAGACTCTAAGTTAGGAGCTTCTTTGAATAAGATTTCATATGGACATTGATTACCTAAGTTGGGCGTTGGTAATCGGTTTATAAGGTAGGCTGCGTGTTGGTAGGCAAAGCTCCAAAATTGGGGCGGCATGGAAGCTTGGTGCAGAAGGGTCTTAGCTGTTTCAATGATGTGTCTATGTCGACGTTCCGCTAAGGCTACACGTTGAGGGGTGTATGGCGGTGAAACGAGATGTTCAACACCATTGGATTTTAAATATGCATCTAGGCTTTAAAACTCACCTCCACCATCGGTGTAAAAAGAAAGAATTTTGGTTTGAAACCTACGTTCTAGCATTGGATGGAGTTGATGAAATATGTGGAAAACTTCAGTTTTTTATTTCAAAGTGTAAAGCCACATGTATTTGGAAAATTGATCAACAAACAAAACATAGTATCGCTTTTTTTCAATGGATAAAACCAGAGATGGTCCCCATAAATCACTGTAGAGTATTTGCAATGGAGACTGGCTTTGCAATGTGTTTTTGAGAAAAGGTAACCTGTGCATTTTATTCGAATTGCAGGAATTACAAACTAATGTTTGCGAGGAGCTTACTGGAATTGAAATTTTGTTTAAAACTGTATTTAAAATGTGGTGATTGGGGTGACCCAAATGCCGATGCCACAGGGTTTTCGAAGCAGCCACATTGCATCACAAGGTAAGAAGAAGGAAAAAATTCACGGCAAAACTGTGAAACAGATATGAGATTATTTATAATGGAAGGAGAGCAAAGAGCATTGTTTAAGCTGAAATTATAAGGGGATGCAGTCAATTTTGTGTTACGAGTGTGAGATATTGGTATTGTGTTGCCATTACCCATAGTGATATCTTCCGAGCCATAATAATCATTAATGGTTGTAAGGTGTTGAGCATCAGAGACAATGTGATGAGTGGCCCCTGTGTCAATTATCCACGGATCTCTTGCAGTTGTGACATGTATCCAGCAAAGTTTGCACGTGCTTGCATATGATTATGTGATTGTGATCGACAAACCCGTGCGGAGTGACCAGGTCAGTCACATAGTTGGCAACGCAGAGTATGATCAGTCGAGAATGACTGTTGATGATTGTTCTGCCGCCAACGGGAAGACTGATTGCGCCATGATGGATTATGACCTTGATTGTTGGGTGGTCGCCGATTTGAATGGCCTTGTCGATAGGAATGGGATGGCTGTGTTTGTGCGATAGCCACAGTAATGGGAGGAAGCGATGGCTTACGAGCTTCTTCATGTTTTAAGAACAGCTCATGATCAACTAGCTTTTCATATAGTTCTTCATAGGTGACCAAAGTATCACGAGAACGGATGGCTGCTGAAATTTCACGAAATTCAGATCCTAAGCCGCTAAGAATTTTAACAATAAGTTCATCGTTGCTGATGGGGGCACCGGCAGTAGCGAGTTCATCAGCAAGGGATCGGATCTCACGGAGGTAGGAGGCAACCGATTGAGCATCCTTTTGGAGATGAGCAAGCTGATCTCGGAGGCTGAAGATCCGAGTCTGGGACTTGTTGGCAAAGGCAGTATGAAGGGTGGTCCAGGCAGTATGGGCAGACGAGGCATTTCCAACGGTGGATGCGAGAGTTGGATCCACCGATGCCATCAATGCATTTTGGATGAGCTGGTCCTGTCGAAACCAGGTATGATAAGCAGGGTTGGGAACAACAGTGTTGTTTTGGGTTATAGTCTGGCTGGGAGCAAGAGATGAGCCATTGAGATGGCCATAGAGATCATGGCCATTCATTAACATGGAGATCTGGGCTTTCCATGTGGCAAAGTTTTGAGAGCCGATAAGTTTAATAGGTAGTTGTGTTGCAGGGTTGAATTGAACAATGATGGTGGATAAAGAGTTGTCGACATTGACAACTGGTATGGAAGGGGCCATTGAAAATAGGGGGAGGACAAGGTTGAAAAAGAAAAAACTCGTGTGAGTGTTTCGTGCTCTAATACCATATAAGAATGAAAGCTATGACATTTTATTGATCATGAGTATTTATACACAAAGCTTACAGAGATAACAATTTAAATTTAAACCTATTAGAATCCACAAGATTGTAACTGATCCTAAAGAATCGGAGATAACACAAGCAATAAATATTTACAGCTAGCAGAATATTTACAGAAGAATAAGTCAACTTTGTGGTACGTTATTACCAAGGACTCCTCCTTAACTATCTTATTAACTTCATCATGAGATGAAAAGATAAATAAAATTAAGTTTTCTTCTGATAAAAGTACCTCAATAAGACCTTTGTTTTTGCAGTGACTAAATTTCCATCTGTGTATGACAGAAAATGGAGGTCTCTAATCCATGAAGAATCCAACCAGGGTAGTTTACCAGCTACTAGCTCCAACTTGAATATTTTGCATATTCAAAGCAATAATGATTCTTCCATTTTACAATTTATGAGTGCAATATTGGAAAGTAAGATGAGGTAGATCTCCTACAACTTGTTTCCAGCTCCTAATCGATAAAAATTTGTTCTCTTGGGGTGCGGTGCAGCATTATTTGATGGGGGAGATTTTAGAGTGAGGAGGAGCAAATGGAGGATTTTAGGAGAGTAGAGGAGGAAATGGCTCGGAAGTTACAGTCTTTATCGATGGGATAGTAGTTGGAAATGGCAAGGTAGATTTTGGGAGAAGACAAAGCAGGAAAACTGTTAAAAAGGTATAGGCAAGAAAGATAAAGTGATGCAAGGACTAGAATACCCTTCAAAGAAATAATCCTCGAGTGTAGACCAAGCTCTGATAATTAAGAATCGAATAATGGAGGAAGCAAAAGAAGAAGAAGAAGAAAAGATTATTGGCAGAAGAAGGAACATAAGGAATTCAAAGGTAAGGATAAATGGAAGAGTAAAGTAAAGGTGTAAGGTGGGATTGGAAATACGGTGATATACAAAGGTTGGGAAAGTTATAGGAGAAACATGTGTATTGTTATCTGTTGGCCTAGTTAACCTTTCTTACATAATATCGAAAAACTTTTATTAAAAAACCTAAAACATTAAGGAGTTGGTTAAATTGGCAACAAGTAAGGCATGATTCGCTTGGCCCAACTCAAACTTAAACATTTTAAGTTAAATTCATATCATTAATTTTGATTTGACAATTAAAACTAATTTGTTAAACTTAAATTTTTAATACAAATTAATTTTACCTAAAAATGCACTTAGAAAAGTATACATGCCACTTTATTAAAAAGAAAATCAAAACAAATCAAGGCTACAATATTCTACTTTCCTACTATTTGAAAAGAAATTTTTTTTGCTATCCATTTCTTTAATCTTGTGATTGTGTTATTAAATATGATTTGATATCTCAATTCTATGAGTTTGATAGTATACATATACAATTTAAAAAATAATATCTATTAAAATTCCTTAAATTTAAATTATTATATAATCTTATTTAAGATCTAATATTTAACAATCAAATACTCTTCTTTTCTTTGAAATTAATAAATATGTAATAAATGTCCCTTCAGACATATATAAGTAGGGTTATACAGGGATCTTAGATATTCCAAATCAAATTAAAAGAAATTAGTAAAATAATACAAAATAAAATTGTACCATTATAGCATGATTAAATTGATCATTTACTTTAATTTATTAAGATTGTGGATATTTTATAATGCCCCAAAATAAGAACGGCCTAAACTATGCTAAATTATTTTAAGTAGAATTGGAATGAAAAATATATTTTATGTGTTTAATTATATATTATATAATTTATTTCTTAAATAATTTTGTAATTTAGAATTTAATATTTTTGAAAATCAATATTTAATATACATTTAATGTTAGCCTTTGAATTAAAGATATAAATGAATAAGGATTTCTTATATATTAGGTTGTAACATAGAATAATACATTCAAAATTAGATGGTAGTCCCCATCTTTTTATAACCTTAACTTATCTAACATCAAAAAATTGTAAGCTCTCATACTATTGTTTTGTCTTCGTTTTTTTTTTACATTCGTTGAACTGTTGAAGTTATAATTCCAACTTGTATTATTAGTAAAATCTTTATCACTATTTTTCTTCATACATAATAAAATCCTATATCCACAAGCTTTGAGGTTCTAAAAGGTGACATTATGACCTTTTCAAGAGAAATCATCTCTTTTTTATTGTTTTGGTTCAACATTTATTTGAAGACATCCTCCTTCTTTTAATCATTACAATCAACTCATTTTAAACATGTTTTTGTAACTTTTAAAGCTTTAATCTTAGTGTGGCTTTTGGTTTGCTCAATTATAACTGAGTTGTAACTTTTAAACCTTTCGAGTGTTGAACAAAACTGGGCTCTTCCTCTTGTTCCATAATAGTTCTAAGCTTAATGCAGATAAGATGCCTCTCTTTTCTTACTGCGACAATCTGTATTATGGTCCCTCTTAAGATTCCTATTTCTTTTTAAGGTTGCATGGTCCTTGGTTGCTTCTAGTTCAATATCTTCCATCAATGAAATTGCCATGGAACAATGAACCATATGAGCCTGACCAGTTTTTATAGGTATTATATTTGAATATCTCAATTGCATTCATTCGTTTCATAACTTGATTTCTGAGATTTGCTTGAATATGATTGATAATAGAAACTCTATAGCTGGCAATCTTTATACATGTCATATATCCTATTAATTAAGTTTTCAGTTCATGTGAACAAGTTGTTGAACTACTTGAACAGGCTCGTCAACGTATAAATAAGCTCCTGAAACTTTCTATCAATCTTTATGAAATTTGTATATCCTTATGTTGTTAACGTCTTTCTGCATCTTTCTAATGTGTAGGCCTCTTAACGAGTTGAAATTGAACATCCACGAACTTACATAATCAAGCAGTAGAAGACCCTAGCAGCTATTTATAGTAACTTGATTGGGCTCCCATCATAGGCCTAATAAATAACCGACCCATATTGATTAGGGTCTATTTTTCTCACTAGACTTCAGCCTACTTAACCAGATGTTTTATTGGGCTTCTTTATTAACTTTATTCTATATCAAAATTGATTTTTTAACCTTAATTTTATAAAAACTCATAATTAATAATTATCCAATTAAAAATCACTAGCATTCTCCCTCTTAGACAAATATTAATTACAGTAGCTTGAATAATAATAAAAACACTAAAAATGGTTAAGCAAAATCAATGTAAAGGTTCACCAATTTAAAACATTTGATCCAAAGATAATAAAAGTTCGTCATTCAGTCCTGTAAGGCTTTTGATATTGAAAAATATCAAATGCATATGTCATATATGACACAGATCCAATATAATCACACATATCTAATACCTCACTAACATGAATGAGAAAATAGAGTCTGACAAACTACAATGATATTGGTATGACCTAAAATGTATGATTGTTCTATTTGTCAGTCTCAATTTCTTTGAACCTTATGCTAAAATGTAGCTAAGAAATTTGTTTTTGTTCACTGAATGCTAAACTGCATTAAAAAAAACCTTTATGGAATTAAACACTTATATCCCCTATGTCTTATCAAATCCATATATTTATGTATGTATCATAAAGACATTGGCTTAAGGTCAATTTGTATATATATGCCCAATGAACTTTAAAATGCTTAATATTAATACAAATCTTAAGAATTTCACTTATATTATGACAATATACAACAAATTGTATAACTAAGAAGCAAATGATGATCATATATTTGTATCAAAATATATTGCCACAGTATATGAAATTTGTACAAATATATCAAGAGCAAATACAGTGATCCCTAACTAATTATGTCTAAGGACTTCAGTAAACTCATACTATACACATCTCTAAAAAAATAACTGGGTGAAGTCTTTTAGTTAAAGGATCAATAAGCATGTACTCGGTCTCCAAGTGCTCCACCTCATTATTACCCTTTTGTATTAATTCCTTTATGGTTAATATTTGACCTCCAAATTCTTAGACATTGTGATCTTCTTATGGTTATTATTAAACAATATAGTGGAAAGATTATCATAATATAATCAAATGGATCTAGCAACTAAATCAAATACAAAAAACCTAGAAATCAAGTTCCTAAGCCAAACTGCCTGTAAAGTAGCCCTATAGCATGTCACAAACTCTACATACATAGTTGAAAAAATTACTAGTATTTGCTTAACACTCTTCTATGATATTACACCATCTACTAACATGAAAATGTACCCTAATATGGACTTCCTATCATTTAGGCCAGAGTTTTACATATCGTCCGTATCAGCTAGTACTAGCCGAAAGGTACCATACTGGCCGAAAATGGAACAGTATCAATGTTAATGGTATCAGCCAATGCTAAATTTTTTGTATGGTACGGTAAGTTTTAGAAATTCTAAAGACTATTTAGCCAAAATAAAAAACTTTTTACCTACCCCCCTCCTCGACCCTCATCTGCTACCTTTTGATTTTTGTTTCTCACTTTCTCTCTCTCATAGACTCACACACTCTCCACTCTCCTCCATTCTCTCTCACTGTCTCACACTCTCCATTCTCTCTCTCTCATTCTCCTCTCCATCTCCGATGGTTGCTTCTCCCTCTTTGGCAACAACAAAACCACCGCCCACGACACCACCACACCATTTTCAACCCTCCTGCACACAAACCACACTACCACCGAACCACTTTCAGGCTTCAACCCTCCTCCACGTGGACCACGCCACCACCGAACCTCCTCCACACCACTGTCCTCCTCTAGGACATCAGCCACTCTCCTCCACACATTCGTAATCCCTATATCTAGAGTAGATCCAGATCTAAAGCCGACCCAACCCTAAAACCCGAAGCAAATACATTATGAATTTATTTGGATGTGTTTTCAATTGGTTTTTTCTGCTTAATTAAATTTGTGATTGTGAATGGGTTGGAAGTTGAAATTTGGAATTCAATTGTGAATTGTATTTGTGGTTTGTGTTGGGCTGGATACTGGATTGGAGTTGAATGAAATGATACATGGTTTTGTTTTATTTGGTTAATGGTTTGGTTTGGTTGTGGTTTGGTTTATGTGGGATTTATCTTAAGTTTTCTTGATGAAGTTGGTAAATGAAATGCACGACATAAATGAATTCATAGTAAAAAAGTTGAAAGTTTCAACTTAAAACTGAGAATATGACAATGTGACAACTGTACAATATGACAATGGACTATTTTGCAATTTAAAAAAATTAGAGACTATTTTATAAATTTAAAATTACCAAAACAATACTCGATATTAATCGGTACCAGTACAGTACCATACCAGAACCCAATCTGGCACTAGAGCTGGTATTCGTAACTTTGATTTAGGCACATAGAAAAATCTGAATCTATATAAACTATAAGGTATAGATTGTTGATTTTGTTAAATGTCAACATATAATCCTTAGTTCCCTTAAGATATCTCAACACATGCTTGATTACATTCCAATGGTTTATTTCTGGGTTAGCCAGATACCTACCCAGTAGTTTAACAATAAATGCAATGTCTAGTTTAGTACACACCATCTGGCTACCAACTTCACTAGACATTCTTCATAGTCTCTCTCTCTCTATCATTCTTTGGACATTATGTCAAATATAATATCTCAACGTAAGAGGTAGGTGCTATAATAGGTTTACAATCATCCATATTAAACCTTTGCAACATACACTCAATGTATGCTCTATACAAGCGTCCCAACAAGTGTTGAGACCTATCCTAGTAAATCTAAATACCTAAGACAAAAGATGTCTTACCAAGCTCCTTTATGTTAAAATACTTGGCCAAAAGCTACTTAACCTCAAGTAATATGTTTAAGTCATTTGAGGTAATTAATATATCATCCATATATAAAAGTAAAAAAGATAACCTTGATCTCTCTAATATTGTAATATAAGAATCTTTAAACTTTAGTTTCCACAAAGCCAAATGAGGTTAGAACCTCATTAAACATTAGGTAACATTTTCTAGAGGCTTGTTTCAAACCATATACAGATTTTCTTAGGTTACAAACAATGTCAGCTTTGTCTTGATCCTAAAATCCTTTAGGTTGTTGCATATAGACCTCTTCACACAGGTCTCCATTCAAGAAAGGGGATTTGGCATCTGTCTGATATAACTTCACATCAAAATGAGTCATTATTTATGTAATCGCTCTAAATGCATCCTTAAAGGATACATGGGAAAAGTTAGCATTAAAGTATATTCGTTCTCTCTTAGTGAACCCTTTGCAACCAACTAGGCTTAAACCTCTCAGCTTTACACTGAGATTACTTCTTGGTCATATAAATTCATTTATAACTGATAGGTTTGCAGAGAGGTAAATCTACAAGCTCTCATACCTTATTATGCTTTATGGATTACATCTCATCCCTCGTTGCATCCCGTCACAAATCTACATGAGGTTAAAAAGCAACTTCAATAAAAGTAAATAGATCTACTACATATCCAATATCATAGTCTTGTTTACTTAAATAGACTATATAACCAAATAAGGTAACAAGTCTTCTCACTTTACTGGATCTTCTAAATTGAATTGGTTCAATATGCTTTTGTACCTCAGGAATCTTAGTTTGTATAGGTATGAGTTTCTATTCCTGCACTAGTATAGTACTAAAAGCTTGATCTACTAGTTCTAACTATATCAGTGATGGATATGAAAAACTGTGCTATCCACTGTTCTATCATCTGAAGGGTGAGAATGACCACCCTCATTAAGGTGAGGTAGACCACCCTCATCATAGACATTATACTCAAAAAACTTAGTTGTTTGTGATTCTACCACTCTAGATCATCCATCTCTACAATAAAATATGTATTGATTAGAGTGATTGAGATATCCAATAAAATAATAACGAGTAGAACGAACATGAAACTTATCTTCACAAGGATTATATAAACGTACCTCAGCAGAAAAGCCTCATACAAGAAGACGAGTGAGGCTAGGCTTCAACCACTTCTATGTTTCAAAAGGCATTTTTGAAATTGATTTACTTAGGACTTTATTAAGTATATATAAGACAATCTTTATGGCTTCATCCCAAAGATAATCAGGTAAATTATTTATGCTTTATATTAACCTCATCATGTCCTTTAAAGTGCATCAACTTCTTCATTATTACCTATCATCAGTTTTTCCTCCTCCCTATTTGACTTTCTCTTTTATATGAATCCTTACATTATAGAAACAACATGATTAGAGACTCTACTATCTAGCCACTAAGAACTTGATGTTGTTATAGCAAAATTAAACCATGCATCATACAAGCCATGAAGTTCCCTGATAACCCTTTCTTTCCATGTTTTATATTGTTAGCATTCTAACTTCTTATGTCCCTTCTTCTGACAGAAAAAATACCTCATATTAATACTCTTTACAACTTCTTTGAGAATTCTAGCAATACTAGATTGACCAACATATATATGCGGAAGAAAATAAAACATCCCATTTGATCTTTCCTAGGCTATATATGCTACTCTCTCAGCCTCCAAACTGATAGATATAGGTGCCGATGGCTTATCCTTAATCAAGGTCATGTTGATATCTGTCATCTCTAACATAAATTCCACATCTTTAATTTTTTAAAATTGAAACTAGTGAGACAATTGTGACACTATTATTATTTACAGAGAAGGCGAATGCAAAATTGATAATGAAAATATCAACACAAATATAGGATAATATCGATACTTAAAGCCACAAAACAGTATCTGTATCGAGCATCTTATCACACATATCATGAAACACTTATGGGATGAATACATAATACATGCAAATAAGAACTCCATATAAAAGCGATAAAAGTACAAACTATTAACTTTTATAATTCTACACCTGTGGGCGAATAGATCACTTAAGCAATGGCTTTACTCCATCTTATAACTTTATGCACATATCAAAGTCTCATATAAGGCCAACACTTACAGGTAGAATAACTAAACACAACACTAGAAACATCTCAAACATGCAAGCAGAACAATTTAAATACTAACTTGAAAGGCCCCTACGATGACTACATTCTCATTAATGCCCAAATTGATTCACAAACATAAGGGACACATATGTATGTTATCATCACATTTCTACATGGGCATAAAATATGTGACAATTTACTATTCATAAATGCAAAAATACTCATTATCACATATCATATCAACAAACTTTATTTGAGAATTCATCATAAAGAAAATCTCAATCAGAATTATTCTCATTGATACTGAGTAATAAATGTACCATATTGCATACTAAAACCACATGTGTTTCTTTTATTTCAAGCCAAATACATTAAAATTCACTCAGTTATGACTTTAATAACCTTATTTAATTTTTTTGAAGTTAAACTTTATTTATTACTAATGTAATAAATCTAAAAAAATTAAAACTCAGTTTATAAATTTACAGACCTTTAACACTAACTTAAAATAACTTAAAGAATTATTTTGTTAATTTTGGAAAATTTTGAGATTTATTTTGGTCCTTTATGTGCTGATGTCATCAGCTAACATTGTGTTAGGGGCATGCATCTAACAATTTTTGGCAACATTTTGAATGATTTCCACACAACGCTTGCACTAAATCAATTCAAAAACAAATATACATTTTTTCTAAATAAACACAAATTAATTTCTTTAGTTTTCTTATGGATAAATTCAAAAATCTCCGTTCAAGTTTATACAATCATGGGACTGCTCTGATACCATATGTTAATCCTAATACAAACTTTAATTATAGACTTAAGATTAACCATTAACTTATATTAATGAAGAAAATGCAAAAAAAAATACATGTTTTGCTATCAATTGAATAATGAACAAGTTGGTTAATTGCTTAAATAAGCTCTTCATCGTATGAACAAGCTCTTGAAACTTTTAATCAACTTTTATAAAAGTTATATATCCTTGTGGCATTAACGCTTTTTTGTATTTTTTTAATGCATAGATCCCTTGACATGTCAGAGAAACTGAACTCTTACGAACTTACATAAGTAGATAGTAGGAGACCTTAGCGGCAATTTATAATAACCTTATTGAACCTTCCTATTCAATGTTATGAATACCGTACCGGGCTCGGTATCGGATTGGGCTCTAGAATGGAACTGTACCGGTACCGGGTACCGTTTCGGGATATTTTTTAAATTTATAAAATAGTTCCTAAACTTTTTAAAAATTGCAAAATAGTCCATATTGATTTATTATACAGCTGCACTATATACTTTACTAGTTTACTGTTTACATCAACCATGCTTTCAAAAATCTTAATAATAAATAATAATGACAATTAATTT
>JAOQMR010000004.1:14559895-14570652 GCA_027563865.1 Erythroxylum pelleterianum
ACTGTGGTATGGAAGATTTAAGCGATCTCAGCAAAATTTGATGATATACTAAATGTCTTCAAAAAGTGGAGAAGTGCAGTTTGAATACTTGAGGAAAAATAGGTGGATCATATGAGTAATGATAGTAAAGAGAATTTTGAGGAAATAAGATCCAATTTGTTAAAAAAAAAACTAAACTATACACTATGCACACTATGCACTATACACTATGCACTATCCATCACTGTGCACTATTCATCATCGTCTCCGAAGCTCAGATTTTGCAGAATTCTTCTTCTTTTTTTTTTTCATTTTTCCTTCTTTTCTTCTCAATTCTTTTAGCATCATCACTTAAAAACTAACTTCGATGTCGAGACTTTGGTCTCTACTGTGACACTTCGGTGTCGAGACTTCGGTCTCTACTGTGACACTTCAGTGTCGAGACTTCGGTCTCTACTGTGACACTTCGATGTCGAGACTTCGGTCTCTACTGTATAAGTCCCGTTACCCACTACTGTTTTATGGACTTCTGTTTTATGGACTTCTGTTTTATGGACTTCTGTTTTATGGACGTCTGTTTTATGGACTTCTGTTTATGCACTTCTATTCCTGAACTTCTGATTTGTTTGGTTCTGTTATCTGTTCTGAAATGCATTTTGCCTGATTATTAATTTCTGAATGCCTGCTTATACTGTTATTGGGAAAAGAAATCAGTAAATTAGATAAATGATTACTCACTAAGCTATAAGCTTAGCACGGTGGATTTGTCCCGTGTAGATTCGGAGCGAAGAGTTTAAAGACTGGGACAAGTCAACTGCAGTGGCAAAATATGAACTTCGGAGACGATGATGAATAGTGCACAGTGATGCATAGTGCATAGTGCATAGTGCATAGTGCATAGTGCACAGTAAATACATATTGATGAACAATAGGATACGTATTTATGAACAGTAGAAAAATCCCGAAAATTTGTCATGACCATGCCTTATACATATGCAATAGACAGGAGTAAATTTGTACCGATATCCGATAGTAATTTGGATATGTGTTCATTGTGATAGAGGAACGCATGGACCGACCGATGCCAGATATTGCCGGGACTTCGAGGCAATAAAGAGTAAGGGCAATTTAAGGTCAGTAATTCCGATATTTCTGTCAGTAATCAGGAATTTTAAGAGTTTCAAGAAGCCATTCTAAAAGGTTTAGAACTGTCTGTTGTTGGTACTAGACAATAAATTTATGTACAGAAATTGAAGGAAATAAAAAGGGAATTGAAAAAAGTCAATGCTAGAGTAGGCCTTCACACAAAGGAAACCATGGATAAAGCTATAAAGGCCTTAATTGCTACCCAAACATCAATTATTTCTCATCTGGATGACCTTATGTTGTTAGAAAAGGAGAAAAATGACTTAGAGAATTTCTTAAGAGCTTTTAAAAACCACTCCTCTAATCCAACAAAGTTCCAGGGTAACTGGATTAAAAATGGGGACAAATGTCCCAAGTTTTTTCATAAATCTCTAGTTGTAAGGAGAAATCACAACAAAATCCCTTCTAGTATACTAAAGATGGAAGAGTCCAAATAGAGCATAATGACTTACTAAGGGACACTACTAATTACTTCAAAAACCTGGTTGGTGCTATTTCAGATGCATCTCCATCCCTGGAGTCTTTAAGCCGATTCATCAAGAAGAGATTATTACACATGGATTCCTTAGAACTAATTAAGAATATTATTGATAAAGAAATTGTGGAAGCAATTTTTCATTTTAATGGAAATAAAACACATGAGCTAGATGGATTAAATGGTTGAGATTAGTTTTATATAAAGCAAGTTGTATTATATTTCCTTGCTAATAAGCTTAAAGGAGTACTCAACTCTATATTTAGTGAAAATCAATATGCCTTTATAAAGGGTAAAAATATTAGAGATAACATCCTGATTGTCCAAGAACTATTAAAAGGCTATTCTAGGAAGAATTCCTCATCTAATATCCTTATAAAAATGGAATTTCACAAAGCTTTTGATTGTGTTAGTTGGGATTTCCCATTTTAACTTATGAGTATCTTAGGTTTCCCTAATATTTTAGTTGGCTGGATTAAAGCTTATATATCCTTGACCTCATTTAATGTTATGGTGAATGGTACTCCTTTAGGGAAGAGGGAAATAAGGTAGGGGTGCCCCCTATTCCTTTACCTTTTCATCCTTTGTAGGGATCCTTTGTCTCAGTTGATCAAGTATAATATAAGGAAAGCTCTCGAGTTTAAATTCCACTCCAAATATAGAAAGC
Organism: Erythroxylum pelleterianum; assembly: GCA_027563865.1. Lineage (NCBI taxonomy): Eukaryota > Viridiplantae > Streptophyta > Magnoliopsida > Malpighiales > Erythroxylaceae > Erythroxylum > Erythroxylum pelleterianum. The sequence continues at coordinate 14,562,163 of JAOQMR010000004.1, forward strand.
TTCTTCTAGCTAACATGTGTGTTTTGTTGATGACTTAATTTTATTCTATAGAGCAAACTTGGAATGTATCCAACTTCTAATATATTTTGTTTTCCAATTTAAGGCTCTTTATGGTTTGCCAATTAACCTAAGAAAAATTCATTACTTTTCATTTAGTAGGGCAAGCACTCTAGAAGCTTACATTGGAGCAACAACTAGTATGACTAAGAAGTTATCCTATACTATATTTGGGTCTTCCTATATCTATAAAAAGATTAATCTTCTCTCAATGTATACTTCTAATGGAGCTGATCTAGAAAAGAATTGGCTCATGGGTGAACAAAGAGCTCTCTTAGCTTAGTACTCATATTTTCTTCTATAAAATTCTTATACAAACCATCGAAAGAATTTTGAGGAAATTATAGAGGGTCAAACTAAAAATTGAAGCTAGGCTAAGGTGAAATCGTCTGAAGTATGTTTTGTTAAAGAAAAGGAGGTTTGGGGATTCATTCTTTGAGGACTACTAACAAAATTCTAATATTAAATAGGTTGTGGTTAATTCCCTTAGAGAAAAACTCCCTTTGGCTAAGATGGATGAGCAACTATTTTTTGAAAATAAGAAGCATATGGTCTTTGAATCCTAAATCCTCTAATTATTAATTCATAAACAAATTGTTAAAGCTAAAAGGTGAAATAGAGAAGGATGCTATTTTCAAAATTGGCAATGGAAAGCTAGCTAGCCTTTGGTTTGATAATTATATTAGAAATGGTCCCCTAATATATAATCAATTTGCTACAATTTGTTTACTAGATTTTCGTAGGCAATCTAAAGTGCACGTTTTGGTTAAGGGGATTGGAACTTACCTACATAAATGAATCATTTTGACCCCTTTTATGTTCCTAATTTGGATAACCTGGACTGTTAAATAGTCTTATCAATCTACTCTCTAACAGGGAATATAGGGAAGTTTTTCACTTATCTACTCCTACAATTGAATGGAACCAGCTTGTTTAGAACAAAATCTTACTCCCTAGGGTTTCATTTTTATTGTGGTTGGCAATTAAAAATAAGCTTAATACATTGGACAAGTTGCATTACCTAAACCTTAGCAGCAACTGCCTACTCTATAACTTGAGGGAGGAAAATAGGGAACATTTATTCTTTGTTTGCCCCTATTCTGTAACTATTTGTAACACTAACACTATCAAAAGCAAATGTCACTGGAACATTCCTTCCCAAAGATTATAAGAGATATTTAAATGGTTCTTAGATATCCCTAAGATCCATCTCGATCTCATCTTTTGTCCTCACATCTGAATCTTGCATCTTGTCAAAGATTTTTGATGATGAACACCAATGCTCATCCAAATTTTGCATCTCATCAAAGATTTTTGATAATGAACACCAATGCTCACTTACTTTCGAGCTTTCATTGATAATGTCCTTTTTCCTCGCCTACTAAAATTTCTTTACCTTATTCCATCATAATAAGTGTTGAACATTGACCAAGGCACACTAGTACTCCCATAACTCCATAATTAGGACTTAGGGGTCTAATAAACCACCCCACTAGAAGAACTCAACACCTACTCCTTTGAATGTTTTTCACAAAGACTCTTTACTTATAGTTTGCATAGTCTCATCATCTATATACCATTTTACCACTTCATCAAATTTATCCTTTTTTTTTGTTCAGATGCTCCTTTATAAGGACAATTCCATCTAATAAAGCCTAATTATTGAGGTAAAATTCTTTCGTCAAGTCATCCTCTCCTTCTTCTTGATAACTCGCAACCATAGAATTTATTTGCTCCTTACCCACCTTCTGTTTTGGGCATTCACAGCAAAGGGTGGCGCTTTACAAATGAAACAAGAAAATAACCCATCTTGATTGTTTCTTGGACTTACATTAAGAAGATTTGCCTACCTTCTCCTTGCCTTTCTCTAAGTCGTTATATATCTCACCATTCTTTTTTCCTTCACTACTATCATAAATGGTAGCATTTAAAGACCCACCAAGGCATCTATAGTCACTATTACACTTAAGAGGTCTTTCGCATTCTACATTTGAAACTCCATTTGTTCTCAATCTTACAAACTACTTATCAAGTTGAATAACTCGTCTTCCTTAGACATGTTATATGTGTCCAACATCAAAAATGTGAATGTCCTTACATACTCCCATATTGAGTCATTTTGCTTCAAATGCTTCAAATCTTCCCTCACGAGCCATGGGGTGTTATTAGGGAGGAATTAGTCCATTAGATCCTTTTTCATTTTCTTCCAAGTTCCAATAAGAGGTTCTCCTACAATTATGTCAATAAAGGCTCTCTGTCTCCACCATATTTTTTATCTATCCGCCATATACATATTCATGATTGACACCTTCTTTAAGTTCGATACCTTTATTACTAAAAAGTATTACTCTATGTCTCATAAGAAAATTTCAAGCTCTTTAGCACTCTGTTTGCCATCGAAAAATTGGGGCTCTTGAACTTCACCAAAGTGCTTTCGACACGCCAAACATCCTACATTGTAACTACATGCTTTAGGATCATGATCTCAAACCTTGAATCCTCTTATTCCTTGTTGTATATGTTCCTTTAAAATCTTGAACCAAGATGAGTAGGAAATGAAATATTCCTCCCCTTAAAGAATTGGCCCTATGAGTTCCTCCACTCTTTTAACATGCTATGCCAAATTTCTGCCTCTTGCCATGTCTATATTCGACTCTGATACTAATTGTTACAAAGGTTTTCCGAGACATCAAACTTATATCAAAGTCGTGACTACTCTTTTGTACAAAAATGTCACTTTGGTTTATTTAAACTAGACCTAACCTTCCTATGTGATCGTTGACCAGCTAACTTGCTCTCGAACACCTCATAACCTTTGTAGTGTTTAAATATGTTGGGTCCTACTTATTTTCAGGGCCCAACGCTTGGTTCCCTGTAATACTTGAGCATAGTTCCTTGTTCTTGCTTTGATACCACAATTGTTGGACCCCGCTTGATTCCGGAATCTAACTTTTGCAAAATCATGATACTTGAGTGTGTTCCCATGAAATCTCCTTAATCATCATCGGTTCATCATCATTCTCATAACGTCTCAAACAAAAAAGGGCGAGCCTACATAACGGAATCACAATAATCATAATTGACTTCTTTAAAACAATCGTATCTCTATGTATCTAGTTTATTTTGAAATGAAAACCATCTCATTCGGAGCTCTGTAGCTAAAAATATGCTTAAGAAACCAAAGTATGTTCATGGCACAATCATGCTCTCCCAACCAACCCCTCACTTTCTTTCCATCAATATTTTTCAAATGAACCCTAAAGGATTCTAATTTTTATGAAGAGATAGATACATGTGTTAGGAACCTATTGCTGCAAGAATCACTTAATTTGGAGGTCGGGTAATGAAGTTATGACCAAAAGAATCAACCATGCTCTTGTTCTCAATCACATTGTACCTATCTCGGGACAATTGGCATTGCTTTCATTAGGGATGTCGGATTGAGTTCATTCTTAAACGATTTAAAAGAGGACTTTTAGATCTATAACTTTCGTGAAGACTCTGAAGTGAAATTCTATCATTTGGATAAAGCACGGACCGTGTGAAACTACATAGTCAGACTGTGTAACCTTTGGGTCTGATTGTGCTTCTGCGTTAGGAACACATGGCCTATGTGAATTTACACGGGTAGACCGTGTAACCTTCGAGTCAGGAGATTTTGTTTGGAGGTTCAAGAAATGGTCTGTGTGAATTCATATGGGTAGACTGTGTATCTTTCAGGTCTGGTTATTTTCTCAGCATCAGGAATACACAATCTGTGTGAATATACACAGGCAGACCGTGTAACTTTCTGCTAAAATTTTCCCTCTCCAAAAACCTTTCCAATGGATCCTACCTCCATCATAGCATCCCTTTTACCCATAATCATCCTGAATTCAACTCTCCTAGCGCAATATCACTTCATATACTCTAGTTATTCAAGATACACATCCTATGCAACATCACCTACTCAAACGATTATATCTCTCAACTGCGATATCCAAAAATTGCACACTTTATATTGTTGGAAAGATAGAAGGACAAGCTACAACTTATATGAAGACAACTTTGTCTAATTCAATCTAAATAGATACAGTTTTCCTTTGAGTTCAGAACATAATTTTTACACTTATGAGAACTTGAAAATTTGCACTATACAAACTTGTGTCATAAGCATACCCATTCAACTACCAATATTATTTCATTAAAATCTTTAATCTCCACTCATTTAACTCATCACTTATAACTAATTCTCATCATTTACAAAAATCCTCTCTTTCTTTTCCATAATATCTCACTTATATACATAACAATAGTTCATATTCGAGATCCATCATTTCAAGTTAATAACATCAAGTATACCTAATTCCAACTCAACATCATCCATACATAATTCATATTTCATTAACATCATAAAATAAATATTTACAAAGCTTTGATGGAATCTCATGCCACAATACATCATTTCGCAAAATCTCCCAAAATACACAAGATACTTGAATGGTAATTCCTCAAAATGCAACTACAATCTTGTTTTACATAAATTACTCCAAAACAAAACAAAACATGTAAATTCGGAGTGATGCCTTGACTCACTTTCATTCGATCTCATTCTCTTCACCTGAGGATAGGACGGAAAGTGGGGGTGAGCTTAAAGCTGGTGGGTAACAAATTTATAATCGAGAAACAAGCAAAAATTATTGAAATATTTATTTCCATTGTAAAATTCACAATGAAATCCATGTAACACACATTTCCCAAATTCACAACTTATCAAGCAATTCATAAACATCATAAATCATGAATTCATCAAACTTGTCACAACTCATAAACACATAAGGATATCATAAATGGTTTGGGCAGATCCATAAACATGACGAACTGCACAATTCCACATAATGGTCTTGTATAGTCGTAAACTTGAGGGAGTCTATGAAGGAGCTCCGTGCCACTAATAGGCAGGCGGGAGAAGCCTTTAACTTGGTCAACGTGCACTTGACATTCTTGAATGGACTACACCAAACCCACATAATATGTAATTTATGAACTTGAAAACAGATTGCCCAAATGGCAACATTTTGGAAACTTGTTTTTTATGAACATGCAATTTTTTGAAAACCCTTTCATCTAGCAATTCACAATTCATCATCAAAATTTCATACACCAAATATGTACCAATTTCTCAAATCAATCACAAGCAATAAAAGCAACATTTATGAAGTCATTGAAATCATTTTATTCTCTTGATTCAAAAGAAAACATTAGTGGCTCATTACTCAATTATAAACATGGAACCCACCTTAATTTCCTTGCTTGAAAACTTTGTCAAAATGCCTCTCCCCTTACTCCTCTTGTCTTCCTTGATTTCCTTTAACAATTGACAAAATCTCTATTCAAAATGAATTCCAATTGGAAAACCCAAAGAAACCTATGCTTGAAATTGATCCTAGAATACTTGAACCCGTGCATTTCTTAAGCTCTTTGAACCAAAACCCTTTAAAAAAATTCAAAAGATTTAATGAAAATTTACCTTGAATCTTCACCAAATGAAGAGTTTCTTGGCTTAAATGAGAGCTCTAATCCTCCTCTTCCTTTTTCCCGTCTTGAAAAACTTGAAAATCCCTCTTAAAAACCAATAAATGATGAAACCCTCGTTTTCCTTCTGTCTTTCTCTTAAAACTGAACCCTCTCCTTGCTTTCTCTCTAAATTTTCTTTTCTTCTCTTCTTCTCCCTTTCAATCCACATTTTCCACTTCTTAAAAAGCAAGACAACTCCTCCTTTTTTTCCCTATAATACCCTTAATGTAACAACCCAGATCACCCGCTTATAGATATTGTCCGCTTTGGGCCTTAGCCCAGCCAAGCCATCATGGTTTTGCTTTTCCCGAGGTCTTCTCAGGAGGTCACCCGTCTTAGAACTACTCTCACTCAAGCACGTTTAATCTCGAAGTTCCGATGGGATCTGATCCATTAGGCCATAAAAAACATATCTGTAAGGGAGAGGTATCTGTACCCTTATAAGGCATACTTCGTTCTCCTCTCCAACCGATGTGGGATCTCACACTTAATGAGTGTGCAAAGACCCTTTTACCCTTCTTTATATGCCTTGTAACTTAAATGCTTAAGTGAACTACCAAAAACACCCTTATACAATCTTACTATCTTAACTAATGATCATGGGAAAATTGAAGGAATTTGATAACACTTCCTTCTAGAACAATGTTCCTCATTGTCTTAATTTTCTAATAACACCAAAATTGTTCAATTTGGTTTATAAATCTGAAAGTTATACACCAAACATTTCGGACTGTTCTTATATTGAAACAATATTATGTGCTCAATTTTTATCCAGAAATTGAAATTCTTAGAGACTAAATTAAAACTCAATTTTATCAGAAAATTTGTAGCCCTATATCCTAGTTTATTCCAAATTAAAAATCATCTTATTTGGATAACTAGAGAAAAATTTATGGCTAAAACACTTAAGCATGCTCAATGAACATGTTTCAATTATATTTTCCATCTTGTAACCAGCGGCGAAGCTAGGAATTTGTTTCAGGGAGGGCAAATTTTTTTTTATCCAATCCACCATGGGCAACGACATTCTTTTAGGTGGGCAACCTCTATATACATATATATATTCTTTAATAAAAAAAATTGGCCCACCCTCCCCAAGCTGTAGCTTCACTACTGCTTGTAACTACTAACCTTTCATATATAACCCATCTTGTATCTAAACCATCTTTTCTATTTCATTTCAAATTCAAAAATTCTCTTTTTCTTTACACATAAATAATTGCCAACAATTTCTCATTTAATAGAAAAGTTCGGGGTCCAACAAAATATCACATTTTTGAAAGAATACCACATAAACAATGGATAATCAAAGGCAAAAATAAACACAAGAGCTATGATAAAAACCAACCTTTATTACTTCCCCAAACGTATACAAAAGAGTGATCTCTCTCTATGTGTTCGCCTCCTATACAATTAAGAATCCTAATTAAACTAAACTAACTAGATCACATCTTTTCCTTATCAGATTATATCATACTAACCAATTAGATGACACACCAATCTAAATAGGACTCTATCTGATAGGATTTTGTTAATATATTATAATTAACAAGATAAGAGATTACATTTAATTAGGAAAGATACACTTATATCCATGAAAAACTCCATTATCTTTTGATAATCCTCCCATATGATCTTTATATTTAAGAGATGATGTATATCTATTGCAATCTTATCTAGCACATCATCTAAGATCTCCCCTTGATCTCTATCTACTAATGATGATTCATCCAAGCCCAAAGTCTTTCATGACATACTTTCCCAAAAGTATACAAAAGGAATGCTCTCTCTTTATGTGTTCGCCTCCATTGGTCGACCATACTCATATATTGATTAACTAATGTATTTTCAAAGATGTTTTCAAGTTCTTTGAAAGATTAATTCATATTCCTTTGAATAAAACTTAATCCAAAATAATTTCAAAATTTTCTTAAAGAGTATTTTTAAAATCAAGAGGATTTTATTTGAAATAAAAAATTCTCTTGATTATAAAAGAATTTATGCATTATTTTCCATATGAAAATGATCATGTAACGATTAAGCATATAATATGTTAAAATGACTAAGACAAGGTTACAAGAAGGATTGTAATGTTTTGAGTCTTGATGTACTTGGTTCCTCTTTATTCTTGATTCTTTACTTAAATTGCATATATATTTCACCTTGCTCCTTTTCTCCATCCATTGATTGTTTAATTTATTTATTGATTCCTTTGCTTATTTTACCCCTTTATTGAACTTTGTCATTCAAATATTACTTGATTTCATTATAATATAGCGACTAATAACATCCAATTTGAATTCATTAATACAGCAAAACTATGGGTTAAGACCTCCCTTGGTCAACATTCTACCCCTTTTTTATAACAACAAAATATTAGGTGATATTGGAGAAGATAATTGATACTAAGTTGGCCTTATGTTAAAGGTATATGTAATGTATGGTTCTTGTTAATCTATGAATCTTGAATGATTAAGTTTTAAGGGTATATGATGCATATATCTATAAGAACAAAAAAATTCAATCTTTCATGATTTTTTTCAAAGATTCTATCATATTGGAAAAGTGTATATGCAAAGCATTTATAAAATCAAAGAGTAATTTTTATAATTATCGTATACTAAATTAAAAGATCAATCTTTCTTTTTTCCTTTAGGTACATATAACAATGCTCCTTTACCCTAAATGTGTGTACAAGAAAATATTCATAAATATTTTTAGTACAATAGCCAGTGATAACCTCCTTATATACATATACATATATATATATATATATATATATATGTATATATATATATATATTAAAAGATCAATCTTTCTTTTTTCCTTTAGGTACATATAACAATGCTCCTTTACCCTAAATGTGTGTACAAGAAA
>JAOQMR010000004.1:14577148-14587357 GCA_027563865.1 Erythroxylum pelleterianum
GGTCTCAACTGAGCCATCATCTCTTCTCTCATCTTTGCCATCTGCTCGCTCATCTGTAGCTCCATCTGCTCCCTGATTCGTTGCTTCTGCTCCCGCATTAGTTGTTCCACCCGGCCTGTCTGGTCCGCTTCCAATTGAGTTATCTTGTCATTAATGTTTGTATTGTGGCCCGAAGCTCGATGACTTTATTGTTGTTCGATGGCCTAGTGGACGCTACTGTCATACCGTCTCCATTTACATGCGATTAATGATCCATCGGTAAAATACCGTCGCTAACTACCATTTTTCTTGTAGTGAGATATACATTAACAGTTCCGTCAATTATACTAAAGTTTTATGTGCTTTAAGATTTCGTGGAAGATTTGTATTTTCCCAAAAAAATTAAATTTAGTTATTTGGTTAAGTTATATCATTATTACCTTTGGATGATGTACCAATTTATGGATATAAACTTTAAATGGATAGTGATATTACAATGATATGAATGAGAAACATAGAGACGATATAATATATATTGATTTTTGGGTTTAAAAAAACCTCTTATGTGATTATATCAATTCCACTAAAATTCTTTATATTTTAAAATTTTAATAGAATATCTTTATACTTTGTGAAAAGCTATTAATTAATTCATCTATTAAGTTGCACTATTAATTTTGGTTAATGTGACAATTTTTAAATACTATAATTACGTCATAAAGAGATTGGAGATTAGTGAATTAAAGGGGTATTATGCATCGAACATATTGATGTATTAATTTGATTGATTTATCATACTTACATTTAAGCACATATACTAAAATATAATAATAAGTAATTGATAAATAATTAATTGAGTATATTTACATATCCACATTTAGTGTGCTTTGCTTATTTTTTGAGAGTTTTATGATATTTTTGGTACTTATTTTTGTTTTAAGTGCGTTTTAAGGTGATAATTGCCTTGATATACCAAACGAAGAATAATTTAGGTGAAATTGAGGCATAAAATGGAATAATTGAAGCAACTTTAGAGATACATAGTTATGTATAGGGACCATGAAATCATTATAAACATGTGGAGCTTCAAAGACATTGTTTATGCTAGTGTAAACATGCTAGTGTATGTTGACCTACGTAGTCGTGTATGTTGACATACGCAGCCCGCGTAAGCTTTTACAATTGTGGTGTGAAGTCGCGATTTAGAAAAGATTTTATGATACACGGTCACCTACAAGTCATCTAAGTGACCGTGTATATTCTAGAAAACATAGTTTTTGCTATAAAAGGATATTATGAAGACTATAAAAGAGGAGGTAGATTTTAGAGTCACCAAAAAAGGGAGAAAAACATAAAGAAGGCTACATATCATTAAAAAAGAAGATCAAAAGTGGAAACATCAAGATTAACTCTAGATTTCAAGATTTTCTATATCAAGACTTCAAGCTAATTTGTTTCTCTTATATTCTTCTATTTCATTACCTTGTATGCCAAATTTGAATGATTGTGTTTTGATCATAAATATAGATTGCAAAATCTATATTAAGGTTTTATTCCTAAATTTTACTTTGTTGAATTCAATATATTTTACTATTTTGTAATATTTATTATGCTCATGCTTGAATTGAATCGAGAGATTAAATCAAGATACTTATGTTAAGTTATGCAGTGAGAGATGTTACCTTAATAGACTTACAAATATCAAGTAATAAGCAATTAAAAAGAGAGCTTAATTGTGAGTTGATTATTGACAGATGCATAATTGATCATAATTTAGCTAATTGCTATTTGATATCTTTGTTGTATATTTGGTACTTAATTCGCTTCAAGTGTGTATACAGAGTATAATTGCCTTCACAAACTTAAAGGGGAAGAATTCGGACGAAAACACGACATAAAGGAAAGATTCAAAGTACATAAGGGATGCACGATCGTGCACTTCACTCAGGCTATGCATTTTCATGATTTGGACATTTTGTTTATGCACGATCTGATGCACGGACGTGCACCAGTTGGTGCATATTCCAAAACCCTAAATTTTCCATAAAAAGATATTTTCGGGGCAGATAAAAAGGAGCAGACATTAGGAGGGGATTTCTAGAGTGGAGTTCATTCCTAATGGGTGATTTTGGTCCAAAGAAGTGGAAAACATGAAGAAATCATCAATAGATCCATCACAATACAAGATCAAAACTCTACATCACAAGAATACTTGAATGAAGACAATTAGGGAGATTTAGAATTATGAACCCATTGTTTTCAATTCGTTTTCTTTAATAATGTGTAACTAAACATCTTATTACCATTTAGGTTAGATAAACCTTATGTTAATACTTTCATATGTTTGATTTTTATTAATTTAATTGGTTTGGTTGATTATTGTGATCTGATTACGTGTTTTATTTTTGTTCTAATAAACTCAAAAATATTATCATAATATGATTTCAAACGTAGAAATTGGGAAATCCTAGGTTTGAATAGATCTGCCATAATTGGAAGGAGTTAATTGCAACCCTAGAGATCGGATGAAATAAATCTTTCTAATTAGGGTCAAACCTGATAGAGGGATTAACAAATCGGTAAAACAATCCTATAAACTTTAACCTGAGTAGTTCGATTGGAAACCTTAGGACCAGTAGTTAATAGTTATAAGGTTAGCTATTAGCGTACCATAGGAATCTCCACATTCCAATAAATCAATAAAACAATTGTATAATAAAGGATCAATATGTTAAAGGTTTAGGGGGATTCGAAACCTAGATACTAATTCTCGATATCGATAATTTCCTAAGTGCTTCCTTAATTATCTTCAATTTTGTTACCTATTTTATTTTACTTGCTTAGTTTTAGTTTCTTTTAATAAAAAATCTAAAGTCAATTCTTAGGCTAGAGAATAGGGGAAGGCAATTACTAGTACTTATTATCTTCGTAGGATTGACCCATACTTGTTGGTATTAGTTATAGCTACATCGCGCGCTTGCGAGGATTACAATATTGTCTAACTCACAAAATTAGTCAAAGCAAGTTTTTGTCACTATTGTTGGGGGACTTTGATATTAGGAAAAATTGGATGCTATCACTTTATTCATTTTCATTTTATTTTGTTTTAAGTTTCTTCTATTTTAATTTTAATTTTGCAATTGTATTTATTTTATTTTAGTTTACTGCATCTTACTATATTCTTTTGGCTTGTTTGTGTGGTGGTTTATTTTAGGAATTAAGATTTAACTTCATAGCCACAACGCACAATGAAGGAATGGAATAAAGAATATTTTTATGGGGACATAATATATCTTCATAATTTGTATCATCAACATATGGGAGAGAAAGGTGTTCTCACATGTTTTTGAAAGCTCAATTGATATTTAGTCTGTGTCGTGACATTGGTGGGAGTTTTCATTACAATCATGAATGTCGAGCACTAACATATATATGGTAGTGACCAAGCAGATGCTATTAACCTCATGGTGTAATATACGATAATAGCTACAATTCAGAGTGGAGCAACTCTTACACCTGAGGATGGAACGATTATGGTCCAACTGAATATTTACGACCCCAAACACCTCCAGTTTACAAGCCAACTCTGGAAAATATGATGGTTGATTTCATTCAAGAATTAATCATATTCTGAATTGGTAGAATTTATCCACAAATACTATATTTCCTTGTTGAATATTGATTTAAATTGGTGTGGAAAAGGATGATGGCTAGAATAAAATGAGTTTTATAAGTCATATTTTTTGTAGTCATTGAAATATTCAATTTGAATGAAATTTTCATATTATTTAAACATATATATATCCCCAATTTTTTTGTGAGCTTTTGAGCCTAAAAGTAAATTTTCAAAATTTTTAAAAGCTCTTGTTTTTCTTTCATGTATGTGATATCATCTATAGTAATATAATTATAGAACTTGCTTTTATTATGCATATTGAGACCATATTTGTTAAATTAGAAGCATTGATATGATAAAGCCACTTAGATTCAATAACTTGCTTTAGCCTATTTCTTTGAAATTTACCATACCCTTAAATTGACTTTTATAAATAATCAAGTTAATCCTTAGTCTTTTTAATTGACTAAATCCACATATTAACTTTTATCCTATTTTTTCTTTGAAGACCATTTTATTGATTTGAACCTTGAAGGTTATTTACATTATTTACTTGTTGAGACTTGAAATTTGCAAAAGGTCCAATATTTGTTAAATTATGGTACTGATTGGAATATTGTCAAAAAAAGAAGAAAAAAATGAATAAGTATATAGTACTATTAGTTTTATGATGAAAGGACTTGTGTGTCTTGTAAACAAGTCTTGTAATGTTTCTTTGAATAAAGTTTCTTCACTTAAACCCCATTTATTATCCCAATCCTACCATACCTAAACCTTATTAGAGCATATACAAAGACCTTTTGATTTTTGTTTCTAGTTTTTACAAATGTGGTGGAGATGTGATTTTATTGTAAGCATATGGTAAGTTAGGCAATCAATATTTTAGGGACCCATTACATTATCTTTGGAGATCATTAAATATTTTGTTGGTGTACTACCAATTTTTGAGATAATAATAAAATGATAATCATAAAAAATATTAAAATAATAATTATGTAGTTGGATCTTAATTTAAAAATTTAAATAAAAAGATATACATTTTATAGTTCCATCAATTATACTAAAGTTTTATGTGCTTTAAGATTTCGTCGAAGATTTTTTCTAGTTATTTGGTTAAGTTATATCATTATTACCTTTGGATGATGTACCAATTTATGGATATAAACTTTAAATGGATAGTCATATTACAATGATATGAATGAGAAACATAGAGATGATATAATATATATTGATTTTTGGGTTTAAAAAAAACCTCTTATGTGATTATATCAATTCCACTAAACTTTTTTATATTTTAAAATTTTAATAGAATATCTTTATACTTTGTGAAAAACTATTAATTAATTCATCTATTAAGTTGCACTATTAATTTTGGTTAATGTGACAATTTTTATATACTATAATTACGTTATAAAGAGATTAGAGATTAGCGTATTAAAGGGGTATTATACATCGAACATATTGATGTATTAATTTGATTAATTTATCATACTTACATTTAAGCACATATACTAAAATATAATAATATGTAATGGATAAATAATTAATTGATTATATTTGCATATCCATATTTAGTGTGCTTTGCTTATTTTTGAGAGTTTTACGATATTTTTGGTACTTATTTTTGCTTTAAGTGCGTTTTAAGGTGATAATTGCCTTCATATACCAAACGAACAATAATTTGGGTGAAATCGAGGCATAAATGGAAGAATTCAAGCAACTTTGGAGATACATAGTTATGTATAGGGACCCTGTAAGTCATTATAAACATGTGGAGCTTCAAAGACACTGTTTATGCTAGTATAAACATGCTAGTGTATGTTGACCTACGCAGTTGTGTATGTTGACATACGCAACCTGTGTAAGCTTTTACAACTGTGGAGTGAAGTCGCGATTTAAAAGAGATTTTATGACACACGGTCACTTACAAGTCATCTAGGTGACTGTGTACATTCTAGAAAACATAGTTTTTCTATAAAAGGATATTACAAAGACTATAAAAGAGGATGTAGATTTTATAGTCACCAAAAAAGGGAGAAAAACAGAAAGAAGGCTACATATCATTAAAAAAGAAGATCAAAAGTGGAAACATCAAAATTAACTCTAGATTTCAAGATTTTCCATATCAAGACTTCAAGCTAATTTCTTTCTCTTATATTCTTCTATTTCATTACCTTGTATGCCAAATTTGAATGATTGTGTTTTGAACATAAATATAGATTGCAAAATCTATATTAAGGTTTTATTCCTAAATTTTACTTTGTTGAATTCAATATATTACTATTTTGTAATATTTATTATGCTCATGCTTGAATTGGATCGAGAGATTGAATCAAAATATTTTTGTTAAATTATGCAGTGAGAGATGGTATCTTAATAGACTTACAAATATCAAGTAATAAGTAATTAAAAAGAGATCTTAATTGTGAGTTGATTATTGATAGATGCCTAATTGATCATAATTTACCTAATTGCTATATGATATTTTTGTTGTGTATTTGATACTTAATTCACTTCAAGTGTGTATACAGATTATAATTGCCTTCACAGACTTAAAGGAGAAGAATTCGGACAAAAACATGACATAAAGTAAAGATTCAAAGCACATAAGGGATGCAAGATCGTGCACTTCACTCAAGCTGTGTAGTTTCGTGATTTTTGGACATTTTGTTTATGCATGGGCGTGCACCAATCGGTGCATATTCCAAAACCCTAAATTTTTTCAGAAAAAGATATTTTCAGGGTAGATAAAAGGGAGTATATATTAGGAGGGGATTTCCAGAGTGGAGTTCATTCTTAATGGGTCATTTTGGTCCAGAGAAGTGCAAAACATGAAGAAATCATTAATAGATCCATCAAAATACAAGATCAAACCTGTACATCGCAAGAATACTCGAATGAAGACAATCAAGGAGATTTAAAAGAACCCATTGTTTTCAATTCGTTTTTCTTTCATTTTATGTTTTATTTCTTCAATAATGTGTAACTAAACATCTTATTACCATTTAGGTTAGATAAACCCTATGTTAATACTTTGATATGTTTGATTTTTATTAATTTAATTTGTTTGATTAATTATTGTGATTTGATTACGTATTTTACTTTTGTTCTAATAAACTCAAAAAATTATATCATAATATGATTTCAAACGTAGAGATTGAGAAATCTTAGGTTTGAATAGATCTATCATAATTGGAATGAGTTAATTGCAACCCTAGAGATTGGATGAAATAAATCTTTCTAATTAGGGTCAAACCTAATAGAGGGATTAACAAATCGGTAAAACAATCCTATAAATTTTAACCTGAGTAGTTCGATTGGAAACCTTAAGATCAGTAGTTAGTAGACACAAGGTTAGCTATTAGCGTACCAAAGGAATCTCCACATTCTAATAAATAAATAAAACAATTGCATAATAAAGGATCAATATGTTAAATGTTTAGGGGGATTCGAAACCTAGATACTAATTCTCGATATCGATAATTTCCTTAGTGCTTCCTTAATTCTGTTCAATTTCATTACCTATTTTATTTTCCTTGCTTAGTTTTAGTTTCTTTTAATTAAAAATCTAAAGTCAATTCTTAGGCTAGAGAATATGGGAAGGAAATTACTAGTACTTATCGTCTTCGTGGGATCAACTCATACTTGTTGGTACTAGCTATAGCTACACCGTGCACTTGGGAGGATTACAATATTGACTAACTCACGAAATTAGTCAAAGTAAGTTTTTGTCACCATTGTTGGGGGACTTTGATATTAGGAAAATCTGGATGCTATCACTTTAGTCATTTTCATTTTATTTTGTTTTAATTTTCTTCTATTTTAATTTTAATTTTAATTTTGCATTTGTATTTATTTTATTTTATTTTACTGCATCTTACTATATCCTTTTGGCTTGTTTGTGTGGTGGTTTATTTTAGGAATTAAGATTTAACTTCATAGCCACAACGCACAATGAAAGAATGGAATAAACAGTATTTTATGGGGTTAGAATATATCTTCATAATTTGTATCATCAACATATGGGAGAGAACGGTGTTATCACATGTTTTTGAAAGCTCAATTGATATCTAGTCTATGTCATGACATTGTTGGGAGTTATCATTACAATCATAAATGTCGAGCACTAACATATATATGGTAGTGACCTAGCAGGTACTATTGACCTTATGGTGTAATATATGAGAATAGCTACAATTCAAAGTGGAGCAACTCTTACACCTGAGGATGGAACGATTATGGTCCAACTGAATTTTTACGGCACCAAACACCCCCAGTTTATGAGCCAACTCTGGAAAATATGATGGTTTATTTCATTCAAGAATTAATCATATTCCATGATGAAACCCTGACATTATTTGACAGTATGGTGACACCATGGTTTGCTGACGTAGCAAATTTTATTACTAACGGTAAGCTACCTTCGGATTTATCGTATAAACAGAGGAAGCGATTCTTGTACAAGTGTACTTGTTACTTATAGGATGATCTGATCCTATATTGGATATGTACTAATGGAATCATAACAAGGTGTGTTTTGGAGGCAGAGTTGTCAAACATATTGACGTAGTGCCATGAAGCTCTTTATGCGGGACATTTATATGATGGCTAAAGTACTTGAATGTGGATTTTATTGACCGTATCTATTTAAAGATGCTCAGGTATTTGTGGCACAGTGTGATAGATGTTAAAGAGCGGGTAACATCTCGAAAAGAGATGAGATGTCTTTATCAACATCTTGGAAGATGAAGTTTTTTATGTGTGGGGCGTTAACTTCATTGGTCCTTTCCCATCCTCTATTTGGAACACATACATTTTGGTAAGAGTGGACTACTTATCAAAATGGGATGAAGCTTTGACAAATCCAACAAATGATGGAAAATTTGTTCAGAAATTCATTAAACACTTATTTAACCGATTTGGCGTGCCAAGGACAATTATAAGTGACGGAGAAACACACTTTTGTAATAGATATTTTGACGCTCTCCTTAAAAGATACGAAATTCACCATCACATTGTCATTCCTTATCAACCACAAACGAGCGAACAATTGGAAGTTATGAACTACGAGCTAAAATGCATTTTAAAGAAGACAATGAATAGTTTAAGGAAGGATAGGGCATCAAAGGTGGATGATGCCCTATAGGCTTATTGAACCGCTTTTAAAACTTTGATCAGAGCGACTCCCTTTAGGTCGTGTATGGTAAAGCTTGTCATCTACCTCTGGAATTGGAGCATCGAGCATACTGGATAATGAAAGCTTTAAATTTTGATTGTAAGCGAGTAGGTGAGAGATAACTTTTGCAATCAAATGAATTCGATGAGTTTTGCTTTAACACATATGAGAATGCCAAACTGTATAAGGAGAAGGTGAAGAGATGGTATGATTCTCATCTCAAGAAGGAGTTTAAGGTGGGAGATATGATTTTGTTGTTCAATTCGAGGTTGAAGTTGTTTCTAGGAAAGCTTAAATCGTCGAATTGGAAAGTTTAAACAAGGAAACCTTCAAGGTAATCAGGCATCATTGCAAGCTGTATCTCGAAGGAGTGGTCTCCAAGGAAAGGGAAGTCATTTCTTTCCATTTGAATAATTAAAAACTCTTCCAAGGATGAAGGTGAAGCTAATGACCATAACTTAGCATGTTTGATAGTTAGGTTTCTTTCGAATTCTAGACCTAGGTTTTTCTCTTTCTTTATGACCATGGTTTGGAATGGTATAGATGGCGAAACAATGTGGCGTTGGTGATAATATAAGCTAAGGACGAAAACGTGGAGGTTACATGGAGAAGAATCAAAAATGGGAAAAGAATATAAAAAATGATAGTGTCACGATAGTGAACAAGGCCATTCGCCCACATATCAGTGAAAGTTTTCTATTTGTCAAGAAACAAAACCTTTCAATAAAGCTCCTCAAGGTCTTCTTGAGAACCAGAAAAAATTTAAGAATCAATATCCTTGGGGACTTCATAACTCACTTGCCACCAGCTTATGGCAAAACTACAATTCTTGTTGTAGTTGATCGCTCATCTAAGCAAGTTCATTTTTCTACCTTGAGTTCTAATTTTTCTGCTTCATAAGTGTCTTAAATTTTTATTAGAGATGTAGTCAAACTTTATGGAGTTACAGTCATTAATGTTTCTGATCGTGACCCGATTTTCATGAGTTCCTTCTGGCAAGAATTGTTCAAGCCGTATGGTACCACTTTCTAAAACTCCAGCCTTATTATCAATCTTCATTGGCACATAAGAAGTCTAATAAACTAGCTCGTCAATTCTATGGCCCATTTCAAGTTTCTTCGCATATCAGGAACGTTTCCTATAGACTTCACAATGTTTTTCATGTGTCCTTTTTGAAATGCTGTCATGTCGATCCTCATAGCCAACAGTACCTTCTGCTTGCTGAATTTGTTAGTTTCTAGCCACTTCTAATCCCTAAGGAGGTCTTGGATGTAAGTGATCTAGAAGGGGGGTTGAATAGATCTTTAAACTTTTCGCAGAGTTCTACAAAAATTCACCGAATTAATACACACAAAAATAATTTTAAACAAATGTAAATCAAGAGTATAAGGAAGAAGATCAAACGCTGTTTTTATAGAGGTTCGGTGCTAAGACCTAC
>JAOQMR010000004.1:14611910-14625937 GCA_027563865.1 Erythroxylum pelleterianum
CTGTCATGGCATTTTGTTAATCATGAAATTTGATTGTGTTTGGGTAAGAGGGAACCGTTTTGTAATTTGAAATAATGCCTTCTCCCGGCAGCCCGCTTGTGGCCCACGAGATCCGAAATAGACTCGTTTTGTTCACGATGCAAACTTCGGTTTCGTGGTTTTGTTCACGGGACCCTCGAGCCATTTGATGTGCATTTGCATTATGATGTGTTAAGTTATGCTTTGAAGGGATTACATCCGAAATGTGATAATAAACACTTTTTTGTTTTGTTCTAAACACTTTTTTGTTTTGTTTTGTTTTGGTCTTCAATGAGAACTTCGCCTCACTGTCTTTCCGTCGTGGTTTTGCCACTCAAAATAAAACAAAAGCGTACTAGGATGATTTACAATAAAATAAAATGCAAAAGCAACTTTCTTTTTTTTTAATACAAAGGAAGGAAAACACACACAAAAGCAACCGTTTTTAGGATCATATAAAGATGTGTGTATTGGAAATTGGAATGGTTGTTGAGAAAATAGAGCACAGTCCGCTCGCTTAAAAATCTCATGGTTGTGACCTTTTTCTTTTTCATTTTACCTTTCGTTCGCTCTCTTTAGTGTTTTTTTGAAAGGCTAAAGTGGGAAAAGGAGAGAGGGGCATATGGAGGAAAGAGAAAGGTGTCTGTTCAAATGACCTGAATTTATCATTATGAATATGGAAAAGGTAGCACAAGGAGAGGAATGCTGAATGAAGCGCAAAAGTTTGCTGCCTACGGACATGCAATTGTGTGTTGGATGGATATACTGACAGGAGAATAGCGGAGGTCCGTGCAGCTCAAATCCCATATTTATTCTTATGCATAATAATTTTCAATCTTAAATACAATTAATTGTGGTAAGTGCTAAGAAGGCTATGCTATCGGTCTCGTCCTTGAAAACATAAGCAGAAATGGTGTGCGGAAGTGGAACTATGTAAGTTTAAGCCTTCCCAGTTCGCATGAGGTGATTAATGTGAGTTGCTATATATTACATTACGAAGAAAATGCAGCTTCCCCAATCTTACATTTTTATTCATACATGTTAATATATGCATAAATCTAACGACCAGAACCTATCAATACAAGCTGCAATATCACATCTTGTGTCTAATACATACAATCATAACAGTGAACCTGGATTAACTGAGACTACAATAGGGATGCGAAGATTCGCGCTGATGCAAAGTCATCACAGCATTCTTTCCAATCATCTATGCAAGGAAACAATGGGTTGCGCTTGAAACATTATACCATTAATTCCAAGGGTGGAAGAAACAGAAAGTCTCTTTTATATACATCTCTTCGGAAAGCTCAATGGGGTTTAATTTCGTGCGTGCCATTAATAACATCAAAATGTAAGTACACTCATTATCTACTACACTTTTGGCTTCTTAAAGCAAGAGAAGCTGGCAATTAATTCATAACTCCAGAAATATTGGCTTCAATCCAGATACACAAAGACTTTTCCTTTCTTTGGATATTAGGATAGAATGTGGGAAAAGAATAAAAATAAAGATACATAGACCATACCATGACATTAGCGGGTCAAGAAACTTGCATAGCCCTGACTCGAGCAGTCAATTCTCTAACCTGGCTCCTCAAGCGTTCAGGATTGCAGAAGAAATCAACAAAGGCACGTCTCTGAAGTCCAACTTCCTGGGAATGATGCTTCACAATCTACACACCAACAGGCGGCACAAATTAGAGTATTAGACTACATATGCACAAATCAATAAGACAACTAGTATGCAGAGAATATTAATTGAATGTAAATATATGCACAAATCTCACATTCCATGTCCTTGTCAGGATTTAAATCCTAATGAATGAAATGGTATTCCTAAGTTCTTGCCATCAGGTCAAACCATTGGTGGTTCACATCGGATTGATCTGTAAATTCTTAGCTGGCGAAAGAACCATGCTAACATCAAAATTGATGTTATGATTTCAAAAGATTTCTTCACTATTATTTCCATTGTTTGCACATAAAATATCCTTATGGAAAATCTATCTAATGTAAATAGTACTTGAGAATGTTTCAAATTCCTGCGGGCTTTCAGAGAATTAGTGGATGTTCCACCCAGTAAACTACATTTATCTCATAGTTACAATTGCCTGTGTTTTCTTTGTGCTTGAAAGAACCCACATCTTATATCATATTAGAATAAATAAATATTTGTGTTATGCTCCAATCCCAAGTCTTGAAAGAGATATAAATGAAATATGAAACTTGTCCTATCAAATCTAGAAAGTCTTGTTCTTTTGAGCACGAAGATAAGAGAAGCCATTGCAAGCTGGAAATACTAAGCACACTAAAGGCGCAAAAATAAAGGGTAAATCATTGAGAATTGTGATAGAATGAGCACCTTTATGACATAGTTGCCACTTATTTTCATTTTAATTGATATATTACCAAGCTATCAGTTCAAAAAAAACAATATTTCTTGTGCTGAAGAGAATTATAAAAAAAAGAAGTCAACAATAGAAAATGGCAAATTTAGATTACCTCATTCTTCTTGCAATGTTCAAGTGTCACCTCTTCAAGTGCAGCAGATAGTTTTGCATTCACCTTCTCCATTTCATCAAGCTCCTTCATCAGTGGCTACAGATGCCACAGGAACAAGCACATGAAGTAGAATATAGAAGATTCTTCTTTCCAATAAAGATCAATAAACATTTTCCGAAAGATTCTTCTTATCTAGGAAATATTACCCACACCCCCAACCACAATCAAAATGGAAATTTAACTTCAAAATACACTATGAAAATCAGCTAAATCTTATCACAAGGGTGCAACATCTCTGAAGAATTGTGTTGGACCAACTTCTCATCGTAATATTTTTATTCTTGGTGATATTAGTAAGTTAATATAAGAAATATCAAATTTAATAAAAAGGATAAAGTGAACAAAGAACCCAAATGAATCAATTGACCAATCAAAGGATAAAGCAAATGAGCAAACTGGATCAAATATGCAATTCAAATTTTAAGTAAAGAACCCGGAATTAGAAGGAATCCAACAATTCAAGATGTAACAAATAATAGTAAACTTTCTTGTTATCTTGGCTATTTTCATGAATTAAGAGTTAGTCATTGCATAATCATTTGTATATAGGACATATTGCATAATATCATAATCATGAGAAAAATTGAAAAGTTATTAAAGAAATCCTCTAGATCATCAAACACTTTTTGATAAATTTTAAAAGAGTTTTAAATCAAATTTTTTTCAATGAAATGAGTTTTAATCTTTAAAAGAACTTAGTTGAAAAATTAAGTTTAGATGACTTAATAGGTGCTATATGACATTGTATATAGGTTTAGACTACTCTCTATCCAAACATTGTAAATCAGTTACACTATTCATCAATCGAAGCACTATTCACAGGCTAATCAAAGGATTATTACTCACTAGCCAATAACCTCTGAAAACTTACATAAAGGTTAGATTCTATCTAGCTAGGGGTCCGACTAACTGATACTTCAACAAATGGTTGTCCAGCTAGCCGAAAGTAAGAAACTGTCTAACCAAACAGGCTTAAATAGTTAATGTATGAACGACTATTATAGTTGATTTCCGGTACAAATAAACTACAGATGAATTGTGGGAAGAAACTTTGACCTACTAGAAAAAAGTTAAGAGGCCTGAGAGAACATTTAAGTTAATGTGTGCATAATATAACCTATAACAAAAAAAATGTTGAATAGAAGATTTCTCTTCACCTATTGAAAGAAGAAGATAGCGATCTCCCGAGTGAAACTTGAGGAGTAGAAATAAGCCAATGATTGTTTGATCGAACCACTATAAATAGATTTCTCTTTCACTACTCTCTTTTATTATTCTTATGTTTGTTTTGCAATTGTTTTATACGAATTTGTTATAATCATTCATTAATTTTCAATTACGATAAAAAGCAAACACATATAATTCATCCCCCTCCTTTTCATGTCGTCTGGGGACCAAAAATTGTCACTATTCTAAGGTCACATCTCATTAAAGGCAAGCTTCTTAGCTCCATAAAATAACTTTTAAAAGCCCAGTTTAGGCATCTAAACAGTTGATGCTACTATAGATAGATTATAACTAGATGGTAATCTTGCTATAAAGGAAATCCATTGAAAGCATAACCGTGAAAAGTTGGCACTTAGTAGTGGCATTAGTGTTAATACTCTTTACCAGCCTTTGATGCATTCTCACACCAAGTCCGAGAATCATACTTTCACTGAAGCCATATCAAAAAGTCAATAGGAAGTTTTTTTTAACATGCTTCAATGTTGTAGATTTGTCAAACAATGATACACACTAAAATATTCAATCCCAAGTGCCAATACTACTGAAAGGATGAAGAAAATAAAACCATTATTCAACAAGTAAACAAGACAGCTTATGAAAGATGGATTAGTAGTACCCGAGGAGTCAATATTGGCTGGGCAGTTGTTGAAGATGCAAATAGTAATTGCTGCAAACTTTGAATAACCGTGCACCTAAAAAATTGAAAAAATAAGGATTTAGCATTTTCATATCTCAGCATGCTTGTTGGTTCCAAAAGACACCATAAGAATGCAAATGCTAGTAAGGAATATGATAAAGCGTCATTCACATGGAATTTCACTGCAATAATTTAAAATAAAACTGTGCACTTGCTTCTCACTGCAAGATAACACAATGGCTATACCAACAATAGGTGAGAAGAAGTTTCTGTTCAAATAATTCCACCTTAGTAAAACTAAAAAATAAAATAAAATAAAGCAAGAAAAGATGTATGAGTAATACTACGATCTTTAGTAAATACTATAGCTCACAGTTCATTGATGCATCTGTTTCTGTCCTCCGGCAATGAATTCTCAAGGTCAGACTGAAGTGTCATCAAGTCTGAATGAAGACCAGATATCTGCTGTACAATTCCTGGAGCTGATACATATGTCGATAATCCAGTTTGAACATCTAAGGAAGCAAACAAGAAAAGCCAAAAGTTAAATCTTATTACCATAAGAGAAGTTAAGTGTTGTACATATATATAAGTTAATGTAATGTGATCAGACATTAACAAGGTAAGGCGGTCCACCGTAATTACTTGAATGGATACTTAGAAGGTCTCTGATACCATGCAGAAGTGTATCCCTATCATCCACTGCTCCTTGTTCTTGAAAGTCAGACGCAGCTTGAGTCAATGCCATACAATGACCCTAAAAGAATAAGAACATCAACAAATACTATTATAAAGAAAATTGGTATAGTTAAATACAACTAAAAGTCTAAAAGTTCATAAAGATGTGGCTTTAGTAATGCTCCAATATTACATACAATCTTTTGTCTAAGCCCAATCTACAAATTTGAAACATACCGAGTCTGATGGTTGTTATCAATAGCAAAAAGAATTCTTAAAAATCTATGGATGGCTGTAGTTTAGATTCACAGTCAGTGACAAGTTTACAAGCAATAGCTATTGTATTGTTATGTTTAGAGAACAAAATAAAAAGGAATCTTGGTAAAAGAAAATTTTAAACCATATTACCACTCGGCCTCTAGTTGCTGAAAGGTAGGCTTGAAGCTCAGACTCGATAACCTTGAGTAATGAATATGCTCCAAGCATGTTCTTCTTCTCCATCTGACAAGCTATTTTTAAGAATTGATGCCTTGCTAGGTGATTGATTAGGTGATTAATTAACTGCAATGCAATATCAAGATTGTTAGCACCAGTATGGTTATGGGTCTGCTTAAGCTGAGATGGTTTTCATATGTAAACAGAAACCTATAAACACAAATCATGTTAATTGTGTGACTTCAATTAAAATATTCCAATTTCCTAAAGAACTGGCGACAAAAATGAGAAAAGAAAATAGGGATGCCAAGCATTAAGCAAAGGGATATTCTCAATAATGAACATGATATGAGATTGAATTTTCATATTTAAGTAATAAAAAGAACAATGTAAAGGAAACATAACCATTGACAATATTACCATTTTCTGTCGATTTATATAGTATTCTTGCCTCATGACTTTTAAATCATAGTCGCCTACAAGAGAAAATTTCAACAACATTAATTTCATGACAAGAACTGTACACAAAAGAACAAATAATTGTTATCTTCTCCCAGCTAGTTAGCACTTATTACCTTGCAAAATGTATGTATCTTGAAGTTGAGCAAGCTCCCAACAAAGATCTGGAATTGTCTGCAATGTCAATCTCACTTAATACATATAAATTGAAAAGGAAACATTAGTAAAGTTTCCTATGGGCTAGTCCAATTTCTCAACCAATCAGCCATATGTCCACTAACCTAAATCATATCTGCTTAACAAGTATTGATGTCATCATCAAACAGCCAATAACATCTAACCAATGACTGCACTAGATCCATCATATAACATGTCCGTTTGACCAATGATAAAACTATGGGATTCCCCTATCTCTAATGGCTTACTATCATTGTTTACTCGCAACAAAAGTCCAAAATCATCAACAGAACCATCTTAACACCATGGTCATATGTCCAATTCTTGTACTGTATCTTTTAAATAGCCCATAAATAGTATGACTTCTCACAACCAGTAATCAACTGCCTCTCGTTATGTGCATCTTTAAGTTTGATCACCTCAGATTGAAATTCAAAAATTATTCTCCAATCCACAAAAAGAACAACATTCTGCTGTTATTTGGCCCCCTCGGCAATTACCATGTAGCATTTAGGATTTTTGAGATGTTTCTTCTAGATTAGGCATTAATAGACAGCAAGCATTAATTCTGTCCTCGTTGATATTTATATAATTTCACAATGTAATAATTAATCAAGAGACTCTAGCTTGATGTTTGGTACTGATCCATAGAGCATTCAGAATACTAGAAGCATTTTGATGAATTTTGTTACTCCATTGATGAATATTAACAATTTTTGAATCTTGATTGAGGCATAAAGTTCAAGCAACAGTTTTACGTTTCCATCAAATTTCCCACCATGAATAATGCAAATTGGGAAAGAAAAAAAAGAGCAATTCCAGCATCAAATTTTGATTAAGTATCAAGGATCATAACCAAATTTCAGACTGAAGACCTTTGATCAAAACCATGTAAGTAATTAGGTTTCCCGCAAGTCCTCTAGCAACTATGGGATATTGAGTGCAACAATATAAAACTATATATAAATGAAAGGAAAGAAATTCATGTAAGAACCTCAGATAACAACTTCTCTTCTTTGGGATGTAGATTTGAAAGTTCTCCAACCAATTCAGAATGCTTTCTCCTGATCATTCAAAACGGATATGAAACAATTAGTAATAGCCAAAACATTTACCTATGATATAAGAAAAGGTACGGGCAGTTGAGGAGAGAGAACGCAAGCAGAACTAGGTAGCAATTAGCTGTCAAGGACTAAAAATTTCCTTTGAATAGCATGCTCTCATGAGATGGCTTATGCCTCAGTGTTGGTGAAGAGACTGGAATTAGCTCCCCCTTAAATGTAATTAGATTATTCAAATTTTCCTGTAAAACATCTCCACTTCATGCGCTTAAAGAATTACTAAATCATGGTTGGTGTCCAAAATTCCAGTTAACTATTGTACTATCCATTGGGTTATATACATTACAATGATTAAAAGCAGAACACAACAGGTGCCACGCACATTCCAGTTCAAAACTATTTTCATAGTAATTCACACGAGAAATTGTTTAGCAAGTATGGTAGAAAGTAAGCTATAGCATGAGAGAATTTTTACTAGGAGAAATCTGGACTTGTTTTTTGTACTTCAAAAGTTTTTTTTCATGAAGAATTTACAGCAATTGGAACGAAAGAGCCTGAGATGGAAGCACTTAAAACAGCTCTGTAGACCCTTTCTTCAGTTGCTTGGGGCTCAAAACTTAACTGATTTATGGCGAGAAGATTATTGCATGCCATTTTCTTTGATATTCAATGAGATTTACATGTCATTTGAGCTAAGGCCCTTTAGCATGCTTTCAAAGAAAATGTTACAGCACTAAAGTCACCATTAATTATTTAGTCAGGCCAAAGAAGTGAAATAATATAGTACTTCAACAAGAATTTATGATTGTCATAACCATTTGCATAACAGAACCCAATAAACTCTAACAAAATTGAAACAAGTAAATATATAGTCTAATAGTGGGAGGACTCCCCATTTTGATCATTGGAACCCAAATAGAGACAATGCCAGGCATGATTAAGTTGGTGAGATATCTTTTGATCTTCTTTATCAAACACTCAAAGATGATTACATCAAAGATGATGTAGAATGTCCATCCTTAAAAATATTTTTCAGTATGCCAAGCTCATATAACTAATGTATGTAGATGAACCAAAGGTTAATTCTAAAATGCATGGATCCAAGTCAATACAAACATCTTCCAAAGTCATGTCCAACTGAGAAGAAACTATGTAGCATTATCTATCCTCGAAGAAAGTTGACACTTTGATGAGTCTATACTTGATGACACTTACGATGATTTAGATTGAACAACATATCAAAAATGTTAAACAAACTGAAACAAATTCTAAGAGTCAAAATTCAATGACCCAATAGCTGTAGTTTATCATTGTAATGCAGCAAACTTCAATTCTTAATTGCTCAAGTTGGGGTTCCATTTGTTTAATATAGACCCACTGAAATGGATATAAATGATTCAACCTATATAAAGTCATTATGTTCTACCACTAGGTGAAATCCTATGTATAAGTTTCAACACCTAAGGTAAAATTTCAACTTAAACAGCTCAAGTAAACCATGAATAACGTAAATCTGAAAATTTACCTGAGAGAATGGAGATCAAGATGAATGTGTGCTTCATCTGAAGTTACTTGAGATTTAAGTGTCATCAAAATAGCTTGTTGCTTAGCATTCTCAACCTGGGCTTCTACCCATTGCCTTTCACTTGTTCCAAATCTGTCAATTTAGTGCTCTACTGATTAGCCATATGACTTCATATCAAACAGGACAAACATAATCAATATCAAGTGCAAAAAGCTGCATTAAGAAGAATAATAGCTTCCCGCCCTCCACTAGCCCCAAATTCTTTTGGCCACTAACAAGAAGCCTAGTAAATGATTCCTATAAAGGCATAATCAAAAGAAAAAAGCAATTTCATGTCCATTAGAAAGGCAGGCAAAAAGAGGCAAGTACATTGGAAAAGACAGACAAATAGCAATACAAGATTAACTAGAAATTAACTTGAACTACACTTCAATCGTATGAGCTTCCTAAGGAAGTAAAAATATCAAAATCAACAATCACAATCAGTCTATTGTTGGCATATTTCCTGAGAAAGTAATCTGCACAAGATTAAAGTTGTTGAACAAGAAACTACTCAAAGAATTTATGCAACAGAGTTAACATAGGATAAAATAACAACAAAATTATTGAGTTAAGACAAAAAATGGGTAAGGAAAAATAATGCATTTACATAGAACGAAGCCGTTGCAGTTCAGACACACGTTGATGATGAGATTTTTCCATATCTCCTGCATTGCCTATTTACAAACTGAGTCAATATCAGATACATGGATGTATACATATTGCATATGGTGTTTGTGCAATTTAAATATTCAATGTACTAAAAGCATAAGAGTGGAAACACAAACAAATCAAAGGCATAACTATAATGTAATCACGACGTGTTAAAGAGTTGTACATATTTCTACAACATGAGGCATATAAAAAGAGTTTTTAGGAGCTTTTATGAGTAAAAGATAACAGATTAACTAAAGAAGCTTAAGGAAATATACCTCGAACTAAAATATTTGACATGTCATCAAGACTCACCCATGAACATTTTGATTTACCCTCCTCAGCAACTAACCGAAATGGACCCTGGGAGTAATTTCATGTCAACACCATCACAAACAGGGAGCATGAATGTATTAGCTTCTTCAAAACATTATTCACAATACTATTGAATACAAAACCACCTACTGAATGTATTGAATTCTCAGCCGAAACCCCTCTCAAAACAGAAATAAAAAGGATAGATAATCACTAAGAAAAAAGCAATTGAATCAGAGTCTATAGGATACTTCATCTGCATTTCAAGACATTACAAAACAATTACAACCATCATAAACATCATCCTTCCAACAAAGATCACTGAAATGACAAACACTTGACATGAAAATTTGATTGCCCTAGAGGACCAATATGTCATAGACTCCAAAATTCAAGGGAATATAAGTCTACATCTACATACCGTGTCCAGTTGCTTAGAAAACCAAAGATTTATTTCCTTCATGCAAGATGAATCACCAAGCAAGTATTCGTGAAAATCAGAGTAAGCCAGGTAGATTCCGTCTTCTATGAGAAACGAAAAGAACAAATACAACACAAAAGAGAAAATGCAAATGTTAACGTTCAAATTCATCTGTAGAAAATGCATTAAAGAAAAAAGAAAAGAAAAGATGCAAAAATGTAACAGAAAAGTTACCATCTCCAGAGTGATAATGAGCCAACTCTTGTGCTGTAGATGCAATCCTTCCCAGAACTTCATTCATCTATTTGAAAAATACAATGAATTAGCACCAAGTTTCTATGACCTGTTTCCTGATTAAGAACTTGATTTTGGCACGGGAAGAAATTCAATTGAAGAGAGAGAGAGAGAGAGAGAGAGAGAGATAAAGAGTAAGGTGTTCACGAAATTAAGAATATGGACTGTTATGCACCCGCAAATTTCTTGCTGAAAGACTATCATCTACTGCTGTGAGGTATCCATTAACAGTAGAAGTTGCAGCAACTCGAGCCCGTCTCCCTTGAATCAAGGCTGAAGCCTGAACAGTAAGCATATCAAACTGAGACTGCAGATGTCTAAGCTGTCTCTGCAATTCTAGGGCTTCTGCCTTGTATGCCACAGTTGCATCACTGAAGATTAAGAAGAACCATCAGTAATAAGATTTGCACTTAAACTGCAATTTTGAAAATACAAACATGTTAAAAGTAATATAAAGTCAAAAGAGTAACTAATACATGTTATCATCATCCATATTTTGCCTTATCCTACCACGGCATGCATCGTCATTCCATATTTCATCCCCAGATACAAGATAAGTTTGATCATTCTTCAGTTGTAAATTATGCCCAATAAAAATGAAATAACTGGAATTGATGAGAGGTATATAACAGCTTGATAAAGACATCAACTGATTAATTCTCTGGGTCAGCCCTTATTTGCTAGTTGTGATACATCCTACCAGACATAAATATTAACCATTATACAAGTAGAATCCAGAAGGATAACCCAATGACAGATTCCCAATGTCAAAAACATATCAACAAACACAGACTAAGGGAAAATAATTTCTTTAGTAACTACCTAATGGCAAATGCCTCAAAAAGAAAAAAGTTAAAGGAGCAAAGCACATCACCGAATATCTTTTAAAGCTTCTTCAGCTCCAAAAACAGCCTCCTGATCGTCTCTCCTGGATGAAAAGGCTGAAATGCTATCATAAGCGAAGTCCAAGTCTTCACCCTGGTGAATCATAGCACAGGTCAAAACTTGCTACTGACAAACATTGAGAGGATCAGCTACGCAATGCAACACTCTGTCGCATGTCACCAACAAAGCCAGATAAGGTCTTACAGTTGGTCATAAAAACGTTTTACACCTAAAATCCCATTATCTTTTTAGCAGTTAGGAAGAATAAGGCCCCAAAACAATCCCTATGTATCGCAATGTAGAGTAATGGAAACCAGAATCACGTAGCAAACAGTGGGGGTGACTAGAATAAGGGAAAATTAAAACAAGAAGCAAAGGAATTGTACCTCCAATAGCTTCTCTTCTTGCAAAAAGTGTTCATACCTAGATAACCAAAAAAAAGAAGGAAAAAAAAAACAATTTAGGCTAAACGAGTGGAAGTTTGGTAATGGACATAATTTTGAATAAAAAAAAAAGAGGGGGAGAAGGAAAGAACTGACTGAGAGAGTTGGGAGAGGGAGAGGACGTTAGAGGGGCGGAGGCTGGAGCAGATCCAGTCGAGGATGGGGCGTGCGTCGTCATACTGGAAAGGCCACTCGAAGCTGTCGGGATCCAATGCCTCTGCCCCTTGGTAACCCAATTCTCCCAACAGGGCGCACAGTCTAGTCCCGCTCATCCCTGCTTCTCCAAATCTAATTTCTGTTTTCTTTCTATTTCAAATTGTTTCTTTTCTCCATGTTGGGTTTTCTGGCGCCGGCCTTCATCGAAGTAGCAATGTGGCTTTCAGATCTGCGAATTCTGTAGGGATGTAGCCTTCAAGAATATTGAATCTCCTTCAAAATCCATAACATTCCGATGGTATGCTATAAATTACATTAAATATTATGAATTTTATCATAATATTATACTTTTTACTTAAATTTTCCATAGCTTCTGTTTTGCATGTTTCTAATTTCTCATCTTATTTTCCGTACGCTTTTATTGTTTTTCCCTTTTGAAAAGTATAAATGAATTGAAGCTAAAGGGTAAAAGTTTACGAGATGCAGCAGCTGGTCTTCATGGTAGGGTAATTTGACCTGTTTGAAAAGTATAAATGAATTGAAGCTAAAGGGTAAAAGTTTACGAGATGCAGCAGCTGTTAGGGTCTTCATGGTAGGGTAATTTGACCTGTTCGTAAATAATTTGAACGTGAATTTGAATGTTAAGTTTGGCAATTTCACGAGCCTGAACTTGAACCTAAAGAACCTATAAGATCGGTTAACCTATTTTCAGGTTCGGTTCTCAGAGTAACCAGAACCTATTCATATCAATATATATGACAAAAAATTATAAAAATAATTGGCGAAAACAAATACAAATTATTCATAAAAGTATGTATATAAAATCCATCAAAGATTAATTCAATATGTTAAACTCAAGCAAAGTAAAAATAAGCTAAACAATGTCTTATAAAAGATCCATACTAGAAAAAAAAAGAGATAAATTATTAAACATTTATTCTTTGAATAGGATGATAGGATGATTCACTATTATACATGAAGCCACTTCTATAGAAAATAAAGAATAAAAAGAGTTAGACTTGTTATTTCTTTTTTAATTAAAAAAGAATTTGTTATTTATTTGTATATTAAAACAAGGTAAAGTAAATTAGATTATCTGATTTAATTTGCTCAAGTTCTTCAAGTCTCTCTTCCACATAAAGAGGAGCTTATGATTTTTCTCAACCAATCTTATCCACAAACAAAAGCCTCCATCGTCTTTGGAGTAAAAGAGCTACGAAATAAATCAAACACTCAACCTCATGTACTAAAAGCCGACTCAGATGCAATAGTAGATACTTTTTTTTGGAGAATGTAACATATATATTAATTAAAAGGAGGGTTCATACAAGAAGAAAGCTATACACAAAGTAGAACAAAAGGCCACAGGCGGCTCGCGCAACAGTAGATACAAGCATAGCTAAAACATCTCGAGTCATTGAAATAGATGGAGCGATAGCCAATCACATCAGTTGCACCAAAATCATGGCATAAAGATGTAAACTTTATAAGATGATCACGTATAAATTTTATTATTTAATAAATTAAAAATATCAATATTTTAAAATTATTATAAAGTAAAATACATGAAAGAGTATTAAATTATTTTATATATTTTATATATTTTAATTAATTTAATAATAAATTCATATGTAGTCAGTCACATAGTTAGTCATATAAGATATTTGTTGGCAACTCTTTGAATGTACAAACCCCCCATTATCAGCCCCTTCAATGTCAAAATTATTTCTTCTTATCAAAGTTCCTTTCTACTAAATTTATGTGAAATTGCTTCTATTGCTCTGAACATTATTGCTCAGGCATTTAAAGGTCTAAGAAATCCTTTACATGACTCATCTAAGTAATCAATCAATTAATATATATAATTGCTGAAGCGGTCCAGTCAAACTGGGATCGGTCCTACCGGCCTACCGGGCCCCGGTGCTAAAACAGCTCCGGAAACCTTTCTTAGCAATATCGATGTCGCGATCTCATCGGGACATATCCCAATCCCATTGGGATCCATTTAATCCTAATGCTCTCCAATAATTGGAACTCT
>JAOQMR010000004.1:14636503-14648349 GCA_027563865.1 Erythroxylum pelleterianum
ATTAATGAAATATGCCTTTCTTTATTTATTCATAAAGTCTGTACACGACTTTGAATAAAACGCGCTAAAGGGGATTGACTTTAGGGCACAATCTAACAGTACCGTACATGCATAAGTCGAGTTATACCATGTACAAGTCGACTTATAGGTACCGAGCATGTGTAAGTCGAGTTATACTACCTACAAGTCGACTTACACTAACATTTTCTAACTACTTTCACTCAAAGCAATAATAAATAAAAATAGAGAAAGACAACTTTCCAGGTTATTTAGCTCCTCCGAAATAGATCTGACATTATTCAGCTAGCTTCCAAGATGCACAGCCATGGTTCACCAACACTTGAGACTCATTACTATCTTTTCAATAAATTAGAACATGTGCGGCACACCCACTGTCTTACCAACACGTTGTATTGTCTTCAGTAAATTCAATCTCACACACAAAACACTTCACCGTGGCTCTCACACCCAAACACATTATTCGATAGATCTGCACATGTGCACCGTAAGCAATATCTCTCTCCGTAAACACTTAACCATAGCTAACCCACAGAAGACATGTTATTCACTGTGTAGATAAAAACCACTAAACCTTCACACAACACAAACACACTTGCGCACCTAGCTTCGGTTGTCGTACCATACCACTTGGTTTCATCCACTGTTGTGTTTCAATAGACTTCCACAACAACTAGAAGATGTCCACGTGCATTGATAAACTTCAAGGATTCCAAAATAAATAGGAAATATAAACAACATGCATATTTAAAAAGGATTTCTACAATGGTTAGGATATGTGCACAACACCCACTATAGAGATTCCAACGTAAATGCAATCTTCAATCAATAAGTGAGAGTCCCATTATCGTAACAACAACATCCCAAATATAAGTCCATCCAATTTACTCACGTGTCCAACCATAAGATAATTTCTACTATTTATATTTTATATGTCCAATTAAAATGCCAAAATTAAATAAGGTATATATAAAATATATCCTAACAATCTCCCCCTTTTTGGTAGTTTTGTCCAGCTCCAAAACTTCACATAAATAATCATAATTGGACATATAGGATGAAATTCTCGATGCTCACCCTTAATGTAATATTCAATTACATATTCCATAAGCATAAACCAATTCCATTCAACAAAATACATCCATACTCATAAACTAATTCCAGCCAACAAAATACAGAGAGAAGAAAAAAATACATCTTATCTCTGAATTGTTCTCCCCCTTTGAGACAAAATATGCCAAAAAGCTGAAATTAAGAAGCGCGAGGAAACTAAGAACTTGCTGCTTCAAAGTACGAAGTGCATGAGCAGCTACTTGAATAACCCCCTTCAATCCTCTCAATTTCAGAGAATAGAGCTGCATAAGGATTAACAGTAGATGGTCCCGTGGTATCCGAAGGATCCAAAGCAGCATATGGCAAATCCACCACCCGTGGTTGCCAAAAAATTCGAGGAGATATATTCATCAATTCCACCAATTCAAGCACGCTTGACTCAATCCTGGGAACTTCATTAGCATACAAAAACTGTGAGATCAAGCATGGAAAATATAAAAGAGAATGTGGCTTACTTTCAATAGCCAGCATTATCTCAATATTAAGACGTCCAAGATTGAATCTTACGTCTGTACCGATTGCATGATGGAGCTTGGCCTCTGCCAGATAAACAGTTACAACATGTGTACTTGGCATCCAATTTGCCACAATCAACTTAAAAATCAAAAAATATTTCTGAGTCAGCATTGACGATCGAAGAATAAAACTGGATCGCCAGGTATTTAGTTTACCAGCAGTTAAAACTGTGGTTATCAGGTCAGTTGACACAGTCCACTCAACATCATATAGCATATCACCAATCATGTTATCAAAACCCAAAAACAGATTTAAACGAGTAGCATCAAAATTAACTACACGAACTTGCACATAGACAACTCCATATGACACAACATCTATATTTAGAATATCACAAGTTAAATTGGAGTAAAATTCCTTTACCAGAGTGGAGTCACAATGCTTCGGGAGAAGTGAAGCTTACAACAAAGTACGCCTCAAGAGTAAGGTGTGCAGTCCATGTTGTTGAAATTCATTCAAATTGATCGTTCGATCAAACACAAAACCAATAACAATGAAAGTACTCCATTTTTGTTCTGCTGCAGGAGTATAAAACTTGAACGAAATAGCATTATCCACTCTCAATCTAACAGAGGAATGACGGTGAGGCGGGCGTACAATCTTTCAACATTTTATCTTTGTACGCTTCGCAGGACCTGTAGGAGGCACTGGTGGTGGAGCAAACGTGGCAGGAGGTGCGTTGAAATCCGATGAAGATTCTTCAATCATAGACCTTATTACTTAGGTAACATCATAAAGTATACCATTTTGATCCTGGATGTTTGGAATATCAATTGGAGCTGCCGAAGATGACCCAGCCCCAGTAGCATTTCTGCCTAATTTTGATTCAATAATAAGCGACTTGAGCATCGCATTAGAGCTACTGCCTTTTTCTCAGAAGCCGAAGATAAAACCTTTTCCTTGTTCTTTCCTATACTCCAATTACAATCAGTCAAAGAACAACAAATCAAACAAGTGCCAATCATAGTCATGTTCACCAAACCAGAAAGTTTCAAGCTCAGTCTGTCACTTCTAACCGCAATTAACACAACAATCAAATACACTCAATCAAGAACCCAATTTGCAATCAGTCAAAATTCAACAACTAGCAAGTATTCAAACTTCAATCAGAAAGGCACCACAAACAATCAGAAGCCACAATCAGTCAAAACTTAATCTGCAAACTAGTAGTCTTCAATTTCAATTGGTACAGATGCAACAAATCAGGGAACAATCTAGTAGCTTCCAACACAATCAGTCAATTTCATCGGTAAAACCCACAGTCAAGTATTCAAATGCAATCACAAGCCAATAAAACTCAATCACACCCCAATAGTGTTGGACCACAATTTGTCAATTCCAATCAGAATCAAGTAGTCAACAAAATGAAGAGATAGACAATAATACCAGATGGAGCTTCTTTCATGGAAAAGTAGAAATCAGTGTTAGGTCCGTAAGATGAAAGATGCCTCTGTAGTGAGGTAACCTCGCGATAAAGAAACACCAACTAGAAGAGATGATAAAGAGGACTAGAATATGGGAAAATTAGCGTGATCTTTGAGTGTGGGGTATCTATTATGCAATTGCTATAGTGACAGACGAAGTTAAAGAGGAACAGAAGCAGAAGTGGACGGTGAAGGTGTTGGCCCCCAGAATTTTTTTCTCTAATTAAGCATGATTTAAATGAATTATTAGGTTTTGATGGATTTAATTTTTTGAGTGATTATTATGTTAATGTGAGTAAGATTATATGGCATCGGTTAATTGAATTATAGTGTTAAGGTGGTAAGATTGCATAAGGGGCAAAATTGGCAAGTCACTTAAGCATTTAAGTTACAAGGCATATAAGGAAGGGTAGAAGGGTGTTTGCACACTCATTAAGGGCATAATTCGAATAAAAGGTGTGGTCTTGTTTTTAAGAAGGGGAAAAATGTGATTGAAGAGAGAAAGGAGAGAAGAAACAAAGAGAAGAAGGAAGAAGAGAGGTTTTGGTGAAAAAGAGAAAAGAAAGAAAACTCAACTAGGTTTTGATTTTTCTTACTCTTAAAGAGTGATTTTGAAGTTAGTCAAGAAGGGAAAAAAGGAAGAGGAGGATTATAGCTTCCATTAGTGCCAACAATCTCACTATTTGGTGAAGATTCAAGATAAGTTTGATTTTAATCTTTTGAATTTTTAAAAGGGTTTTGGTTCATAGAGCTTAAGAAATGTTTAGGTTTAAGAACTCTAGGATCAATTTTAGTGAATATGTCTTGTGGGTTATCCAATTGGAATCCCTATTGAATGAGAGTTTTGTCTTTGATGAAGGAAATCAAGAGAGGCAAGAGAAGCAAGGGAAGAGACACTTTTGAGCAAATTTTAAGCAATAAAATCAAGGTGGGTTACGGTTTTTGTTGGATCCTGATTCGTTGTAAATTTTACTTATTCTTTTATTTATTTATTTATGTTTGTTTGTTGGTTTAATCATTATTATTTTTATTGGGTCATTAATTAGAAATTTGAGGGAAGGATTAGAAATTGAAATTTGAAGGAAGTGTTAGAGATTAATTTAGCTTAAGTAGTTAGTAGAGCCATAAAAGACAAAAGAAGGGTAAAATGGGAAAGTCTAAGTGAGGGGCACAATTGGAAGAATAAGCTACGTGGTGTCTTAAAATTAGAAGAAGGAAGAAGAAAGACTCGTGAAAGCCATTAAGGGGGAGAGAAAAACGTGAGGGAAAGAGAAGAAAAGAAGAAAAATTCGAAAAAAAAGCTAGGGGAGAAGGAGGAAAAATCGTGGAAAGAAGAGAAGAATCAAGCTTCTTAAGGTAAGTTCTTCATCTTTCTTCTTGCTTTAGTAAAGAAATGGGTAATGTTGTGAGTGAAGAAGTAGAGAGAGAAAGGAGTTTTTGTGTTGGGAATGATTGGAGGAAGAAGATGGGTTTCTAAGATAGGTCTTGGGTTTCTACCCTAGATGGACTATGGGTAGGTTAA
This sequence comes from Erythroxylum pelleterianum, assembly GCA_027563865.1. Taxonomy (NCBI): domain Eukaryota; kingdom Viridiplantae; phylum Streptophyta; class Magnoliopsida; order Malpighiales; family Erythroxylaceae; genus Erythroxylum; species Erythroxylum pelleterianum. Next base: position 14,641,097 of record JAOQMR010000004.1, read on the forward strand.
GTTTGAGCTTGATTTGTGTTAATTCTATTTTGTTATGATTATGGAAATTTGGGGATTTCCATTTGAATTGGAATTGAATGAGAATTTTGGTTGTGTTAGGAATTCAAAGGCAACCTACCCAAGAGCAAGAGGAAGGGACCTATTGAATTTGGATTTTCAAGATTATAAGGTGGGTAATTTATTTATAGTTATTGTGTAATGAGAAAAATGCATTGTGTGTGTATTGTGTGCTAAATGGCTTGTTTTGAAATGTTGTGATGTGAAAATTGCATCATAATGTATGACATTTGATATGATTTGAATTGTGAGCATGATTATGCCATGCCTTGTATTATGGAATTTTGATGAAATGGAAAGAAGAAAAAAAATCATGGGAATATGAACTTGTGATTGATTGAATTGAGCATGAGAATTGATTGTGTTAGGGCGAGAGAGAAACCGTTTCGTAGTCACGTGCACGTCGACATAAAGCCTTCTCCCGGCTGTCCGCTTGGGGCCTACGAGATCCGAAAAGTGGACTCGTTTCGTTCACGAAGTAAACTTCGGTTTCTCTGTTTTGTTTATAGAACCCTCGAGCCAACTTGTGTGTGCATTTGCATTTTGACATGTTAAGTTATGACGCGAATTGTGTGTTATGCTTGGATGATAAATTACATCAAGTGTGTTTAATGTGATGATGTATTGAATTTGTGAATGCTAAGATTTCATTGTCAGCCTATATGAATACTTGCATATATGTTTGACTGTGTGGCTCATAGCCAATGGCTATAAATATATTAGCCACTGAGCTGTGAAGCTCAACCTAAGCTTTTTCCCACTCCTTAGGTGCAGATCAAGAAGATAAGTGATCCTTACAAGGCATTTGGATACTCCAAGCTAGCTAGGCATCTTTTGTATTAAGTTAATGACATTTGTATAGCTTTCTAAGCATATCAGACATTAGGCATCCATTTGTATTTGTATTAAGCTATTGATGAGCATGTTGATATGTAATTAAAGCTAAGCTCAAATTGTGTTGGTTTTGTTAATGAAATATGATTACTTTTGCTTATGATTTTCCAAGTTTTATATTGCATTTCATACTTCAGGTCTTTTATAGGGGCAAAATTAGTGTTCTAACTTCTGGGAAAAATCTAGAATAATCTAGGTTGGAGTTGTCTTCTAGAAAGTGGTAGGTAATCTTTTTAGCTTCCCAACGGTGTATCGTCTTAGTTTGCGTCGTCTTGGTTTGCGTCGTCTTAGTTTGTGTCGACTTAGTTTGCATCGTCTTAGTCTGTATCTTCTTAGTTGTATCATCTTAGTTTGCATGTATCGTCTTAGTCTGTATTGTCATAGTTTGTATCGTCTTAGTTTGAATCATCTTAGTTTGTATCTTCTTAGTTTGTATCATCTTAGTTTGCATCGTCTTAGTTTGTATCGTCTTAGTTTGTATCTTCTTAGTTTTGTGCATCTTCTTATGCACTGTTCATCTTATATCTTCTGTTCCATTTTTGATCCTTTTAGAGGCCGAATCTTGCTCGAGTTCTTCACAAAAGTTGTAGATCTCGAAATCCTCTTTCAAACCGTTTAAACACAAAATTAATCCGACATCTGTAGCAAAAGTTATGATAATTGAGTCAAGACATGTACAATATGAGTAAAGACATAAACATGTTGGATTCTTTTGGCCATAACTTCTTCACCCGATCTCCAAATGCAGTGATTCTTGAAGCGACGGATTCCTAACACATTTTTCTACCTCTCCACAAAAATTGATATCTTTTGGTGTTGAATTCAAAAAGATTCATGGAAAGGTAGTGAGGGTTTATAGAAATAACCCTACAACGAAACCCGCTTACGCTTTTTGACTCCAGATCGATAGTTGGGTTTCAAAAACGGTGCCCGACAGTTTTATAATTAAGTAACAGGCTATTAATGTTTTCTTTTAAATTACGGAAATAAATGATTTCAACTATTTTCATGAACGTACTTTATGACTCTTTGAATGCTTTGAGAATGTGATATGTGTTTGGTATGTGCATATTGTGTTGATAAATTATGAAAAGATTGTTCAAATGATTTTTGAAAGGATACTATGCTTGAAAAATCAAGTTTTGAAAATGTGCCATTTTTGGCAACAAGTTTGCAAGTTATGACATACATGTTATGTGGGTTTGGTTTAGTCCATTCTGTATGTCAAGTGCACTTCGACTAAAAGCTTCTTCCGCCTACCCATTAGTGGCATGGAGCTCCTTCATGGAATCCCTCACGTTTATGACTACACAAAACCACTATGTTGGATTGTGTTAGTCCGTTTTGCTCACAACTACACATGACCCTTTTTGGGAAATGTGCTAGCTCATTCTATTTATGGACCTCCCAAATCATTTTGATGTGCTTATGTGCTTATGATATGTTGACAAGTTTGAAGCATACATGATTTATAAGTGCTCATGAATTTTTTGATAAATTGAGAATTTTGAGAAATAAGTGTTTGATGATTTTTACTGCGAAATTATTATGGTTACGAAAATGTACAATAGAAATGAGTTTTGAAATTTTTTTTTGCTTGTTTCTCGATTATAAATTTGTTACACACGAGCTTTAAGCTCACCCCCTTTCATTCCCATCTCTAGGTGATGAGAAAGAGATCGGGTGAAAGGGAGTCAAGGAATTCGTTCGATTATGGATATTTTGTATTTTAAGTTAGATTGATGTAAAAACAAGACTTTAGACACATGTGGAGAATTATAAGGTTTTGTATCTTTTGTTCTTAGGATTTTTGATATTGATGATGTAATGTGGCTTAGAATGCCATTAAAGCTTTGTAAACTCTTATTTTTATGATGTTAATGAAATATGGATTTGTGTACGGATGATTGTTAAGTTGAAATGTGATTTTGAGTTTGAATGATGGTTAAGTTGAACTATGAATTTGTGTGTGGATGAGATGGAGTTGAATGTGATGAGCCATATGAATTGAGATTTGAGGGTTTAATGAAATCATTTTGGTAGTTGAATTGTTATGAATGATGTTGCGTTAGAGGAAGTGAAGTTGGGAAAATTTTCAAGTCTTTCATAAGGATAAAAATTGTGTACTAAATTCAAAGGAAAAACTGTACTAATATAGGCTGAATTGGATAAAGTTGTCTACTTCAAAGTTGTAGATCTTTCTTTTAGCTTTCTAATGGTATATAGTATCAAATTTTTGGACATTGGAGTTAAGAGATATGATAATTAGAAGTTGTGATGCTGTATAGGATGGACATTCGGGACAGCAACATTGTTTTGAAATTGTGACACTTTTAGAGGCCAAATATCTTTTTAGAGTCCTCATAGAATTTGTAGGTTTAGAAGTCTTCTTCAAAACGGTCTTTGAATGATATTGATCCGATATTCCTAGTGAAAGTTATGCCTTTTTTTCCAAGACAGGTTGGAGGAAGAAAAGATAAGAGGAAGTCAAGATCGCGATGCAGAAATTTTGCGCAAGTCACAATCACGACATTGCGGCACGCGCGTGGAAGCCGCGATCTCGCATTTGCACTATCGCAACCTGCCGATCCTCCCTAAACTTTGTTATCTGACCTCCAAATGACCTGATTTTTGAAGCATTAAATTCCTAACACATTTCTCTACCTCTCCATAAAAATTTATAGCTTTTGGTATTGATTCGAAAAAGATTGATCGAATCAAAGTAAGGGCATCAGTTGGAAGAGCATGAATTGGATATTTTACTGAACATGCTTCAGTATTGTGATGATATCTTGATTTGTGGAGCTCTATATGAGATGATTATTGTTTCTAAATAAAGTAGAGACATAGAGCTACAAATTATCTGAAGAAATTGAATTTTAATTCAGTCTCTACGACTTTCAATTTCTGGATGGAAGTTGAGTATATTGTACTGTTCAGTGTAATAACAGTTAGAAAATGTTTGATGTATAACTTTCAGATTTCTGAACCAAAGTGAATGATTTTGGTGTCATTAGAAACTTAAGACAATGGGGAACAACTGCTTTGACGAAGTCAAATTGAAGTTTCCCAAAAGCTGTTCTGAAATAGGAGAAATGGGTTTGATTATGATGACTGACTAGTGGGGGTAGACCGCCTTGTGGGATGTGCGTTCGGATATCACTTTGGACATCGTAAACGTGTCTCACTAGGGTGGGGTGCCCAACACTTATGGTATCAGGGAAAGAAGATGAACATATAATGTTTACGGTTATTTCTTAGAACACGCTCACGTTTTATGGTTTAAGAGTTGTGCTTTAGAAGCGGGGTCTAACAGTTATGGTATCAGAGCATGAGTTAGGCTCCAAAAACGGGGTCTAACAGTTGTGGTATCAGAGCACAGAATTAGGATCTTACATGGGCAACTTTTCAGGATATGTGTCAATCACAAGAGCAATTGTTAAGAGTTTGGGCTAATAGAATTAGTGACAAGAATGATGCCTTTTTAGAATTTAAGAAAAATGGAAGTTGTAGATAATTAGAAATGAGAAATAGTACATAGGTAAATATGACAAGAGATGATTCAACATATTTGTACTGGAGGGATGCATTGTTGAATATGACATCAATATTGTACTGTGAAGGTATACCCTTGAATGTGATATGGATGTGAATATATTATCATGGATTGTTTGAGGAAAATAGGGAGACAAGTAGAAATGATGAGATTAAAGTGTACGAGTAGAATGTAAAGAAAACAGAAATTGTTATGACTTTAAGAAGATGAAATTAGAACCAAAGTGGTTGTTTGATTAATGTGACAAGAGTTACGATCCACCATAAGAATGAGTTAGTGGAATTGAGATCATAATTTTATGATAATTATACATCTATAATTTTAAATCAATGATGAATATACGTATTTAAGATGTAATAAAGGATAATTGGAAGATGAGATCAATGATAGAGACATATATAGAAGTTCAAAAGGTTAAGTTGAATTGTAATTGTGAGTACCTATCTGATAATGGGATCATCATAACAAGTGAGAATATTGAGCACATATGTATTATATGTGTGGAGATGATATAGGAAGCAATCTATGACTTATTGGATAATTATTAGTCATAACTCCCACAGTATAAAGTCTAAGAGAAACTAGAGTAATACATGAAAGTGCTTATAATGATCAATCGGGGATAGATTGAGATTGTTGATGATGTTACAATGAGTAATGAATTCGAAGATAAAGAGAAGAATATCGTCTAGGATCAATGGAGATCAAAGTATCAATCATGTAAGATATAAATTTGTGAATTGTTGGAGATAAACATGTGGACAAAATGAGATGACTTTGATGATACACACCTAAGCATAAGCCACAGTAATTATGTTCACTACTTTATTGAGTTTTGGTAATTAGAATGTTATGACCTTGTAAGAACGATCGAAATTGGTCTTCCTGCGATATTAAGGATGGCTGATAATATGATGATGATAACAATTGATTGATAAACATTACATGAACATAATAGATGATAGTAGCAAGAAATCTTCCTTTGGGGAAGAATTCCATTGAAGTAGGTTAAGTAGATCAAACAGTTTATATTCAATGAAAGAACAAATCGGAAATGAATATGTAATGATTCAAAAGTAAATATTGGAGCCATATCTTTAGCGGAGACTCAAGCAAAAGAGGTAGAATATACTACTGAGAATGTATGTATTTTGTTTGATGTAAAGTATCTAACTATATGAGTGGATTCCTAAATTTGAAGAGACATTAATTGCAAATATGAGGAGTGTATATGTCCATGTTATATTTTGTGTAAATATGTCCCGGAGATACACATTTGACCTAATGAACACAGGAAGTTAAGATTGAAAATAAATTGAAATATGTGGAGAAATTGGTATGAATGAGCAGACAATAGAATAATTCAATGTGAAATCAAAGAAAATCGAATGAATTGAGAAAATCATTTGAGAAAGGAAGTCAATTGGTAAATTGAAAATAACGTGAGAAATGAGGAATTAGTTATTTAAGGAAGTATGAGAACTAATCATGGGCATATGGAGCTTTGGAAACATTTGTTCAAGTTAACAAATGCCCTACAGTATTATGGTATTGAAGATTAAAGTGATCCAAGCAAAATTGATTAATTCGTGATTATGATCATAGGGGATATTTGGAGTGTACTTGAAAAGTAAGGAGAATATTTTTGAACATTGAGATTAATCTTACATATCGTGGTTGTAAAAACAATTTTGAGGAATTATAACACCAATATTAATTATACCTTCTGGATTTGGAGATTTTATAGTATACAATGATGTTGTAAAAGAGATTAAAATAAAATCCAATGTAGCATAATAAAGTGATTTCATATGTATGGAGACAACTAAAGTCCTATGAGTTGATTATTAGATACATGATTTAGAACTAATATAGTAGTGATTGCTTTGAAAGTTTAGAGACAGTATATGTATAGGAACATCTTGGATATATATACATTTATAGATTATTAAAGTTTAAGGTAATTATCGAGTTGAGAGAATTGAATATGAGATTGAGACAATGGATATAAGTACTGAAAGACAATGATGGTACAAATGAGTATTTCCCAGTAAAGTTAGTGTTATATTTAATACATTAAGCAAAAACCGCAATAGCGGTGAAGCACGAATTCAGATACTGAGGTTATTAGATATAGTGGAAAAAGGAGCATAGAATGTGGAGTTGAATTTTAGGCAAATCAAAGTACTATTTGCTATGGAATTGAAGATCAGTTTCACATGAAATGATTACCAAAGCCCAAATTGAGGATTCAAAAATTGTGAACCTTACTAAGAAGTTGAAATGAATATGAATTTTGAGTTCGAATGGGAAGAATGATACTTTGTGATAGAAATAAGAAGTATGTGTGTCGATAAAGATGATTGAACAAAGAGATTGTTAGATAAGCATAAATAACAACCCATGATATACATCCTAGTAGGAATGTGCCAAAACAACATTTAGTGGCTAAGAATGTAGAATCAATTGACTGAATGTTTGAATTTGATGACGGTCTTAACTGTCGGAGATATGCTTAAAGCTTATATTTGGCAGTTATAAGAATATGAGATTAATGTATAGTTCTATTTTACTTTATGCATCACAATCATTATCATGGTGATTTCATTAGACTACTATATGAGGAGTTAAATGACAAAAAAGAGTCATCCATGTAGTGCCCCCTTACTATGGAGTACCCACCGGGACGCCCGTAGGTCATTCCAATACGTATCCTATGATAAGAGACCACTACTGACAACCACCG
>JAOQMR010000004.1:14654680-14667627 GCA_027563865.1 Erythroxylum pelleterianum
TCAAGAATAAATATAGTAAATACTAGTGAATTTATTATTATTAATATCCTCATAAATTATATCCAAATATATGATAGATTTTTTTAGTGTTTCAGCCTTTTAGGTTCAGGTTTAAGCCTAAAACCGCAAGTTAGAAACCTGAACCTGAACCTGAACCATGAACCTTATTTTTCAGGATCGGTTCGAACCGAACCTAAACTCAAATTCGGTTAATATTGTCTATAGGTTCGATTCATGTGGTTCAGGTCCGGTTCACAGGTTCGGAGATTTTCTTGAATACTCCTAGCAACTCTTTATACCGAACAAAAGAGTACGCCGGGGTTACAACATAAGGAGATCATAATGATGATACAAAGTTGAAAATTTAAGAGTCAGCGGGAGCTACATTTGTGTTTTTCTTGTAGAAAAATAGATGCATATTAATATTACCAACTAGCATATAGATACTGCACAAATGCGCATTAATATAAATGTCTATTTAGTTTAATTCTAACGTGTTATATTATTATATAATTTTAATGTATAAATAAATATGGGTAATTTAAAATTTTGTAATCACATTATAAATATTTAAAATGTGAGATGTATATTTTATTAAAAAGGTTAAATGTTATTATATTTAAAATATATAAGTTAGAATATCACAAATGAATAAGAAAAATTAATCAGTAAAAATTTGGGATGAAAATTTTTAAAAATTAAGGAAATATATAAATGTATAAAATATATAAACTAAATTTAAAAACTCAAACAAAATTAGTCTAAAATAAATAAATATTGTGTAATTTAAAATTTTGTGATAAGATTATTAATATTTAAAACTTTAAATGTATAATAAGAAAAGAATTATGATAGAATTAATAAAAATATATAAATTTGAACATAAAAAATGAACTGGTAAATTTAGTTAGTAAAAATTTGGAATGAAAAAATTAGGAAATGAATTATGATCATTCACAGTATACAAAACTTAAAAATATATAAGTTGGAATGTTAAAAATGGATTAGTAAAATTAGTTATTTGGCTGAAAAATAAAAAAATGTTAAATGTTTTGTTGTGAATTAAATATTATAGTTAATTAAGGAAATGAATTAAATGTTTTGTTGTGAATTAAATATTGTAGTTAACAAAAAGGTTAAATTTTGTTATATTAAAAATATATAAGTTAGAATATCATAAATGAATAAGTCAAAATAATTAGTCAAAATTTGGGATAAAAATTTTAAAAATTAAGGAAATGTATAATGTAATGTATTTGTTATAAATGTATAAAATATATAAACTAAATTAAAAAACTCAAACAAATATTCCTTTCCAAATTTTAATTTTGTTTATTTGCCATGTTGTTTTCTAATGACAACAAAATAGGAATGCAAACAATTCATTTTTTAACTTAGCTTCATATTATCTACTTCAATATAAGAAGTTAGTTTCCAAAAATCAAACTTAAAATTAAAAAGGGACTCAATCTTATTGTTATTGCTGAAGAACAAATCTTATGTTTAAATGATTTAATCATATATTAGATACTATTTATATACAAACAATAATTCACGAATTATATGTTTTTTATATAAAGTAATTAACAAATTAAAAATTCAAAGAAATAAATTTTGATCTCATTTTGTTTATTATTAGAATACAAATAACCTAAAAAAGATGATATTTGTCTATATCCCTCGGGATTTTGCAAATAAATAAGACTTATGAAACCATTCACAAAAATCCACAATAGGAGGCACATATAAATTCAGCACACAATCTTCTTCATAGTTTTTCCATAATTTTAACTTAATTTTCCCTCGCAAAACATAATAAAACTACTACATATTTATACTTTATGCCATCACTCAAGTCTCAACAAAAAACAATAGCAAAATCACAACTTAAGACTATATTTAATTGGACGTAAGGTTTTTAATGGAATGACTTATAGTGGAATGGAATGTAAATTGATGTAATATTAGAAAATTGTTGTTTAGAAGGGGTGGAAGAGTTTACAATGTAATATAGTGAAATTTTATTTGGAAGATGGATGAAATTAAATGAAATGCATGTATAATAATAGTGAATGACTATTCTGCCCATAATAGAACAAAACATATGTTAATATATCAAAACACATATTGATAGGTATAATTTGTATCATAAAAAAAATACTAAGAGTATGTTAAGTAGTACATATTTATCATTTTACATTTCATATTAAACCTCCCATATTAGAGATAACTCATTTTTACTGTTTATGATAGAATAAGATGTAATGTGAAATCCTCCCCTTCCGTCCTATTCTATTCTATTCCATTATAAACTTTCCTCGTAAACGATGGAATAATATTGCGTTTAATTACATTCCATTACTAACCGGCCTACTAAACATAGCCTAAGTCGGTGATGGGAGAAAACAATAGAGGAGCATCATGCGATGGAAGAGATGAAGCGTGCAATGGAGGAGTTGACATAGGCGGAGCAGTCGATAACGTACGAGTTACGACAATTGAGAACTGAGAAGCGGCGTACTAATGGAGAAGCAACAACAAAGGTCAACTGAGTTGAGAGTAAAGCAGATAAGGAAGGCTATAAGTGTGAGAATGAGATTGAGAGTGAACCAAGGCAGAAGCGTGGCAAGCCGTCAGGTTCCCAGGGGTAATGATTTAGGGTTTTTGTTTTCAATTAAGCCCTCAATATCTTGAATTTTGCAAATGTGGTCGGTATTTTACCGGTACTTGCGGTACCAACTAATACTATTCGAAATGATCAATATCGGCTAGTACTTAAACCCAGTACGATACCATTGAATATTGCATCATTTTCTGGTTGGTATGGCTGTGGGAGGCTAGGTTTCGTATTATTCAAGGTTGGGTTTTAGCGAGGGTTTAAACTAACTACCCATTTTCCAAATTCTTGTTACTTTCTAAGCCAAAACCAGAGGAAAAAGGTCAACCATGGGCATGGATTTAATAGATCTCATATTCGACACAGGTTGTAGGTTTGTTTACCCATCATTCAGTATCATTGCAGTTTAAGATAATTTATAAAGCCTACGTGATTACTGACCTAGTATCAAAATAGTTTACAAGCCCAGTTAATACGAATGCGGAAATGCAAGTGAGCAGTGTGTCAAATAGGACGTGATCTTCTATACCCCTCCTTTGTACCTACTCGGTGCCTCTTGCATCTGAGCCATCCATTTATGGGGACCTACATAAATGAATGACTCAGGTGTAATGGGCACAGAGTAAGTATGGAAGAAGGAGTACAGAGGATTTGAAGGCATGTCAAATGCCTAGCGATACTAGTACATTTGATTCGACTGCAGATTCTTTTCGAGTCTTATCTTTTGACTCATCAATTGACCACAATCTCATCTCTTTAGCTCTTTTATATCCTTCACATCTCTCCAGGTTTTAGTACTAAATTGAAGGGAAGAATGAACAGCCTAAAATTTGGACATCCTTTGTTCAATTTTATGATGTTTTATTTTGTCCTGTGAATCTCAGTCATTTATTTATGCGGATCCCGCGGTTATTTACGCAGGACCCACGTGGAGCCCACATAAATGAATGACTAAAATTTATGTGACAGAATAAGACACCATAAAACTAGACAGAAGATCTGGACTCCCTAAAATTTTGGTCTTCAACCTTTATGCTTCTCGTGCATAATAGCACATTAGACGGGTTATCTAGTTCACAAGAGCCCAATATCAACTGTGATTTAATCATGCTTACTTGGGTAATACTAAGTCCTTGAGATTAATTAGTGTGTTGTTGAATCTTGCTGTTGTTTAATCATGCGTAATATCACAATAGCTCGGTTGGACAATCATGCTTACTTGGGTGGACATCTCAGCATTCCCCTGTGAGTTGTTGGGAGGTTGCAAGTCAATTTGAGTTTCTCTGAATCTAACATTTGAAGTAGATGCCATAGTCTTTTGAGAGTGGTCACGGTTTCAAACGAATACAAATAAGAAAGAATGAGTTTAGCGGATGAACTTACAGGTCAGCTCGTGGAAACAAACCATGTACATGTTTGAGGTGCACTTATTAGGAATCCAGCCCATTTGACTAGGAGTTCTATACGTGAAGTCAGGGGCGTGCCGGCAGGTGCTCACTGTTAATGAACCTGTGATTCGGAGTTGGCCCAAAAGAGACTGGCTTAAAACAAGTGTTTGCGTCCTCTATAAATAGGTCCTGAACCCTGTATTACTTCAATCACTAATAAAATGAAATGAAAAATTTTACTGCAATAAATTTTCTTTTAAAGAGGAAAAACTCCAACGCTAGCTAATTCTTCACGGGGAATGATAAAACAATCAGCGCATACCTTTGGGGAGACCGCTTATGGGTGCCGAAATCAGAATGACGAGTCGTTTAAAGAAATTCACTTTCAGTCATGATAATTATATCATCCTGACAAAGACGGCACCTGGAGACAAGAATTATATGTAAATACAGTAGTTCCTTAGGTATAGGCTATGCCTATGCGAATCCTTATCTTTCAACTTGTCTGAGAAAATTTCAAGTTTTTAAATTATTGATCTAAGTGTAATCAAATTTTAAAAAATGAATCCCTCCTAATAAAGATGCTATTTCCTTGTCTCTCTCTAATTAATTTGAATTCCTTTTTCAAATATATATTATATCTTGAGAAGATTGATTTTGGAGTTCAATCAAAGATTGATGTACGGAAACAACAAATCACATTGACCAGGTTTTGTTCAGTTCAGTCCCCACTATTTTAATTCTCTATCAGATCAGACCAGTGCTTCTTTTCGTGTCGTGGGAACCCATCACACCAGTCTCCCCGAAAGACCCAGCAGACACGGGATTGACCCTGGTTAAAGAGTGCAGAAACAAGGCTGGACTTATTTATTGGAAACAAGAGGTACACCAACACGTATAATAATAATTAAGGGTAAACGCTATTCCGGATCTTTTTATTATTATTATTATTATTATAGTTATTCTGAAATTTTAATTTATTTTTAATATTTCATCTTTTATATTTATAAGATTTCTTTAATAACAATGGAGAAATATTCAAATTACAAATATCTTTTTGAAGTTTTGTGCTATAATATTAAATACAGACATTCGACTCATTCTGTATGATTAATATGCTTATAAATTTGAGTATTTTTTTAATTCTCATAACTTGACACAATGATCAAGGCATCTGGATAAATATCTACTATTCAACCGCCAAAATTTGGCTTTTTTTTTGTACAAGAAATCGTGAAAACAAGTCATTTAAAACTAATAGCGTGATATACATCTGTTATTCAAGAACATAATTAAAGAAGAAATTTGCTAAATATTGCTTAAAGTTCGAAGAACTTATCAATGACATTACATATTATTGGTTTACATATTATTAATAGTTAATCGATTAGTTGTAACTTTGGGATATAATTAGTTAGTGATGTTTTTCTTACTTTTTTATATATATACAAATTCAATGTATATGATAAAGTATATGATATAAATGTATATTACAAATTAAATTATCATAACATCATAATTATGAAACTTATATTATTTGTATATTATACCAAAATCATTAGTAGTTATTATTGTATTAAGAATGATATCAATAGAAAAAAAAAGAACTAGCACACATTACATTTTCTTCATAAAAGAAATGGTCGATTTTATAGACCAAAATATGGAAATAGTTAAATAAACATATGAGTGTTTGTTAAAGAACAAGTTTACTAAACAAATCCTATAAGAGAATTTCATTTGGTCTATGAAAATTCTCATTATGATGATTGTATAAGTATTTTTTTGACTTAAGATCTCCAAATTATCTCATATAAAGATTACAATATTTTGATACTACTTATAACTTACTACAGTCAATGACAACCCAATCGGTAGCCATTGGATATAATATGAACTATATAGAGATAGCTGAGTAATCATTATAGGAATTATCACCTTAAAGTGATTAACGAGAATATTCTATTGTTCTCTATTAGTATCGATTCAAGAAATATTTAGCCAAGGTAGAACGATATTTTAAAAATAAGTTTTCAAATGTCATTAGTTGAATCAATTACTAATGGTGAAGAACTAACATGATTGCAGTTAAATAAAATAGATATTATTTTTTAACTCTATGCTTAATTGGAATATTGTATGATGAAAGGATTGAATTATACAGAAAAATCATGCATAAAAAACTTAGTTAAAATTACTTTGACGTTCCTAAATATTTGGGTGATCATGAAGTATTACTATACATCAATTTTGACTATGGATATAAATTATTTAATTACATAATTAAAGATGAATTAGAGTAGTTTAATTTATCTAATCTTAAATATAATTTATGATTATAATTTACATCTGTTGCCGACATATTTGAAAACCTAATAAGCCACATATAAAAAAATAGTTAAAGAGAGAAAATGTTTTTAATTCAAGTTAGACTAGATTGCAAAGTTTAGGAAACTTTATAATTAAATGTAAGGTATTTAGTAAAAATGATCGATATGAAATATTGGATCTTATTTGAACATAATTGGTATTTAACTAGAATTTAAATGAAATTAACATTTATTTTAATTAAATTACTAAAAAGTCTAACAACACATCATGAACACCTAAATATTTAAAAATGTCAAAGTGATTTTGACTAACCTTTCTGTGTATGATCTTTTCGTATAATTCAATCATTTCATCATACATTATTCTAATTAGACATAGAGTAAGGAATTAATGTCTATTATATCTTGACTATAATCATATTAGTTCTTCACCATTAGTTATTAATTCAATTAATGACATTTATAAACCATTTTCAAAACATCATTCCACCTTTGGTCAGGGATTTCTTGAATCAATATTAATCCAGAACAATGAAACATTCCCCCTAATTACTTCAGGGTGATAAATCCTACCTTGATTACTCAACTACCTCCATATAGTTTATGCTACATCCATTGACTACCATTTGAGCTATCCTTGACTAGAACAATTCATAAATAGTATCAAAATATAGCAATCTCTATACATAACAAGTTTGGAGATCTCAAGTCAAAGAATCACTTATTCAATCATCACAATGAGAATTTCTATAGACATGCAAGTAATGTTCCAAATAGATTTTTTATAAGGTCAGTTCAGTGAACTTGTTCTTAAACAAGTACGCACATGGTTGTTTAAATATTTTCATACTTTAGTATACGAGATCGATTACTTCTTTCAATCTCCCACTTGCACTAAGTTAATCGTTTAAGTATCTTATACCATATCACCGTATGGCGATCATGCTATTGCAGGGACAATTGGATAATGAGATAATTGTATAATATTCTCTATTATGAGTGCTTGCTTAAATAAAGCTTTCATTTTAATTATCATCGTAAATAAGAGAAATTGCTTTAATACATCTTTGGATCTTTGATGAGACATCATCTCTTTTTACATGTCCAATGGCTTTAATATTCTACAGTACATTACTTTCTTGAACAATACAAAGAACTATATCAAGTTTGTTAAAGAACTTATTGATTCAATTAATCATTTCTACTAAATGAAAAACGTATTATGGCTTAACAACAACCATTTTTACATTAAAACCTTTCTGATTTTAAAATGATATAAGTAAAATAAACCTTAATTAGGATTTATTTCTAAAGTTAATATCCATATAAAATTGGTCTCAAATATCAACTAGTATATAGAATAATTGATATCTATTCTATATATCAACTTATATATACAAAGATAACTTAAAGTTCTATAAAATGATTAGAACATAAATTATAATAAAGCAAGAATCATAATTCATTCATTATTCCGAAGTTTGATCCTTTTTTATTATATCTATCGAATCGTCTTCGAAATTAGCTCATCTCAACTACCGTAGCTGCACAAGTATTCTACCTCTAACAGTATCCATGTTGAAAGAAATTTGTAACTATTACAGAGAGAATTATGCAAGGAAATAGAGAGAGTTATGCAAGGAGTGCTAGCTCCCTTATAACTTAAACCTATTTGTAATAGGTTTTGAACATTATAGTATTTTAATTGAAATTAAATTCTAATTTCAATTAAATTTAATTATAATTATAAAAATACCAATTACGCCATAATAAGATCAATTATCTCATATTGATTCTTATTTATTAAAGATCAATTATCTCATATTTATTCTTATTTATTAAAGATTTTACATTTAATCATAAAGTTTCTCAAACTTCACAATCAAGTCCAACTTGATTAAAATATTTTTTTTCTTTTTAACCCACTCTTTAGTCTTATGTATGACCCATTAGGTTTCTAGATATGTTAATAATGAATATAAATTATAACCTTAATCATATTGAGGATTAAATAAATTAAACTTCTTTAATTATCTAATTGAACACTTTATATCTATAGGTCTAGCAACACATCATGATCACCAAATATTTAGGAATGTCAAAGTGGTTTTGATGAACCTTTTCGTATAATTTAATCTTTTCATTATATAATATTCTTATTAGACATAGAGCATGAAATTAACGTTTACTCTTTTTGAGTCTAATTATAGCTGTTCATCATTAGTAATTGATTCAACTAATGAAGTTTGTAAATTATTTTACAAAGTATCATTCTACTTTGTCTAAGGATTTTTCAAATCAATATTAATCAAGAATGATGAAATATTCGTCTGAATTATTTTAGAGTGATAAATACTATATTGATCACTCAAATATCTCCATATAGTTTATACTATATCTAATGACTACAAACTGAGCTATCATTGGCTGGAATAAGTCATAAATAGTATCAAAACATAGCATTCCCTATACAATATAACTTTGGAGATCTAAAGTCAAAGGATTACGTATCAATCATCCTAGTGAAAATTTCTATAGATATATAAGTAATGCTACAAATGAATTTCTCATATAAGGTCAGTTCAATAAACTTGTTATCTAATAAATACCCACAAATTTGTTTAAGTATCTCCATACTTTAGTCTATGAGATTGGTTACTTTCTTTATAAGGAAAAATATAACATGTGCTTTATTAATGTATAGTCTTAATAGAATAATGATTAGAAATAATTTAGGAATAATACATAAATGCAATATGTATTTTATAATTAAAATCTAATAATAATTTCATTTGTAATGTGTAATTATCTTATAAATTTTGTCATATACATCGAAATATGTACAAGATAAATAATAATTTTAAATTATTTTATTAATAAACTATAACTGACCGATTGAGTGAAGGTTATAAACCAATAAAACAATATAGTACGAGCGATGAGAAACGAGGAAGAGCGACTGACGAATGACAATTTCAACGATGAAGTATGTTTGCGAGAATTGAGAGAATTTTTATATATTATTACATCTTATATTAAATACAAAGAGGCCTATTTATACACAAGAATAACATCCTATCTAGGAAAGAAGATTGGCTTAAGCCTAAAGCTAAGCCTATAATTAAGCCTAAAATGAAGCCTTAATTATATTATTAACAACTGGATTATATATATTAACACCCCCCCCCTCAAACTCAAGGTGGTAGAGAGTCTGCCATTTGGAGTTTGCAACAAGTTCATGAAATCTGTGTGGCGCATGAGCTTTGGTGAACATATCTGTCATTTGTTGTTAAAAGGTGATCGAAATAAGCGTGAGAGTTCCTTGGAGCACATGATGATTAATAAAATGACAATCATTTTCTATATGCTTAGTGCGTTCATGACAAACTCCATTGTGTGCTATCTGGATTGCATTTCGGTTATTACAATGGAGTGTAGTAGCGGATGAATAAGAGACCCTCATGTCCTATAAAAGCCACCAAAACCAAAGAAGCTCAGAGGTAGTGTCAGCAAGTGCTCGATATTCTGCTTTAGTGCTTGAGCAAGAAACATCGGTCTACTTTTTTTGCTACGTCATGAAATAAGAGTATTGCCTAGGGACAAAATAATAACTAGTAGTAGAGCGTCTGTTTGTTGGGTCACTTGCCCAATCCACATCAAAATATACGCACAATTCAAGGAATGAAGTATTGGAGAAATGAAGGCCATGAAACAAGGTACCCTTGACATAACGAAGGATACGAAGAACTGCTGCAAAATGAGTTGTGCGAGGAGCAAACATAAACTGGCTGACAATATGAACTGCATATGCTATATCAGGGCGAGTGATAGTTAGATAGACAAAACTGCCTACAAGTTGTTGATAGAGAGTTGCATTATGAAGAGATGTGCCATCAGTTATAGTGAAATGGGCATTTGTCTCTAGGGAAGTACTACAGATTTTATCGTCTGTGAGACCTGTATGAGAAATAAGATCAGTAGCATATTTGGATTGAGACAAATAACATCCAGAGGAATTGGAGGAGACTTTAAGTCCCAGAAAATAGCTCAAAACACCCAGGTCTTTCATCTCAAACTAATGACTTAGGTAGGATTTAAGATCATGAATGCCTTGTATATCATCTCCCGCAATGATCATGTCATCAGAAGAAGAATGTGACCTTTAGAAGTGTGGCAAATAAATAAGGCATGATCGTAGGAGCTGGATTTAAAACCAAACTGAGACACCGTAGAACTGAACTTGGAAAACCAAGCTTGAGGTGCCTGTTTTAAGCCATATAAGGCCTTGCAGAGACAACAAACCTTTCCTGCTGGACAATCATAGCCAAGTGGAGGTTGCATATACACTTCTTTAGAGAGATCATCATTGAGAAAGGCATTTTACAACCGCCAAGTCTTAGCTAAAGCAATAACTATAAGGTTGCGTACAAATGTGAGGTGAGCAACAAGAGCAAAAGTTTCTTCATAATCAATTCCATATTCCTGTGTGAAACCTTTGGCAATGAATCTAGCTTTATACCGTTTTATGGAACCATCTACCCGAGTCTTGATTTTATAGACCCATTTACAACCAGCTATAGACTTCTTTGGAGGTAAATTAACCACTTCCCATGTATTAGTGCTAGTGAGAGCTTGCAGTTCTTCTACCATTTCTTTCTGCTAAAGAGGATTAGTACTTGCCTCGTGATAGGTGCGAGGTTTGTAGAGAGAAACAAGATTAGAATAACAATGGTAATCACGGAGAGCAACACTAGGATGACTTACCCGAGTGGAACGATGAAGTGGAAGTGTGGGTGACACAGGAGTGAAAGGAACAGGTGGAACAAATTTATGTTCCACAGACGGAGTAGATTTTGGTGCCGATGCCGAAGGTTGAAGATTTTCTTCAGGAGTGGATAAACCTGCATAAGAATCATCTAGAAACAAAGTGATAGTGGACTCAGTAAAGAAAGGAGATGAAGGAGAATTGACCTGGAATTTGGATAAGGTAGAAAACATTTTGTGTTCCAAAAAAGTAACATGACGAGACACTCGAAGACATTTGGAGATAGGATCCTAACATCGATAACCTTTGTGTTCAATGCCATACCCCAGGAAACAACATAATCGGGCTTTAGGTTCTAATTTAGTGTGTTCATGAGACTTAAGAAGAACAAGTGAGCACATCCAAAAACACGAAGAGATTGATAGTTTGGAGCTTGACCATGTAAATGCTCATACGGAGTGATATTACCTATGACAGAGGAAGGAATTTTGTTTATGGTGTACACAGTTGTAAGAGTAGCTTCCCCCAGAAGTTTTCAGGACAGGATGAGGCAATAAGAAGAGCCCGAACAGTATCTAAAATGTTTCAGTGTTTATGTTATGCGCACCATTTTGTTGAGAAGTACCCAAACAAGAACGTTGAACAAGAGTTGGGAGAATAAAGTAGACAAGGATTGGTCCTTGTATTCCATAGCATTATTAGTACGAAAAATCTTAATATTGCAAGAAAACTGAGTTTTAACCATCGATGCAAATTGTGAGTAAATGGAGAATAACTTAGATCGATTGCACATAAGATAAATCCAGGTATATCTATAAAAATCATCAACAAAAATAACAAAATAACGTAATCCACGCATAGTAGCAGTTGGGGCAGGACCCTAAATATCATAATGAACCAAATCAAAAGATGCAGAAGTAACAGAATTACAGATTGGAAAAGGTAAAGCATGATGTTTAGCAAGTTGACATGAAACACATTCCGAAATTGTTTGTTTAACAGATCCTAAACAACCACTAAAGATTAAAGGACCTAGTATAGAACGAGAGATGTGTCCTAGACGCGAGTGCCATATATCGGAAGTAACAGCTGCAGTGAGAGTTGGTGTAGGAAGATGAAGAGAAGTGAGCTGAAAAAGTCGTCTAACCTTACGACCAGTCCCAAGAATCTTTCCCGTCTGTGGGTCCTGCACAGTACAACCATGACTCGAAAAATTAAGTCCAGACCAAGTTCACACAATTGACCAATAGAAATAAGATTTAACGATAGTTTAGGAACATAAAAAGTATGAGGAAAATATAAGGAAGGTTTAGAGGCAGTGCCTATGGTGAAGCAGATGGAATAGATTGTGATATAAGTGTACTTGAGTCAGATGTCATATGGTTGCAACAAGCAGAATAAAAAAATCACATAGAAGAAATACCTGGTGTGACAGACAGAACAGAAGATAAAGGAATACCATTTTTTGAGTTAAGGAAGTTGCTGAAGAATGGCTTTAATGTCTTGTATTGAGAATTTTGGAGAAGTGGGTTCATTAGAGGGTCCTTCAGTGACAGTAGCAGTAGTAAAGGTGGAAGTGGTTCGATCAAAAGGTCGAGAAGAATTGTCAAAAGTAGATGTATTTTTGGCAAGAAGCTTTCTGCACTCTGAAATATGATGACCAAATTTCTTGCAGTAGTAGCATTGAGTTTTGCAAGAGTAGCCAACAGATGGTGATGTGACTGAACGAGAGGAGGCAGTGTTGGACCCCGAACTTTTGATGAAAATTAGAAAAAATTAAAATGAAATTAAATGAGAAAGAAATTGGTGAGACAATTTATGAATTTAAGGAAATTTGATGAAATTAA
>JAOQMR010000004.1:14667727-14688093 GCA_027563865.1 Erythroxylum pelleterianum
CTTCGGTTGAGTTAGTTTGTTGTTTGTTTCGCATTCGATTCAGAATTCTGCTTTTCGATATTTCGTTTTCCGTTTCTATTTTTCGGTTGGGATCCGGTTCCTGGATTGGGTTCCAACAGGCAGCCATGACAACATTAGTAAAGGGTAAAGTTCTCTCTGCTCGGAGAGTGTTGAGACGAGTTTCTTCAAAAAGTAACTCCCTGATGACTATGTTAAGTATGGGCAAGGGATTGCGATATACTAAGGCACCACAAACTGATTCAAATTCAGATCTAAGTGTCATAAGAAGATGTCAGACACGTTGGTGATCACGAAGACCGGTATAGAGAGAAGCAGAGATAGAGTCAGGCCATACTGGATCACAAGTAGCCAATTGATCCCAGAGAGTTTTTAATTGAGAAACATAACTAAGAATGGTCTGATCTGATTGTTGATGCATCCGATGAAGACGACGATAGAGCTGAAACTGGTGAACGTCATCAGAAACAGAATATCTGGTATGCAAGAAATCCCATACCTCTTTTGGAGTGTCGAATCTACGAAATTTCAATTTAATCCCAGAGATGCACGTATTTCAAAACCAGGTGAGAATCTGATGATTCTTGCTTTCCCATTGATCCATGCGATCTGTCAATTTGTTTTCATCCTTATTTGTCGCTTTTATTGGTTTAGGAACATCACCAGTGACATATTGCCAAAGAAGACGACCTTTTAAAAAACATCTCTTGAGACTATAAATCATAGTTTGATCCATAAAAAATAACAGTGATAGGATGAAATATTCACAGGGAAACATCAGAAGTAGTCATCATTTAAAAATTTAGTCTTCACAGGCGAGAAAAAGATCAAACTAAACCTGAAACTTCATCTTAAGGACTGAATTTGAAAATTCTGATTGCAAAAATGAACTCAAAAGGGTCAAAAACCCTAGGAACCACTTTGGGTTGTTGAAAAACCGAACCTTATGTGGTTTAACCGGGCGGTCAAAGAGTTGAGTCGGTCTGGTCAACGGGTCGTGTGACTGATGTGACAGAAGCTTCGGGCGGAGCGTGAGGGCGCTTGGATGCTCCGTTCGAGGTGTGGTTGTTGGCGTTGAACTCGTATGGAAGAGAAGAGTCCGAAAATATGATCGGAATAAAATTTTGATAAAGACTGACGACACGACATAAAAACAAAGAACGCAAAAGAAATAGAGCAGATCCAAAGGAAATTCTTCGCAACAAGGAAGAATAAACGCCCGGTAAAAAAAAAAGATCTCTGATACCATGTTTGAGAGAATTTGAATATATTATTACATCTTATATTGAATACAAAGAGTCCTATTTATACACAAGAATAACATCCTATTTAGAAAAGAAGCTTGACTTAAGCCTAAAGCTAAGCCTATAATTAAACTTAAAATGAAGCCTTAATTATATTATTAACAACTGGATTATATGCATTAACAAAGTATTAGTTGACAATTTCATGGTGACGACGGGTTGGTGACATCTAGAGATAATTTGAACGGAGGATGATATGCAAAAAAATGAATGCTTTTTAAGAGCAGAAATTCAGTTCAAATGAGGACGGAGAATTTTACTATATTTTTGTACCATGTTTACATAGAAAAACATAAATCGTTTCTTATTGTAACAATTTTACGTCTACACACACACATAATAACTCTCATTAAAAAGATTTTTATAAAATATGATAATTAATCGATAACATATTCTTTTTTTTTGAATAAACAAGGAGAGTACACAAACAAAAAAATTAGTGCATAGATCGACGGGATAACGCGCCGTGCTTGTCGTGTAAAAGACCGTCCAAAATAGGCAGCGGGGGCTCCTGGAGAATGTGCAAACCGGGGCCGGAGAGGAGAGCGAGGGAGGCGAGGTGGTCCGCGCATTGATTCCCTTCTCTAGGCACATGCTGGACTTGGATCTCTCGGGCGCGATGGATGAGCCGCCGGATACCTGTCACCAAAAAGGAATCAGTAGGTAAATATATTTTTTATTTACATATTTATCTATATTTTATATTATTATTATTTTGCATATTTTATTAAATAGATGTAAGATTCAGACTGCTGAATCTTTCAAACCCCTACATTTCACCATTGTTGGCAGATAAGAAATGGTCTTGTTTGATTTTTTTCTTGAGAAAATGGATCTCACGTGCCAAATTTGATACGGAATCTAGAGAGAAACACATGGTGTGCCACCTTCCACACATGTAACAAAAACATATCTACTGACTATGATGATGCTGGCCGGGCATTGACAAGGTTGAACACTGTGGAACCGGCGTGTTGGACGTAACAATTACCGCTGCTTCCTTACTCCTGGCGAGTCGGTTGTCAGCATAGACTAAAATTACACCAACAAAATCAAAATTAGTGTAATAAAGGATCGGCGGGAGAGAGAAGAAGGAAACAAAAGAAGCCACCGAATCAGCCAATAAGAGAAGGGAAGAAGAACACGGGGACCACGAGGCTGAGAAACAGAAGAGAAGAATCCAGGAACTGAAACGTGTCTATTTCCTTGTAAGAGAAGGCCCACCATTAGAAAGTAATTTAAGTGGACAAACTGGGGATTGCCCGTAGACCATCTTCTTTAGGCAAGTAGGCCTTCAAAGGCTAAAGAGAAGGTTCGCTCCTTTCTATAATAGAAACATCCCTATATTCCTCCGAAGCACTCCTTTGTCTTTTGGTCTCTCTTAAGCTCTTTCCGGTCTCCTCCTGAAGTCAGTTCTCTTTTGTTTATATACATGATACATACCTCTCCGTCTTATATTATATATATATAAACACACACAGACAAACCCTTTCTCAGGAAATTCTACACAGCCACCTTTTTCAGTTTGTTCTTCATCTTCTTGGTTTTCGTCTCTGATTTTTATCCTGTTTTCTGCCTCCTTTTGCTTTCTTGTTTTTCTTTTCGGTTTTCTTGATTTAGTTTAAAATATTTCGTTTGCTTGAGAAAATCGACGATGACGGGGGTGTTAGAAGAAGAAGGTGTATCTCTCGATCATCTGAAGAAGAAAATGGCTGAGTTTGCTAAGGAAAGGGACTGGGACCAGTTTCACAGCCCCAGAAACCTGCTCTTGGCCCTGGTATGTTGTTTCCTGGTAGAACGTGGAAAGCTTACAGAAAAAAAAAAAAAAGTCTTGTTATCAGTTATTACTTCTATTATAATCACATCTGGTTGTCTGGTGGAACCATTTGTGAGTTGCTTTATATAATACGTCCATTCGATCTGTTTTCTTATATTATCTGATGAATCACTTGGTTTGCCTCTTCTATATGAAGAGGAAAATATTGACACGGAAGAAATACTCTACAATTGCAGTACTTTTCTTTCATTTTATATGATAGGGATTCGGTATTGACCAAAGTGGTTACTGCTGAGACCAGTTGGATTATATTTGAGATTCTTAGCATGCTGTTTTTGCATCATTTTAAGAACGGTGGCTGAGATAAACTGCAATTTGAGCCCAGTATTTTGTTTTGGTTTTCCGATTACTTGCTTATATGTCAAGTTAGGGTTTATCTTTTAAGACCGTGAATACTTTTAATCTATAGTCAAACTTGTCCAACTGTATAGATAAATCTTCTTTTATCTTGTTCTCTCACAGAAATCTTTGGAATCGTTTCTTTTTCCCTTTCTTTTTACTTTTGGTTCAATATAATAACCAAAAGTTTGGAAGAACAATCAATATTGTGATTTTGGGACATGGGTATTGCTCGAGTAGTTGACTGCATTGGCTTTACATAAAAAGAAGAAAACTTTTGAAGAAAGAATGTAACTTTTTACCGAAATGGTCTCAGGTGGGTGAAGTTGGAGAACTATCAGAGATATTCCAGTGGAAAGGAGAGGTCCCCAAGGGACTACCAGACTGGAAAGAAGAAGAGAAAGTGCATCTTGGTGAAGAGCTATCAGACGTATTGCTCTACCTTGTCAGACTGTCTGATATCTGTGGTATTGACCTAGGCAAAGCTGCTCTGAGAAAAGTTGAACTCAATGCTCTGAAGTACCCAGTAGCCATGTGCAAAGGCTCTTCCAAGAAACTCACCACCAACAATATTGGCACTGAAAGTGGTTGAACTTTCACTTGTTTTCCTAAAACACCTATCGAAGTCTTTATTTACCATCTTCCTTGATTTGTGACTACATATGCATATGGATGTATTTATGCAATATAGGTCTCGCAGAATTGGCTACTGTTTTAGCAGCTGAATGGAATCCCTCTGACAGATTCGAGATATGGTGGCGATATCATAACATTTCGCATCTGTCGTTACAGTCATACCAAACCGGTGTTTACTGTGAATAGCTTTTAGGAACAGATCCTTTCTAATCAGTCACTCCACTGTTATATTAAATTTTATTATACGAAGTTTACATAAAAATATGGGAAAAATTGACGCTAACAAAATTGGAGCATTAATTTTGGCACAGAAGATTTGTAGCATAGCTTCTATGGGTTGATGGGCACGAATGAGCTTTAAAGGACACTGAAAAGGAAGATTCCGATGAGAACTTCAAGTTTGTTTTACAGTGGCACCTAACAATAACATAGTTACGGTAGGACTTGGGAGCTCTAACATCCATATCTCAAAGAAGGTGTCAAGCAACTTGTTGGTATAGTAGTTAATTAACATTTTTTTTTTTGTCTCAGTTGCGTCAAGGGAAAGTGGTTGCCAGTTCTTTTAAAGGAATCAGACTTGTCATTTTTGAAAGGGCCAAAGAGGTATCGTGATTAGCTAATGGACCCATGTAATGATCATGATTTGCTTCAAAAGATGTTGGAATTTGTAATTGTTTTTCCTGGTGTGGTTCCATGGGATGTTTATGCAACGCTTCTATTCTGACACAGGGCACTGCACGCACTTGAAAAGAATTAAACACAACCCGTTATCCTTAGCATACAGAAGCTTACAAGGAAAGTTCAGTTTTGGTGTAAAAGCTTTTATCTGACAATAAGTTCAGAGCTTCGGGTTCCTTTTCGATTTGGAGGAAGGATTTCACTTTATATTAAAGGTTGGAAATAAGCTGCTTAAATTGATTTTTAATTTAATATAAAATTTTAAGGATGTAAATAACTGAGGTTGCTAGGAGATCATAATTGTAAGTAACATAGGTTTACCTGCGACAAAATTAACGAGGATTGGGTAAAATTAAATCTAAAAAAAAAGTATTTAAATTAAATGGCTATGATTTGATGTAAAATAAACGGCCCAAAAAGAAGCATATATTGTGCATTAGGTTCCTCTTTTGCTTCTTTTGCGCAGAATCTTTCTGCAGCCGAATATTACAATTTTATATTGCCCAAGGTTATTTAGGCCCCATTAATCCATATAAATAGTACGGGCCACTTGATGGATATTTGCTTGTCTTTGGCGTTTGGAAGTCTGAAGGTGCACGGAACGGAGTATCCCCAAACACGTGAAAACTCAAGCAGCCAATTAGCAAACCAATTTTAATGCATGACCTATACTTTCCACTCAAATTAGTTTTTGTAATCTAGCCACTTGACCATTCTCATAATCCCATCTCATTCATTATGCATTTATGCACTTTTTTTTGCCAAATATAGTTTAGTAATAGTTATTTAAAGACATTCTTTATCTTGTATATGTTTAAATATATATTATAAAATTCATTAGATAATTATACACTGAAAATAAAATTATAATAAGATTATAATTATGAGATTCATATTGCACTTATGTATTATCCCTAAATTGTTCATAGTCATTTTTCTACTAAGATTGGACACTAATAGAATGTAAAAATATTAGCACACGTTTTAATTTTTCTTAGGAAAGAAGTAGTCGTTCTCATAAGCTAAAGTATGGATATACTTAAATAAATGTATAGATACTTATTAGAGAACAAGTTCACTGAACACTTAATATGGGAAATTTATTTGGAACATTACTTGCATGTCTATGGAATTCTCATTGTGATGATTGTATAAACGATCATTTGACTTGAGGTTTCTAAAGTTATCTTATATATGAATTACTATGTTTTGATACTACTTATGACTTATTTAATCACGAGTTGTTCAATCGATAGTCATTGGATGTAGCATAACCATATGAAAGTAGTTGTGTGATCAAAATATAATTCATCATCCTAAAGTAAATAGGGGGAATGTCCCATTTTTCTTGATTAGTGTTAATTCAAAAATCCTTGGCTAAAGTGCAATGATGTTTTCTAAATTAATTGAATGAATAGTTAATTGTAAAAGTCTAATATGATTGGACTCAAAATAGAGTAGATATTAATTCCATACTTTATGTTTAATCAGAACATTATACGATGAAATGATTAAGTTATACAGAAAAATCATGAACGTAAAGGTTAGTCAAAATAACTTTGGCATTCCTAAATGTTTGGGTGGTCATGATGTGTTACTACATATCAATCTTGATCTATGATTGTACATTATTTAATTAGATAATTAAAGATAAACTGGAAGAAGTCTTAATTTTTCTAATTCTAATTATGAATTGGAATTATAATATATAATCATTGTAAATGTATTTGTGAACCTAATGGATCTCACATATAAATTGAGTTGAAGAGAGCAAAGATATTTTAATCAAGTTGGACTTTAAGAAATTTGTGATTAAATGTGAGATATTTAATAAATAAGAATTAATATGAGATATTTGATCTTATTTGGGCATAATTGGTATTTAATAAAATTATTTATAATTCTAATTAATGCTTATTTGAAATTAAAATTTAATTTCAATTAAATTACTAAACATCAAAAATCTATTATAAATAGGCTTAAGCTTTATGGAGCTAGCATTTCTTGCTTAACCTTCTCTATAAGTGCTACAAAATTCTCTTAACCTGTTTTGTAGATACTGTTAGAGGTCGAAAGCTTGTGTAGCTACGGTAATTGAGATAAACTGGTTTTTGGAAACGGTTCGAGGAACACATCAAGACAAAAATTAAGTTTCGAAATAAGTCACGAATTACGATTTATGCTTTGTTATGATTCATGTATTAATCATTTTATAGAATTAAAGAGATCTTGATTTTTGGAAGATCAAAGGTTAGGAAAAAGTTTCGTAATTATTTTGTTGTGTCCCAGATCGGATCTCGATCTGATTTCCCACTAGTGGTATCATAGTTGAATTTTAATTCTATAATTTGATTAAATGTTTGATTGCTATTGATCGAAATTGGAATTGAAAAACTCTAATTCGTATAATCAAATATGATCTGATTCTTGAATAAATCTTAAAATTGTGAATACCTAGATTGTTTTGGTGTTTTCTTTTTGTTGTTTGTGATGTTATGCAATTTCTGGAATAAATGAGGCATGAAGATGCCTATCGATTGAGGTTGTTTTTGGTTGGTGAGTGGGTTGCGATGAAGGAGTTTTTGCGAGCTGCTGTAAAGGTTGCATGACCAAACGTGGTATTGGAGAGTTGAAAAGTTCCAATGAAAACTAGATTTAGAATGTGCAAAAAATGAATCGAGAATCACAATTGGTTATGAAACTATAAGAAATTGAATAAGAATAAGAGAAATCACGTCATAATGGGTTGTGACTGAAAACTAGAAATCTAGAATAAGATTTGTGAAACCCAGAATCTGGAAGAATGAATTGGTTTGATTTTCTGATTTGCATTGAATGAGAACCATAATAACTATTTTGCGTATGTTGGATTATCTGTGTTTTTGGTGAATGTATACTGTTTGCTGGATTGCAAATCTGGATTATTGGGTTTTGTGGTTGAGTGTTGGAGCACTGGGAAAGCTTATACGATGGGTATCTTTGGGCGACTGGAGTTGGCTGTAGCATAACTGTTGCACTACCGGCAACTAGCTGTAGCAACTGCGATGCATGGAGTCTTGACGGCAGGCGGTAGGATATGGAAGGCATGGATTTGTCTTCTCTTCAGAGGCGTGATGTTGTCCTTTGCGAGAAGTGAAAGCGACAAAACCTTCCATAAAGAGGCAACTTCATAAGGCGGTAAGGAGCAATTGACAATGTGTGTTACAAGTAAAAATCGAACAGAAGAATTACATAATGGAGTTGAGTGAGAGGAAGGTTCAGAAGAGTTCAAGAGAGAAGGCAATTCACATAATCAAACGAAGAGAGAGAAGAAGGGAACAAATCTCATTCAGTTTTTGACATATCTTGTATTCGTTACAACTCGACTAAATACACGAAAGATACAATATCATAGATTAGTTCGTATGCTAACAATGGTGGACATTTATTTAAACGCTGCGCTTTGTACTACTCTCTAACGGCTACTGAAGTTGTCTCTACTCTGTCTCCTTCTTCATCTTCTTCATTTTCCTCTGTAACAATTCCCTTCCCCTTAACATCTTTGTCCATTAAATTCACCTTTGGAAAACGTCTCTGAAGGTCGAAAACATATTCCCACGTTGCACCATCGTCTGACCATTGGATGAGCCACTGAGTCATTGCGTGGTTGTTTCTCTTAGTCATTTCGCCTCCCTAGTATCGCCACTGGAGTTCGCTCAATAGGACTGATAAACTTGGGCAGCATTGAAGATGAACTACCCAACTTCATGAAAGCCTTCTTTAATTGCGAAACGTGAAAAACCAGATGAATTAATGATTCCGTAGGTAACTCTAGTTTATATGCCATCGCACCTATACGCTGTAGGACCCTGTATGAACCATGGTAAAGTGGAGCTAGATTCTGATTGTTACGCATGAGTGTTGCCAATACGACTATAGTTTCAGAAGTACCATGTCACCCACCTCGAACTCTCTTTCTGACCTTCGTGAATCCACATATTGCTTCATTCTATTCTGAGCCCGTTGTAAATAGAATTGAGTGACTTTTGTCATTTCTTCTCTGCTCGAAAAAACCCTGTCAACTTCTATTACCCTTGAATCACCTTCTACGTATGGAGTGCAAACGGGGGGTGGGTATCTGTATAGAACTTCAAACGGCGTCGCGTTGATGGACGAACGATAGGTAGTATTATACAGCCAATGCCAGCCAGTCGCCCCACTTCTGAGGTTCCTCACCACAGAAACAACGTAGATAAGTCTCCAGGATCTTATTCACCACTTCTGTAAGGCCATCCGACTGTGGGTGATATGCAGTAGAATACTTCAACCGAACACCTTGTAGTTGGAGTAACTCTTGCCAGAATTTACTCAGAAACACCGGATCTTTATCACTGACGATTGCCTCCAGCATACCTTGTAGTTTAAAAATGTGATTGAGAAACAGCTCCGTGATCTCGCCTGTGGTGTATAGATGTTTAACTGGGACAAAATGGGAGTACTTGGTGAATCTATCCACTACCACCAAGATGACTGACTTCCTTTTCGATCGAGGAAGGCCCTCAATGAAATCAATGCTGATTTCTCTCCAACTTCCTTCAAGTATTTTAATGGGCTGTATTAATCCTAGGTAAGCCGAGTTATTGTGCTTACTTCTCTGACAGATCATGCAAGCTTGAACGTAATTCAAGTCTCTCACCAATCCTTTCCAAAAGAACATATTTTGCACCTTCTTCGTTGTCGCCAGTGCCCCTGTATGCCTACCCATAGCATCGTCGTGGCTGATGGCTAGAATTTGTTGTCACAATATAGGGTAAGCTCCCACCACCGGTTGTCCTTTCCATCTCAGTAACCCATCCTTCCACTCTTACGCCCTTGTTTTTCTTTGTCTCGTCTGCAATTGCTTCTTGATGTCCGTAATTGCTTGGTCCTCCTCCCATCTCTTTTTGATTGCCTCTATCAAGTCTCCTTGGATTTATGACACTGTGAACATTAACATCTCCGAACTTGTTATCCGAGACAAAGCGTCGGCGGCAACATTTTCCTGTCCACTGCGGTATTAAACTACGAAGTTATACCCTAGGAGTTTGGGAAGCCAAGATTGTTGAAATGGGGTTGATAATCATTTTTCTAGCAAGTACTTGAGGTTACGGTGATCTGTTTTAACAACAAATTGTTTATAATTCAGATAGTGATGCCAATACCTGACGGCCTTGATGATGGCTAAGAACTCCTTTTTGTACGGTGATAATCTGTGGTGTCGTGGAGCTAGTGATTTACTGAGGAAGGCAATTGGATGCCCTTCCTGTTGTAACACCGCGCCAATTCCATGCCCGCTTGCATCTGCTTCTACTACGAAGGTTTTGGAGGAATCCAATAAGGATAGAACCGGAGCTGTAGTGATTGCTCTCTTCAGCGTCTCAAAGGCAGTTCTCTCTTCCTGACGCCAAACCCAGTTGGTTATCCTCTCTTTTTTTTAATAATTCTGTCAATGGCTTGGCTATTAACCTGAAGCCATTGTTGAAAGGTCTGTAATATCCAGTGATCCCCAAGAAACCTCGGAGCTCTGTGATCCCCTTCGGTTTTGGCCATTCCACTACCGTCTTCACCTTCTGAGTATCTGTGGCAACACCCTCCTCCGATATCGTGTATCCCAGGTATTCAATTTGGCGTGCCCCGAAAGTGCATTTATTCTTGTTCAAAAATAGTTGATTCTCCTTCAACGTCTGCATGGCTACTGAAATGTGCTCCATATGTGTTTGCAAGGATGGGTTGTAGATTAATATATCGGCGAAGAACACTAATATGAATTGGTGTAAGAATGGCCGGAAAACTTCATTCATCAACCTTTGGATCGTCGAGGGGGTGTTTGTCAGGCTGAATGGCATAACCATGAATTCATAGTGGCCCTCATGTATCCGAAATGTTGCATCCTGATCTGGTAGAACCCTGAGCGCAAATCGAGCTTGGTACACCAGCTCGCTCCATGAAGCTCGTCCAGCAATTCTTCAATTAACGGTATTGGAAATGTATCCTTAACCGTGTTTTTGTTGAGTTCTTGGTAGTCTATACACATTCCCCAGGTATTGCCTTTCTTTTTCACTAACACCACCGGCGATGCAAATGGTCCGAAGCTATGCTGGATGAACCCCTGTTTCATAAGATCACTCACCATCTTCTCGATTAAATCCTTATATATTTTTGAATATCTGTAAGGACGTATATTAATGGCATCCACCCCTTCCTTTAGGACAATCTGGTGATTATGTTTACAGTCTGATGGCAGTTGAGTAGGATCCCGAAATATTTCTACATAATCCGACAGAATAATGTTGATTTCATCAACTGCGCTCCACCGTTCATTCCCTAAACTCATCTGTTGCAGTTGAAACTCGAGGGGCGTTGTTAGTCATAACATGAATCATTGACCTCTTGATGGCCTCTCAAGAGTTTTTCGATTTCTTTGCATGATAGAATTCGTGATTTCCCTTTTGGATTTCCATAAAGGGTCATTACTTTACCTTCCCACTAGAATGTCATGGTCCTCTCTCTAAAATTGCATAAGACGTCATTGAGACCAATCAGCCATTATACGCCTAAAACCACGTCCCACCCACCCAGTGACAAAACCAGGGCATCCATGGTGAACTGAGCCCTTTACATGGCCCATGCAAAATTCTGGCAACGTTGGGAGCATTTCAACTGTAACCCGCCCCCTACTGTTATGGATATCGGCTCTATGTCCTCTAAGTTACACCCACCTCTTTTAATAACTGAGGAATCCATGAAGTTGTGTGTGCTGCCGTTATCGATCAAAGTATGGATCTTCCTCCTCTGATGCATGCCTATCACCCTCATTTGTTTGAACTCCATGTTCTCTGTACAGCCCAACATCACTTGCATTGAGACTAAAGGAGCGCCATCTTGCTCAGAATAACCCTCTGTTTCTTCCTCTTCCAGTACTACTGGTGGAGTTTTAACTCCCCGTCTCTTCCTCTGACACCACATAGAATTGTAATTGTCATTTCCTGCATTTATGACCCAATGTGTATTTTTCATCGCACCAAAAACATAATCCCTTTGCTCTTTTCTCATCAAAATCTTTACTGCTAATTTGTTTGTGTGGTTTAAACTATCTCGACTGAGGAAACGATCGATGCATGGCTGCTGGAGTAGGCAGTAACCCATCTGAACTTGAGTTCCTCTATATGTTAGAAGATGATGGGCCTCTGGAGTGAACGCTGGGTAGACCACTGTTGCTCATGTTCCTTGTAGAATGGCTTTGATTGAACAGGGTGTGACTCGCTGATGCCAGAATAATTTTTTTACTTTCTCGCTAGCGTATACGCCGGATGCAGGGAGGAAGGTTTATGCAATTTAACTGTAACTCCTATTTCTGGCCGAAGGCCTTTAATAAAGAACCCTACCAAATAATCCTCTGGTAATGACAACCGATTAGAATGATGTTCAAATAAGGTGCAGTACTCCAGGATTGTTCCCTCCTGCCTTAAGTCTTTGAATTCCCCCAGGTCGTCGAAAATCTCTGCGTTGAAACGCTGTTTCAAGGCCTTATTAAATTCCTCCCAGTCTATTGTCTCTCTTTTGTTACAATTCCGGACATATAACCTATACCATTCTTGTGCCTTCTCGTCCATATGGAGAGTTGAAACGTTCACCTTGGTTTCTTCTGATGTGTGATCCAGGGAAAAATACTACTCGCAGCGATATAGTCATAATTTGACATTGTCGCCATCAAATAATGGGAAGTCTATTCGAGTCATTCTTGTTGGCAAAGGTCTTTCTTCTTCCGTCACCATTTCTGAACTACTCTGGGACATCAGGTCTGCAAAACTGGCGTCCCCTCCAATTTTCTGTAGCGTTTGCAACATCATGTTCCTTAACTCCGACATTTCCTTCTCCACCTTCTCTGTTTTGCTGTTCATTTCGGAGAACATCCTTTCCATCAATCCTTTAAGATTGTCCTCCATCTTATGTAGTTCTACATTCCTTGTTCCTTCAGCTATGATCAACTACCAGAATCGCGTGCTCTGATACCAATTTGTTACAAGTAAAAATCGAACAGAAGAATTACGTAACGGAGTTGAGTGAGAGGAAGGTTCAGAAAAATTCAAGAAAGAAGGCAATTCACATAATCACACGAAGAGAGAGAAGAAGGGAACAAATCTCATTCAGTTTTTGACTTATCTTGTATTTGTTACAACCCGACTAAATACACGAAAGATGCGATATCATAGATTAGTCCGTATGCTAACAATGGTGGAAATTTATTTAAACGCTGCGTTTCGTACTACTCTCTAACGGCTACTGAAGTCATCTATACTCCGTCTCCTTCTTCGTCTTCTTCATTTTCCACTGTAATAGCGTGAGATGTCTATGAACAAAAACTAGGAGCAGCAGCAGGAGATTTCCAGACCTAGATTTGGAATGTGTGTAATACACGCGCCCACAAAGAAGCAGCGCATCTTTTGCAGTGCTGCCACCAATCAAAGCTTCAGGTTTTGACTTGTGCCTGACAAAAGGTGTCTGACGCGTGTAGTCCCATTTATTTTTAATATGTTTTGAACCTCCTTTTTGAATTAAATTGGTTAATTAAAAATAAGTAGGTTTCAATCCCTAATAAATTAGAAAAATCTTTTCTAATTGTTTGAAAATTGTTTTCAAGGGCTGATTTTATTAAGATTGTATAGGATTTTAGTTTAATTTTTTAAGAGTTGAATTATTAAATTAAATTAATTATTACATCAATTTTAAAATTAAAGTAATTATTTTTCTTAATATGATTAAGATTAATAAGTACATTGATTCCTAATTAATTTTAGAAAAGTAGTTTCTAAACTTAGAATTAATTATTTTCAACTACATTAAAATTAATTAATTAGTCTCCTTAAAATTAAGAAAATTATTATTTTTAAATAATTAAGAAAGATTTTTTGAAATTAAATTTATTTATTTTAATATGATTGAGGTAAATTAAATTTATGACTTTATTTGTTTAGGGAATTATTATTTAATTTGTTTAGAAATTGTTTCTATATTTATGAAAAATATGTTTCTTGATTTATTATAAAGGATATTTTTCTTGATAAAATTTTGAAAAGTGTTTTCATTTATTAATTAAGAAAAATGTGCTTTCTTTAATATTTTAAAAATATTTTTCTAATTTATTAAATAAAATTTCTAATTAATTAAGAAATCAATCTCTAAATAAATGATATAGAGAACTTTCTTAATTAAATTTAAAAGTGTTTTATTTAATTTTTAAAGTAGTTTCCTTTAATATTAGTTAATAGTTTTCTAATTAAGGAAAAATAATTTCTAATGAGATTAGAAATAGTTTTCTAATTGGATTAGAATGTGTTATTTATATAATTTTTTAAAATTATAATAAATAAGAAGTACAATTTATTGAAAATTGTTTTCAATTAAGTTTTATTAAAGGAGTTAAGATGATTGGAAATAGTTACCAAATGGATTTGAAAATTGCTTTCAAATCAAATTAAATTTCTATTTGGAATAGAAATATATTTCATTTAGAAATCAACGGGTTTAATCTAATTGAATTTCTCGAAAGAGTTGGAAATATTATTTTAGATTATGAAGATCAATAACTAGAATCAAACGAAGCTTGATGTTTTATGCACATAATTTGATTATGAGTGCATAAATTGCATACTTTATCTATATGATATCTATATTGAATGCATGTTAAATTATATGTTTTATAGGTGACATATTTTACATGCAATTTTATCTTTGATGAGACAATTTAAATGCCCCATTAAAATATTGAATATAAGTTGATAACATGATTGTTGCCTTCTATTGTTATAAGAATAAACTAGAGTTCTGTTTATTGCAGGTTTGTTAAGCAAACTCAAGGTCGCTTTACCCCGAACATGTTTAATCTTATAATAATGGGTTCTAATTATTAACTAAATTTGTGTGATTTGGATGAGCAAACTCATGATCACATGAATTTAGAGGCAGAATAAGGAATATCATATTAAATATGTTTTGGCAAGAGTTGTTACCTAATGGATCTAGGAGTCATATGAGATATGATTAATAAAATTGTCATTTATCTAATTTAAGTTTAGTTAGTTTATTGAGCAAAATCAAGATCAACTATATTTGAATGGGATCCTAGCCCACTAGAAAGATTGGAGTAATCTTTCTGAATAGTAGTGAGAGCTATTATTTCAAATAAAATAGTGAGAGTAACCAAATACATGATTAAAGTCTTAATCTCATTTGGTAGTCATGACATACAATTGATTACTTACTTTCTTACGTTTATTTTTGTTTTAAATGGAATTTACCTTGTTTAGTATAGTTGATACTAAGTTAGTGAACCCAATTTCTAGGACATAGGTCATGTTTGAGAAGAGTTCTCAAAGTTAGAAAAGAAAATTGTATACCCATTATGTAATTTTTCTATAATCCTTATTGAGGATTTAGTGAAAAAGTTTTAGATATATATCAAAATCATATACATGGCAAAATTTATCGACATTTTGAGTTGACTAATGTCTTATAAACTTGGATGATAATATATTAAATGTACGTCAACACCAAGATAACAAGATGCAAGAGGTTATATAGAGTGGAGTTGAAAGGTATATTATCTTGTTGGAATTGCTCCACTTAATTTAGCCTATTAAAAGCATAAATATGGACATAAATTAAAGACTTATCTATAGTATGATAATGGTCGTCATAAGAAGAAAAATGATTGCATGAATTTTCTTACTTATATGAGACTTGATAGAGATCACATGTATTTCTAGTTCATGCTTATGAGTATTTGATAATGCATTTAGATTCAACATTACTGTAATATTCAAAGCATGACAAGGAATAGATTCTTAAGTAGTTGATTCAACTTTATACAAATAGTTTGTATGTGTTGGATCAAAGGAGACTTATGCTTAATGTAAGTGGCAAGAATACAAAGTTGTGTAACCAAAACTATCCTTTTATACCATGTTGGTTAAATCAACATAATGAGAATCATAAAGTTACATACAAGGATATGTGTATCCTTTTGATTATGAATTGTATGAAACTTATCAAGTTGAAGAATAACCAAATCAACCTTTAGTGAAAAGATGATGACTGTATTGAATTGTTAAATCTTACACATGTGATGTGTTGGATGGAATAACAATCCTAAAAGGATAATACTTATATTTGATAAGATTACTAATGACTTTATGAGATAGTCATATGTATTAAATGAAATATTGATTTAAATTTTGAAAAATTCAAATTGTTTAAATCTAAGTAAAAATTAGGCATTGAGAATGTTGAAGCATTTCGATAAAATTGATTTCTTGAGTTTTAAATTTTTAGTTATCTATATGGAATGAGATTCTCTAGTTAATACCTTCACAATAAAATTTCATAAAAGTATGGATTTATATAAGGAGTAAAATATAAGATGAGATATTGTATAATGAAATAGTATTTCTTCTATAGCGATGCCTCATACAATGGCTTACATTTAACAGTTTCAATTGAATAAATTAGCAAGATTTCATATTAGATATGGAATATTAAGTCTTTGAAAGAGTAAAAGTTATTGATTTAAGGATGTAATGCTTAGCTGAAGCATGTATTATCCATTAAGTTTAGAACTAAATTGGGTATAAAAGGTTATGAGATGTCCAAAGGTTGGATACAATCTTACAAACTTGTTGAACAAATTGTTTGTTTCAATATACTTATAGCTATAGGAGAATGGTTCTCAAGATAATTGGTGGGAGTAAGATGAAATTTGAAAGGTTCAAATCTCATGACAACACACCCAATTGAAGCTATTGCTTTTATTGATACATTTGATGTATAGTTAAAAGGTTATGAGAAATTGAAATATTTACTTTCTTCATGAATTCAAAGAGTTTGTTTTTGAGATGATTGTGAATCTATCATATCTATAAGAAGGTCAGTAGAAGTATAAATGTTCTCTTTAGTGGGAGTATGTAAAGACATATTGCTCACAGAGAACAATAATTTTAATTTTCAATTGTTGAAAACATAATTGTCTAAGAAGAACTTTTGTTGGATATGAAAAGGTAACAACTTAATTATGAGAATTAGATCTATAGAGACAGATTGGAAGTTTTTCACTTATTCTAAGTCTAAGTACATAGATAATATACCAAAGATGTTTAATATTTGAGATTTAAAGTATTAAAGATATCCATTATTCTATTTATGAGTTGATGTTTGAGTTCAAGGAGACAATCTTAATTAAGGTTTATTTTGCTCAAGAACAATGTCATACAACATTGGAAAGGTTCCAATATAGCAATGTTAGCTAATTAAGCCATAATACATTTTTCATTTAGTGGAAATGATTAACTGGATGAATAAGTTCTTTAATGCACTTAATGTAGTTCCTTACATTGTTTACGACAGTAATGTACTGTAGAATATTTGAGTCATTAGGCATGTAAAATGAGCTAAGGTCTTATCAAGGATCTAAGTATATATTTAGGCAATTTTCTTAATTATGATGATAATTAATATGAAAATTGTAAGATTTAAGCGAGTACTCACTATAGAGAATCTTGTAGGATTCTCTCATTAAGGCACTTTCCCAATAGTAATATAATCTTCATACGGTGATATGGTATGAGATACTTAAATGATTGCAAGTGAGAGATTATTAGTTTATGTCCTATAGCCAATCGGTTTGGTTATAGTTTAGTAACAATTATTTAAAGACATTCTTTATCTTGTATATGTTTAGATGTATATGATAAAGTCCAAGAGATAATTATACATTGCAAATGAAATTATAATGAGATTATAATTATGAGATTCATATTTCTTTTATATATTATCCCTAAATTGTTCTTAGTTTTTTTTCCTATTAAGACTGACATTAATAGAACGTAAAAAAACTAGCACATGTTTTGTTTTTTCTTAGGAAGGAAGTAGTTGATTTCATAGGCTAAAGTATGAAGATACTTAAACAAACGTGTAGGTGCTTGTTAGAGAACAAATTCACTGAACACCCAAAATAGAGTAGATATTAATTTCATGCTCTATGTCTAATTGAAACATTGTATGATAAAATGATCAAATTATACGAAAAATCATGCACAAAAAGGCTAGTCAAAACTACTTTGACATTCTTAAATATTTGGGTGGTCATGATGCATTGCTAAATGCCAATCTTGATCTATGATTATAAATTATTTAATTTAAGAATTAAAGATAAATTAAAAGTATTATTAATTTATCTAATTCTAGTTATGAATTAGAATTGGAATTTATAATAATTGTCAACACATTTGAGAATCTAATGGGTCTCACATATAGAATGAGTTGAAAAAAGCAAAGATATTTTAATGAAGTTGAACTTGATTATAAAGTTTGATAAACTTTGTGATTAAATATGAGATATTTAATAAAATATGAGATATTGGATCTTATTTGGATAGAATTAATATTTAATTAGAATTATTTGTAATTATAATTAAAGTTTAATTGAATTATAAATTTTGGTAATTTTTAAATATATAGTTAAAAAATCATTAATAGTAATCCCCGTTTGATTTCACTCCTATTTTTATATTGTAATTTTTAGTTTTTCTTTTTTGTTTTCAATTTCTATTTTTATAAAATTTTAAAGAAAAAATTAGTAAAAATTTAAATATTTTATTATTTATAGAGTTAAAATTTTATTATAAAATTACATTTATTTTAAATTATGATATTTTTTTGAATTTTTTTATATTTTGAATATATTTTAAAATTTAAATTCTATTTATTAATAATTATTTTTTTACTCTCGTTTGCACCTTTCAGGATTTTGTTGACCAACCAATCATCTTTAACTTGTTAGTGCAATCCATTTTTTGTTAATGAAAAAAAACACGTTTGATGTAAAATTGAATATGTATTGGCTTCAACTAATCCAAGATTTTATCCCCTTTAATTAATTTATCATGTTTAATTAGATATTAACTTTAGATGGCTGAGAATTTCTTAAAGTTTGCTTTCTCCCCTACTCGTATATCAATCTTGGAGTCAAAAGTAATTGTTCTTTTCTACCATACGTTTTTCAAAAGGACAAAAAGAAGTGCAAAATAAAAGCAAAGGAAAACTTCCTCAACGTCTAGGAAGGGATTACATGTTGATTAGTGAGCTGGGACTGAGGTTCTTTCATTGTTAATGTTCAATAACTTTGAAGTTTAATTTTTAGCCAAACTCCGGCTCGCAATAACTAACATGCCTATAGAGAAAGGAATGACCAAGGACGTTGCCCCATTACATTTAAAATTTTTTAATTTTATAAAAATTAAAAATTTGCTCTCCATTAATTTAAATAAAAGCCTATAAATAGAGAGATAAAAATTGCATACTTAATTGACTTTTTTTATTCAAATTTTCTACCCTTTTGACTTTTTCATCATATTATGTTGTGTCTTTTTGGCTTCTTCTTCCCCTAACTCCACACCCAAAGCAAAAAACAGAAATGCTAAATTTTTTTGAACATGCAACAAGTGGGAAGCAAGGTAAGGTTTGTCTGGGCTCACATCCAATTTTTAATATGCTGTCTTATTTGTTGTTGGTTCAAGCTATGTGACTTTCTTTCTCATCTGAGGCAATTATACATAATGTTGCTACCAAAAATCCATTTTATTCATAATGGCATAAATGATATATGTGTCGGACCCCGGCCTCGGAGCCCGAATGCCCCGGGAGGCGAGCCCTGTGGAGGCCCGTTCCTGGAACATTTCTTGACCTTGTTGATCTCGTAGTTGTTGGAATCCGTTACCGGAACCCAACTCTCTTACTTAAAACCGTGAGACTTGATCATCTAGCCTTATAGGGTTTAATTCATTTAACCCAAATTTCAAATTGATTTTTCTTGTAAATCATAGCCTTATGACTCTTGTTTCATTTAAGATAAGAATCGCTTCAATTGGAGTTCTATAACTTAAGATGTCGACCGAATACTAAAGTACATTCATAACCCGATCATACTCTTCTAACCGACCACTTACTTGTATTAAATCAAAGTTCCTCAATTTAACACCAAATGACACAAATTCTTCTGGGTAGGTACCTACATGTCTCATAAATCCATGGTTTAAAAATCACTTCATTTGAAGGTCGGATGAGTAAGTTATGATCAAAACAGTCCTTCATGTTCATAACTCGATTTATATTTGACATACTTTGGT
The DNA here is from genome assembly GCA_027563865.1 of Erythroxylum pelleterianum. Lineage (NCBI taxonomy): Eukaryota > Viridiplantae > Streptophyta > Magnoliopsida > Malpighiales > Erythroxylaceae > Erythroxylum > Erythroxylum pelleterianum. Next base: position 14,687,737 of record JAOQMR010000004.1, read on the forward strand.
AAAAACGTTATAACTTTTGCTACCAATGTCCAAATGCCATCATTATTGCGCCATTTTGAAGATAAGATCCATATCTACAAATCATATTAGAGGCTAAAAATTGGAATTCGGACCCTAACTGGCTCGCGCTCGCGCCCGCGATTTAGAATTTCATACAATCCTACATACCGAGGACTCAACTTTCCCTTCTTACCGAATCTTATGACTCCCTTCCAAGGAGACGTCTTGAGGAACACCCTATCAGCCACTGCATATTCCATTTCCTTCCTGCCAACATCCCCATAGCTTTTCATTCTGTCTTGGGCTGCTTTAAGTCGATGCTTAATCAGATCAACTTTCTCAACTGTCATCTGGACC
>JAOQMR010000004.1:14688193-14698871 GCA_027563865.1 Erythroxylum pelleterianum
TAAATCTCGTATGTACTCAATCATATTATTCACCAATGTAACCATATTGTCGGATATGTACTCATAACAACTGGTCGACATAAGCTCGAGAACTTCTATATATATTACTATCAATTGTTTCATTTTTGTTTTCCCCTGCATACATTCTTACTCGATTTAGAATTATAGACGCATAGCCCTCTTGAAATTCTAATCTCACTTTACTAGCACAATCTTATTCCAGGTCATAAATTCTGAGTTCAGCTTGTCAATTCTACTTTGCTTGTATACCAAAAATCTTGTCCTTTTTACCTTTGTCTCTATTTCAAATTCAGTCAATTCATGAAAACTTTCTCACATCCATATCAATTCAAATACATATCTTCAACGAAATTTTGTTACCAAATTTGCTGACATATCTATAATTGCTGAATTCATGTCGAACATATCAGACCACAAAATTTTCTTATTTCTAAATAGCCACATCTTTCCTTATCTTACGCTCTGACAAAACATCATTCTTCTTATTGTTTCTAATAATCCAGAAACTTAACAAAAATCCATACATATGAATCATGCGATTGCAATTACTAGGATTCCATACTCATCAGAACCCTTCTCTAAGGGTGAGAAATCAAGTGGAGCAGATCCTTGCAAAACTCCTCATATTCTTTTACGAGGTAGCATTTTACTCCTTCAATGCAAACACTAACATTTAACTTACGTTTCATTCTAATCTTATTTCCTACATATATGCATGATATGCATGTCAATTAATGAAATCAATCATTTCACAATACAAGAAAATAGTCACATTTAACAATTCATACCACAAAGCATTCTAAGCCTAGGAACCCAAAAGCCTAAGCTTTGAAATCACAAGATGTTGGGCCCTGTTTTTGAAGCCCAACAATCACTCCAAATATCATATCATAAGACGTGCACTAAGCACCCTTTAAGGTTACTTTAATTAACCCTCATTTGCCATCATCTATTCAAGTACGTATCAACAAACTTTCCTTAAGCTCTTATTTTCTGACAAATCATTCTTCTTCTAACTACTTTTATCAGCTTAAGCTCTTAACAATCTCTCTTGCGCGCAACTTATACATATGCGCCCATGTAAGATCTCAATTCCGGCGCTTTGATACCATAACTGTTGGACCCCGCTTCCAGAACCCAACCCTCTTATGAAAACATGAAACGTTGAGCGTGGATATTACCTCGAAAGGTTCTTTCATTGAACCCATATTAGACATTTTCAATTCTTATTCATTACTTTTTCTTTTTTCATAACATCCCAAAAATTTGCTCATAATTTGCTCAATGGTGTGCACATACAAAACAGTCACTATGCTTGAACTCAATTCTCATGTTTACGAATAGAATTTGGAAACCTTCAAATCGGAATTTCAACTTGACTTCTTCATATAAATCATAGCTCTAAGTCTCTTGTTTAATTTGAAGAAAGAATCACCTCAATCGGAGTTCTACAACTTAAGATATGCTTAAAAAGTCTAAAAGGGCTCATACCCTAAACAAGCTTTCCTAACCGACCTCTTACTTACTTTAATGCAAACTCTCTCAAATCAACTCCAAATGATACAAATTTCTACGGAGAGAAAGATACATATCCTAGAAATCTATTGGCCTAAGAATCTATTCAATTGCAGTTCGGATGAGGGAGTTATGTCCAAAAGAATGAATCATGTTTAAACCCTAAATCGTTTTGTACCTCCCTTGGCACGATTGCGATAACTTTTTCTCCAAATGTCCAATTGCTTTCGTTTTTGAACCATTGGAAAAAAGACATCAAGATCTACAACTTGTATTAGAGGCCTGAAAGGAAATTCGGCCTCGAAACTGGTCAAAATCGCAAATTACTGAAGCTAACCCGAGGATGTCCGTTAAACCGACATGCATGTCTGTTTAATGGACATGGACTGGCCAAACACACCATTTTCACCCGAGAAAGTCCGTTAAACGGACTTCCATGTCCGTTTAACAGAAATACACTAGGCAAAGGGGTCCAAACTCTTTCCAAAGTCTCTCCAATGCTTCCATCTTCCATCCTAACACCACATAAACTGATAATCTCCCCAGAAATCAATCCTTCAAGTGTAAAACCACTTCATAATCATTCAAATACCAATTCAAATGCATCAACTTCCAAATCTCAACTCAAAACTCATATCATATACAACTCACATCATCCATCAAAACCTCAAATTCATAATTCCCATTCAACATCATCCCTCATAATGCTCATAACCTTCACATTAATATCCAAAATCATTACACACAAGCTTTCCAACTCAAACATGTTATTCTACCACAAGCAACTATTGGCAAACTCAACAATTAGAAAAAAAATACACATTTAACATACTCAAATTTTGAAAATCACATGATCATACAAAAGGAAACTTTCCAAGTTCTCATTTCATTTCCAAATCAAAATGAAGTTCAAACAAAGCTTTGATACATAGCTCTAATTACATATTGGTTTTTCATCAAAGTCTCAACACAAGTTACAAAATACAATAGATGATCAATGTTCAATATGCTACTAAAGCTATCCAAAAGTCTAACTATCAACTTAAAAGAAAAACTACATATCTCGGAATTGGTCCAAATGTCTTGCAAGGATTTACTGGTCTTCTTGATCTGCACCTGAGGAGAGGAAAACATGGGTTGAGCTTCACAGCTCAGTGGCTAAACTATCTATAGCCATTGGCTTTGAGGGACACAACAACCATACATATATATATATATATACATAACCATTCACGTAACATGCACTACTAAATGAAAGTAAAAAATCACATTTCTTAATTCATAACATCCAATTCAATTCAAAGCATAGCTTACAACTCATAATGCAGATGCACAATCAAACGGCTCGAGGGTTCCGTGGAACAGAACAGAGAAACCGAAGTTTACCCCGTGAACAGAACGAGTCCATTTTTGGATCTCATGGGCCACAAGTGGGCAGCTGGGAGAAGGCTTTACGTCGACGTGCACGTGACTACAGAACGGTTCCTCTCTCGCCCAAACAAAGCACATAATCACATTTTCATATTTTCATGATTTTTTCTTCTTTTCATTAATCAAAATGCCATAATACAAGGCATAGCATCATCATTCTCAAATCAATCATTCATATTCAAAATGCCATGATTCAATTCAATGGCATAACAATCATCTCAAAATGTCAAGCAATTATCAATGCCTAAAATGTGATAAAAACAATTCCAATCGTTTTATCATAAAGGTATTCATCATAATGAAATATTAACAATTCATACAAGTCATTTAGCACATAATCCACACATCATGCATTTTTCTCATCTCGCACAACAACTATAAATAATTTCCCCACCTTATACGAATTTATTGCCCTAATAACCCTGTGTTATTCAAAAGTTGCTAAAAAAACCCTGACATATAAAAATTAGCAAAAAAAACCCTGAGTTGAAATTTTATTAACTCACAGCCCCTTAACAACACACGGCTAAGGGTTTTTTTTGCAGCAAAATTGAAAACATAAGGTTAATAGAGTAACATTTTATATCTCAAGGTTTACTTAGCTACTTTCGTATAACACAGGGGTCGCTACAGCAATTTTGTCCACCTTATACACTTGGAAATCTAAATTCAATGGCCTCCTTCCTCTTACCCTTGAATAGACTCTTGATTTCCTAAACATAATAACAAAATTCCCTGAATTTCAATTTAGTTGAAAAATCCCCAATTTCCATAATCACCATAAACCCTAACCAAGCTCTAATCTAACCCATCCACAATCAATTTAGGTTAGAAAACTCAACATCTAGCTTAGAAACCCAAAAGCCCGATGGCTTTCATCATCTTCTCCTTCGTCACTAACCCCTTTCTCACTCTAGGGTTTTCTCCAACACAACACCACAACCCATTTCTTCAACAAACAAGATAGAAAGAGGAAGAACTTACCTTAAAAGCCTTGATTCCTTCTCCTTTCCATGAAAATCTCCTCCTTTGCCCTAGCTTTTCGATTTTTCTTCTCTTCTTCTCTTTTCCATTTTCGTTCTCTTCCTCTCCTCCTTATGGTTCATGACATCTCCTCCCCTCTTCTTCTTATTTCATTTATTTCTAACTCTCATTTTAACCTATTCTTCCAAAATTACTCCTCATTAACCTTGTCTTTCCCATTATGCCATCCTTTGGTCCCTTAACTCACATCTTATACTTCTAACTTCTTAACTAATTATCATGGAACAATTGAAGGAATTTGCTAACACTTCCTTCTAGAAAAATGTTCCTCATAGTCTTAATTTTCTAATCACACAAAAATCATTCAATTTGGTTTGGTAATTTGAGAGTTATGTCCCAAACACTTCTGAACTATCCTTAGATTGAAACAATATTTTGTGCTCAATTTCCATCCAAAAATTGAAACTCTTAATGCCTGAATTAGAACTCAATTTATTTAGATCATTTGTAGCCCTATTTCTCTAGTTTAATCCAAATCAAAAATCATCTCATTTCGATAACTAGAGAAAGAGTTATGGCTAAAAGACCGAAGCATGTTCAATGTAACACTTTCCAACTTTTAACTTTCCACTTTTCACATATACTAGTTCTAAATTCCAAGAACCAATTTGGGATCCAACAGGTTGTAGTTTAGTGACAAATTATTTAAAGGCATCTTTGGTTGTAGTTTAGTGACAAATTATTTAAAGGCATTCTTTATGTTGAACATGTTTAGATGTATATGATGAAGTCCACGGGATAATTATACATTACAAATGAAATTATAATGAGATTATAATTATGAGATTCATATTGAATTTATGTATTATTCCTAAAATGTTCCTAGTCATTGTTCTATTAAGATTGGACATTAATAGAATGTAAAAAGACTAACAAACATTTTGTTTTTCCTTATGAAGGAAGTAGTCGATCTCATAGGCTAAAGTATAGAGATACTCAAACAAACGTGTGGGTGCTTGCTAGAGAACAAGTTAACTGAACAGACCCGATATGAGAAATCCATTTGAAACATTACTTGTATGTCTATGAAATTCTCATTCTGATGATTGTATCAGTGATCCTTTGACTTTAGGTCATCAAAGTTATCTTGTGTGGGGATTGGTAGGTTTTGGTCCTACTCGTGATCTATTTTATCAAAGGTTATTAAACGGTAGTCATCACCCTAAAGTAATTAGGGAGAATGTTCTATTGTTCTCGACTAATATTGATCCGGGAAATCCTTGGCTAAGGTGGAATGATATTTTGTAAATAGTTTACAAATATCATTAATTGAATCAATAACTAATTGCTGAGAACTAATATAATTGGACTCAAAATAGAGTAGACATTAATTCCATACTGTATTACTAATTGGAACATTGGTTGATAAAAGGATTGAATTATACGAAAAACTCATGCGCACAAAGGTTAGTCAAAACCACTTTGACATTCCTAAATATTTGGATGGTCATGATGCATTGCTAGACACCAATCTTGATCTATGATTATAAATTGTTTAATTAGAGAATTAAAGATAAATTAAAAGAAGTTTTAATTTATCTAATTCTAATTATGAATTAGAATTATAATTTATAATCATTGCCAACATATTTGGGAACCTAACGGATCACACATATAGAATGGATTAAAGAGAGCAAAGTTAATTTAATCAAGTTGGACTTATTTGTAAAGTTTGAGAAACTTTATGATTAAGTATGAGATATTTAATAAATAAGGATCAATATGAAATATTGATTCTTATATGGGCATAATTGTTATTTAATTAGAGTTATTTGTAATTCTAATTAAAGTTTAATTGAGATTAATATTTAAATTCAATTAAATTACTAAAACGTTTTAAGCTTATTATAAATAGGCTTAAGCTCTATGTAGCTAGCACTTCATGCTTTACCCTCTCTGTAAAAGTTACAGAGTTCTCTCAACCTATTATGTGGATACCGTTAGAGGCCGGACATTTGTGCGGCTACGGTTGTTAAGGTGGATCGATTTCGGAAACGGTTTGAGGGATACGATAAGATATAGATCAATATTTGAAAAATAGTACAAATTAAATTTCCGCTTTTTTTTATTCGTGTTAATCAATTTATAAAATTAAATAGATCTTGGTTTTTGGGAAATCAAAAATCACGGAAGAGTTTCGTGATTATTCCGCTACGGTTGGATCACCATCACTCTTATTAATTTTTTTTTCACATACCCAAGTTTGTTATAAACCTTCTCTATGTAAAGTAATCAACTAAAATCATAAAATATCAAGCCATTTTTGGCCCTTCCTTTTGTGAATTTCAATACCAAGATTTAGGGAATAAGATTAGACCTGCTAAAGAGAAGGACAAGCTATATTACTTAGATACTCCAAATGAATTGCATACTAATAGTAGTAACTTATTTTTATCCCTATTATCATCATCAAAAAGGAATGTCATCTTGCCTCATCATTTTTGTTGGGGTCATCCATCATTTACAACTTTAAAAATCATGTTTCCTTCTTTATTTAATGGAATAGATGTAGGGAGTTTTCACTATGTTGTGTGTGAATATGTAAAACACACTTATGCTTCTTTTTTAATTATAAATAAAAGAGCATCTACTCCTTTTTATCTAGTCCATAATGATATTTGTGGTCCTACCCCTATTCCTAAAATGATTGGTTTTAAATAGTTTATATCCTTTATTGATGATTGCATTTGTGTTACATGAATTTTCTTATTGAAAAATAAATCTGATGTGAGTAATATTGTCCTAAGTTTTCATTCAATGATAAAAAATCAATTTGGTGACAACGTTAAGCAATTTTGTTCTGACCAAGAGATTATTTTAATTGAACTTGTTCATCATATTTTCAAAAGGAGGGCATTATTCATAAGTCATCTTGTGATTATACACCTAAACAAAATTGGGTGGCGAAAAGAAAGAATGGTCATCTTTTGAATACTAATAAAGCACTATTGTTTCATCATAATGTACCTAGACATTATTGAGGGGAAGCTATTTTTACATCTATATATATAATCAATAGGATGCCTTCAAGTGTTTTGTATTTAAAAACTCTATTGCAATGTCTTTTCCTTTTCTATCCAAATGTTAAAATTCTAATAACTTAGTGTTTAGTTATACAATATTTTTTCATATTTATAATCCCCAACAAGATAATTTAGAACCTAGAGCTGTCAAATGTGTATCCATATGATACTCACTTATTAAAAAAGGCTATAAATGTTATGATCCATGCTATAAGAAAATAAATGTATTTGCAAATGTAACATTTGTTGAAGCTGTACCCTATTTTCCTCATCCTTATCTTTAACGAGAGTGAACATATAAGATAAGGATACTAGTGATAGCTTAGAAAATTTGGTACTTTATTTCTCATTATTACTATCCTCTAACAATCCAACATAGAGTCGAACACAGAATCCATGATGCATGATAAAAGAGCTATAGATACTAATGATGATGATAGGAGATTTAGAATGGTTTATTTAAGAAAGCCAACTAATGTTCTTAATTCATAACAATCCAATAATTAAATCTGAATCAACCAATCCATGAGGTATATGAGATATCTTAACCCTCTTAACTTGGAATGCATAGTGAGCCACAAACTTCAAATGATGATAGTGATTTATGCATTGCCTTGATGAAAAGAACCTGAGAGTGTACCAAGAGACGTTTATGCCCCATATCTAACAAAGTATCATTTTGTAAATTTTCACATTCCTGTAAACTTTTCTTACTAGCCTAAATATTATTCCTATACCCAAGACCTTATCTAAGGCTTTATTTAATGAATAATGGAGGAAAGCTATGGAAGTGGAAATGGATGCATTAGAGAAAAACAACTCCTGGGAGTTAGTAGAATGATAAAAAAAGAGTAAACCAGTAGGATGCAAATAGTTTTTTACCTTTAAATATAGGGTTAATGGATGTTTGGAAAGGTATAATAAAAGATTAGTAGTTAAGGGATACACCCAAAAATGAATACTGAAAGAGTTATTTTATCATTGACAGCTAACTTTTGTTAGGAATTGCAGCAATTTGACGTAAAGAATGAATTTCTTCATGGATATCTAGAAGAGGAAATTTACATGGATATCCCTCCTGGATTCGATAAGGAGGTGGTAGCTAATAAATTTTGTAAGTTAAAGAATGCACTTTATGGTCTGAAGCAATCACCAAGGGCATGGTTTCGTAGATTTGCTAATGTGATGTGTAATATGGGTTATAGAAAAAGTCAAGTTGATCATACACTATTTATTAAACATTCAAATTCAAGGGGAGTTATATTTTGTTAATTTATGTTGATGATATAATTGTGACTGACAATGATGAAAATAAGAGAAAATCAATAAAGGATCATTTAATTAGGTAATTTGAAATAAAAGAGTTGGGAAGCTTGAAATGTTTTCTTAGGATTTAATAAGGATTTTTTTCTCATAACAAAATATGTTCTTGATCTTCGAAAATTAACCGGGAAATTAGCTTGAAAACCAACCCGTACTCTTATAGAACCTAATCATAAACTTAGTGAAGCTAAAGAAGAGCCCATTGTTGATATGAAAATGTATCAATGCTTGGTTGGAAAACTCATTAAACTCACATACAACTTCAAGGCTAGATATAGCATATGTAGTTAGGGTTATAAGTCAATTTGAAGGGATATCTTTGAAAAGCGATTTTGTTCTAGAGAAATAATGTGTTTTTTGTTGAAGTGCATAATGATATTGATTATGCAAGTTCACTGATTGATAGAAGGTCAACTTCAGGATATTGTATGTTTTTTAGTGGCAGTTTTATAACATGGAGAAGTAAGAAACAAAATGTTGTAGTTAGATCGAGTGTAGAAGTAGAATTCAAATCATTGACTCCGATATTTGTGAGTTATTGTGGTTGAAAATTTTGTTTAATATTTTAAAGGTAAAATGGAATGGCGCAATAGAGTTATATTGTGATAATAAACCAACAATCAGTATTATACATAAGCCAGTGCAACATAATCGGACAAAGCATGTAAAGATTGATAGACACTTTATTCAAGAAAAATTGGAGTGGGTTAATTTACACACATGTTCTTACAAAGGGGCTAAGCACTCAAATGTTTTAGAATATTCTTAGCAAGTTAGGAATGATAAATCTATATTCACCAAGTTTTAGGAGGGGGGAAAAACTATATACATTTTTCATAGTGTATAATTTCGAGACTACTTTAAGAAGTCTCTTGTTTACATATTTTAATTTGGAGATAATATATATAGGAAAGCAAAATACAGATATGTCACTACAAGAAAACAAGGTATTCTACAAATTTTTTAAAACGTCACAGAATGTCAAAAAACGTCACAAAAAATGTTGCGAAATATGGTGTAGACAAAAGCTTTTTGCGAAATTTTATGTAAAGAGTCACGAAAAACACTGACATTCTGTGACGTTTATAAAAACGTCACTGGAAGTTTGAAAAATCAGCGACGTTTTTAAAACGTCGCAGAATGTTAGAGATTTTACGACGTTTTTTTGGAAACGTCGTGGAATGTTAGAGATGCTGCGATGTTTTTTTGGGAACATAGCGGAAGACATTCTGCAACGTTTTTAGAAACGTCGCAGAAGATTATTTTTATTATTTTTTCCATTTTCAAAAATCATATTAATTTAATAATTATTTAATTTTAATAATTATTTTTAAAAATACAATTTTTAATTCTTATTTGTTTAATAAATATTCAATATTATTTATAAATTTTATTTATTTAATAATTCTTCAATTTTTTAGTATATCATTAATTTTAATAATTATTCATGGATCGCAAGAATTTCATACCTGCAGACAATATATTATTTAATTGCAATTCACAAACATATTATAATGCACTAATTAATATCAAAATACACTAATTGTAATTCGCAAACGTGTCATAATACACTAATTAATCTGAAGGTTCATCTATCATCTGACTACCAAGAGTCCTTTGTTGAAAGAACATCCATCTGACACTGTACAAGTTTGTAAGACATAAGATATAGAAGAAATGTTGTGGGTAATTTAGAGAGAAGAAGTAAAAGTATATCAAATGCTAAGTGCTTGTAGTTATGAGATGATTGAAGAAGAGATCCCTCTATGACAACTTCATTAAAAGCATAGATATTATGTGAAACTTCTTTCTTAAATGAATTAGACTTCTGATTTTTCTTGTGCTTCTTTTGATTACTACAAGATGACACTATGTCTTCACCACCAACAGCAGTGGAGCTTCAAGTACATGACTAACCAAAGCTTAAAGCAAAGTATCAGGATTCCCAACAGCAGTGGCCCTTTCAATCGATTCACGAAGCTGTGGAGCTTCAAGTACATGACTAACCACAGCTTCACTTGGTGATGCGGAACCCCAAGACTTTTAATCGACCCTTAGAACTCGTTACCAATCAAAATAGAATTTGTTTCTCAACAAAGCAATCAGGATAAGATTTGTTCTTACACCCAAGAAACTTAAGACAAGAACCCAAGTTAACTTGTAGAAATCCCCTTAAACCCAATTAAACACTCAAGAACACAAGAAATAGGAATTAAATTTGATAACAAAAGATAAACTCAATTCCAATCAATAAGAACACCTTGTGCATAAACATAAAAGAAAGCAAACTCTCTTTCATTCAGATTTGAAATTCGAAATTA
>JAOQMR010000004.1:14737289-14748419 GCA_027563865.1 Erythroxylum pelleterianum
CCCCTTCATAGCTTGCCACTAGTTGTTTTACCCACTCTGGTTGAGTAGTAGTTATGGCATGTAGTTCTGCTTCTTCTAATTTAAACTTCCTAGACAGAGCATCTGCTGCTTTATTCTCCTGCCCTTTTCTGTATTGAATGGTGTAGTTAAGACCCATGGGTTTAGTTAAACTCTTCTTCTGTATCTGAGTTTGAATCCTTTGTTGCAGAAGATATTTTAGGCTGTAATGATCTGTCCTAATAATGAAGGATGAAGCTTCTAAGTAATGTCTCCATTTGTCTACAGCTGAAGTGATTGCCAATAATTCCTTCTCATAAATTGATAGGTTCTGATTCCTAGGACAAAGAGCCTTGCTGAAGTAGGCAATAGGTCTCTTCCCTTGCATGAGGACTATTCCAATTCCACAGTTGCTGGCATCCGTTTCCAAGATGAAGGGTTCTTGGAAATTTGGGAGGGCTAGCACTGGGACTGTTGTCATAACTTCCTTTAATTGGTGGAAGGCTTGTTCTGCTTCTTTACCCCAATGAAATTGGTCCTTCTTGAGTAGTGCTGTTAGGGGCTTACAAATCCACCCATAATTCTTGATGACTTCCTGTAGTAACCTGTGAGACTAAGGAAACCCCTTAGGGCTTTGACATTAGTGGGTGTCGGCCAATCCAACATTGCCTGGATCTTTGAAGGATCAGTAGCTACTCCTTTCCTGGATATAATGTGCCCTAAATATTCCACTTTGTCTACACCAAAAGCACATTTCTTCTTTTTGGCAAATAATTGCTGTTGTCTCAAGATTTGTAACACAACCCGTAAGTGTCTCTTATGAGTTGGAATGTCGAGACTATATACTAGGATATCATCAAAGAAAACAAGAACAAACTTGCGTAGATAAGTTGCAAATACCTGGTTCATCAATGCCTGAAAAGTTGCAGGGGCATTTGTGAGACCAAAGGGCATTACCTTGAATTCATAATGCCCTTGATGAGTCCGAAAGGCAGTTTTGTGAGTATCTGTGGTTGCCATTATGATTTGATGATAACCCGAGGTTATGTCAATTTTTTAGAAGATCATAGCTCCATGTAACTCATCCATCAAATCTTCTACTATAGGAATAGGAAATTTATCCTTGATGGTGATATCATTGATCCCTCCATAGTCTACACAAAACCTCCATGTGCCATCTTTCTTTTTGACTAGCAGTGCTGGAGAAGCATAGGGACTATGTCTGGGTTGTATTATTGATGCTTCTAACATTCCTTGCACTAGCCTTTCAACTTCTGTTTTCTGGTAGTAAGGGTATCTGTAGGGTCGTAAGTTGACAGGTTTTGAATGAGGTTTTAGGGGTATTTGGTGGTATAAAGCCCTGTGTGGAGGTAAACCTCTAGGTTCTTCAAAAACATCACTATACTCCTCCAAGAGTGCAAGTAAGTGGGGTTTAATTTCCTGAGGTTCCTTTTCTTCAATTAAGAGGAAGATGTGCCCAGCCATGCCCTTGATTCCTTTCTTAAAAAGTTTTTGGACCTTTGTCCCTTTGAGAATTTGAAAAGCTTTGTGCTCCTTTTGAGCCCTCAAAACCACTCTATCTTCACCATTGTTCACAGTAACTTCTCTGGATTTTAAATCAAAGCAGACAGGGTTGTGTGCTTCCATCCAATCCAACCCCAAAACTAACCCGCAACTCCCCAAATTGAGTATCTTTAGGTCTGCACAAAATTTATGCCCTTGCATCTCCCAAGTGAAGTTCTTAATCTTGTGAGTGGATGTTACTTTTTCCCCATTAGCAACTGTCACAGTTAATGGTGTTATTTCCCCCTTGACAGATCAAGCATTCGAACTATAGTCTCATCTATGAAGGAATGAGTACTACCCGTGTCAATTAAGACACTCACCTCATGATTTCTTACCATTCCTTTGATTCGAAATGCATTAAGTGAGGATTTTCCACTTAGGGCATTCAACTGTATTACTGTATCTTCATTCCCATCATTAGCTCCTTCCATAACAATTGTTGTCCCTTCCTCTGCCATTTCCTCCTGATCTTCTTCCTCTTCCATTTCTTCGATGAGCATATGTAAGATCTGTTTAAGTTTGCATTGGTGACCTTGAAAATATCTATCCCCACACTTATAACACTTTCTTGGTTCTCTGGTATATGCAGGTTTAGTATTGGTTGATTTGTTGAGGTTAACTGCTGTAGTTTTGTTGTTTGTGGATGGGCTGAGATAGTGAGGTTTGTTGGATATAACTGAAGTGGTTACCTTGTTTGCATTGTAGGTTTTGGAGAGTTGAGGTGTCGGGCATTTATGAAGAGCTTTATTCAGCTTTGCTTGTTCATAGGCTTTTTGAAGGGTGGATGGTTTAAACCTCTTGACTGCCCATCCCAAGTCTTCTTGTAGGCCTCCAATGAACACTTTCACCAGGTATTCTTGTGTTAATCCAGGAGTCATTCTTCTAACAAGGGACTTAAGTTCTTCAAACTTCTCCTGGTAAGCCTCCACCGTGTCTGTTTGTTTGAGTCTGTGGAATTCCTCCACAACATTAGTTTCAGTATAACTAGTGAACCTGCTATATAATTCCTCTGTAAACTCTTCCCAACTCAGTTCTAATTTTCCTTCTTTCCAGTCTTGATACCAGATATCCGGCTTCTCCTCCAGAAACATGGCTGCAGATTCCACCTTGTGTTCATCAGGTATGTTCTAGATCTGGAATATTTTCTGACACTTTCTAATCCATAACCTGGGCTGCTTGCCATCGAAATGACTGAAGTCCATTTTGGGCCATAACATATTGGGTGTTTGGAGTATTGGAAAGGCATTGGTGGTCTGAGAATCCGGTGTTGAGTTTGTGGTATTATTTGTGGATGTATGCTTGGTGTTTGGTATTGGTAGGGGTGGTGAATGTAGTATTCCAGCATATGTTCTGGATGAGGGTGAGGCTGTGGTAGTGGTAGGGCGGATGTTGATTGGTTTTGATGGTTTCTAGTAGGGCTAGTATGGATTTCTAGTTTTCTTCAAGTCTTTTGTTGGTCTCAAGCTGAGCTTTGGTCATCTCTGCCTGCATGTTTTTCATTTGTGTTTCTAATGCCTTCACTTGTTCATCCAAGGTCTTCAGTCTGATACCTTTGTGAGCCATGGCAGCTAGAAAGCTCTGATACCAAATGTAGTATACCAGCTGATTCGGGTGCACAGAATAGGGCAGGAAGAAGAGAACAATCGAGAAAAGAGGGAGAAGCAGAAGAGAGCAGGAGGAAGAGTGAATATAGGATCGGAGAATTTTGTATTGATTTTCTTGTTATGTCCCTAGGACAACTGTAGCGTGACATATATCCTTATGTAGTGAGTTTGTTGTAACCGTAGAGCTATGAATAATAAAAAAGAAAATGATTACAATCAACAATTATGCTTGCAACGGTTTGTTCCTTAGTAGACCTTAAGCCTTGTAGTAAACTTCATAAGCCCACTCCTAATGGGTCATAACACACTACCACACTCTTCTCCATCCCCAACACCCACATCTTCTTCTCCACAACCCACGGTACAGTTACCCACAAATCCTATTCCCACTACCCTATCAACTCATCCAATGATCACAGGAGGCAAAGCCGACATCTTTAAACCTAAGCAAAATCTCTCTCTTCTTAACCATGTGTCACAGTTGCCTCTCAATCACAATACCGCATCTGTCAATTCCTGACGCAGTGAGTAAAGCGTAAACACATAATTTTCAATCTGAAACCAGAAATTCAATTGATAGAATTCCCAAAATATGAAGTTTTTTTAAAATCGATCTCCCAAAATAGTATAGAAAAGAGTTTAAATAGGTCTCAAACCCTAAAACACAAATAACTAAAACAATAGAGTAAAACAATAAAGTTTGACTAAGAAAATGGTTGACTTTTTTTTTGTTGAAGTCCATCAAATCTGTAAACTCTTTTGTTTGGACTTCTGGCACGCAACCCACTCTTGGAAATCATCCGCAACATGTTCCATGTCCGTCTCCTCCACTTGAGAAAAACTCGACCTCGAGTTAACAGTATCATCAGGATATAACGGCTCATCCGATGGGTAGTACTTGTAGATGTCTGCTACGTTAAATGTCTTGGAGATCCCCATACTATCACCACATAAGCATTGTCATTGATCTTCTTCAGAACCTGGTACGGACCATACTTCTTCGGTTGTAGCTTGCTATAAACGCCCACTGGAAACCTTTCTCTCCGCAGAAATACCATGACCTCATCGCCAACAGAAAAACCTGCTTCCTGCGATGCCGATCAGCTGCCTTCTTGTACTTTGCATTAGACTCCTCCAGCTTCTACTTAACCTCAACATGAACAGCCTGCCAATCGTTCACCATCTTCTCTGCGGCAACACTCTTAATGGCAACATTAGGCATATCATTTAGATCAATAACATGCTTAGGAACTTTAGTATAAATAATAGAAAAAGGTAATCTCCTGTTGAACTATAGACTGCATTGTTATATGCAAACTCTGCCTGAGTTAATGCAAAATCCCAATGCTTTGGTCTATTGCCACAAATGCTCCTGATTAAATTACCCAGAGTCCTGTTCACCACTTCTGTTTGACCATCTGTTTATGGATGAGCTGTGCTACTAAAATTTAACATCGAATCAAACAACTTCCATAGGGTCCTCCAAAAATGCCCAAGGAGCTTACTGTCTAGGTCCGAAGTGATGGTTTTAAGGGCCCCATGTAAACGCACCACCTCCCAAAAGAACAATCGGGCAATATCTGATGCATCTAAAGTCTTCCCGCAGGGAATAAAATGCACCATTTTCGAGAACCTGTCCATAACTACAAACACAGAATCCCAACCTCTTTGTGTCCGAGGAAGACCTTACACAAAATCCATGGACAAATCCTCCCAAATATTATCAGGAACAGGTAAAGGCATGTACAAACCTGTATTCTGTGAGTGGCCTTTTGAAGTTTGACACACATAACAACGTTTTACCATGCTGTAAACATCCCCACGCATCCCTGGCCAAAAGAACCTCTCTCGAATAGCAGCAAAGGTTTTGTCTCTACCAAGGTGTCCAGATAGAACTCAACCATGCAAGTCACGAATTACCTTCTCCCTTAAGGAAGAATTGGGAATACAAAGTTGATCTCCCTTGAAAAGAAAGCCATTTGTAACATGAAAATCCTCTTCAGGTTGGTTCTTTGAACACCTTTCCCAAACAGCTCCTAAATCATCAGTTTTGTATAATCCCTTCAACTCATCAATACCCATAACTTCAATTTTTAGAGTCATCAACAAATTTGAACGCTTGCTAAAAGCATTTGCAACTTTATTATGCACCCCCGCTTTATGTATAAGTTTTAAAGGGAATTTCTGTAAAAATTGGGTCCACCTAGCATGCATATCACTACTAATCCTTTTTTGTCTGCTCAGATACTTCAAAGCTTCATGGTTAGAATATAAAACAAATTCTTTACTGACCAGATAGTGCTCCCAATGCCTCAAATCTCGCACAATCAAATAGAATTCTTTGCCGTAAGTGAACCACTTTCGTCTTGCATCACTGAGCTTCTCACTAAAAAAGGCTAACAACCTCTTCTCTTGTGACAACACAGCCCCAATTCTGAATCCTCAGGCATCACATTCCACCTTAAATAACTTGTTGAAATCCGGTAATGCCAAAACTAGTGCAGTACACAGTCTCTCCTTCAATTCAGCAAAACTAGAATCTGCTTTTGCACTCCATTGAAATTTCCCTTTCTTCAAACACTCCGTAATCGGTGCTACAATTGTACTGAAATTTTGAATGGCACGCCTATAAAATGTGGCCAGACCATGGAAACTTCTGACTTCTCTAACAATCTTCGGTGTAGGCCATTCTTTAATTGCCCGAACCTTCTCCTCATCAACTTTAACGCCATCAGCGCCAACCACAAAACCCAAGAACAAAAGCTGGCTTGTCATGAAGATGCACTTCTTCAAATTCACATAGAGCTTATTTTCTCTCGAAGCTCCTAACACTTCATGCAAATGCTGCAAGTCTTGTTTTCTGAACCATTATAGATCAAAATGTCATCAAAATAGGCAACAAAAAATCTGCCAATAAATTTCTTAAGTACCTGGTTCATAAGCTGCATGAAAGTGCTTGGCGTATTTGACAATCCGAATGACATAACAAGCCACTCATATAGCCCTTCTTTCGTTTTAAATGCTATCTTCCACTCATCACCCGGCCTAATTCGAATCTGGTGAAAGCCATTCTGCAAATCGAGCTTGGAAAACACTTTAGTCCTATGAAGTCTGTCTAGCATGTCATCCAGCCTCAGGATAGGGAACTTATACCAGACTGTAATCTTATTAATTGCCCCTGCTATCTACACACATCCTCCAACTGCCATCTTTCTTTGGAGTTAATAAGGCAGGCATTGCACATGGACTTAGACTTTCTTAGATGTACCCTTTCCGCAGCAAATCCTCCACCTTCTCCTTTAGAATTTCGCTTTCCTTAGAGCTCATTCTGTAATGAGACAGATTAGGTAGACTAGCACTAGGAATCAAATCAATATGATGTTGAATATCCCGTAAAGGTGGCAACCCAGGTGGTAATTCCTCTGGCATCAAATCACCAAATTCTGTTAGTAACGGCTTCACAGTTTCAAGAATTTGTGCTGCATTCTTCTCTTCTTCACTAGCCAATAGCACATATTTGACAACTACAGCATGCACTTCTTTTGTCTCCCTCAACTCAATTTCAAACTTCTTCACAATAATGGAAACTATAAAAAGGGTTCGCCCCTCCAGTTTAGAAGCTTTGGAACGACCACTCTCTTTCGTTGGAAGCAAGGTAAATTTAACCCCACCTTTCTCCAACTTGTAGATGTTATCTTTGCTAGCATGTTGGGCATTAACATCAAACTGCCTAGGTCTACCGAGAAGCATGTGACAAGCATCCATATCGACAATATCGCAGTTAACTTCATCAGAATATTTGCCGACAAAGAAAGGAATCTTATAGCGCTCCGTCACGTCAATTTCCTCACCAGGTCGAATCCATCCAATTTTGTATAGATGTGGGTGCTTCTCAACTCATAGTCCCAAATTCTCAACAGCATCCTTGCCTACTATATTCTCACAACTGCCACTATTAATGATAATATTAAACAGCCTAACACTAATAGTGCACCTACTTCAAAACAACTTATGTTGTTGTGAGTGTTCTTCTGGCTAAGAAGTCATCATCAATTTCCTCACGACATAATTGCTTGCAAGATCATCATCTTCTGTTTCATACTCATCATCTTCACCATTGGGTTCGCAGACTACTTCATCCTCCTCTCGATCAACCATATTAATGGTTTTTCTGCAAGGACAGTCACTGGATCTATGCCCTTGCTGATTAAACTTGAAGCATTTACTCGGGATTGGATTAGCATACGGATTATATCCTTCTGCACACTTTTATTCTTTTCAAAAGAGGTTCAGGAGTACTCATTATAGCTTTTGCGAGAGGAATCCCCAAATCTACTCTTCTTTTGAAACATCATCTCAGCCCTCAAAGCTATATTTTTTGCTTCAATAAAGGATCTTAAAACCTGTACACCAATCTTTTCTTCAATCGCTGGCTTCAATCCATCTAAAAACCTTGCGACTTGTTGATCCTCAGTCTCCCTCAGGTTGTTACGTTCAGCCAACCTCATAAACTCGACAGTGTACTCATTCACGATCCTGTTGCCTTGACGACAACTCTGGTACTGTTGGAACAGGAGTTGTCTATAGTCAGGAGGAAGGTATTCTGCCTTTAGCAACCTCTTCATCTTCTCCCAGCTAGTGATTTTTCTTTTTCCAACACGAACTCTTCGCTCTTGAACTCTCTCCCACCAAGCGGATGCCCCACTTTTCAGTCTGCAAGCAAACCACCTTAACCTTCTTTTCCTCTGAGATGTCCATGTAGTCAAAGAATCTTTCTACCTCTGTAAGCCAATCTAAGAAATCTTCGAAATTCATGCTGCCATAGAAATAAGAGATATCCACCTTCAATTTGTAATCAAGGTTGTTACGATCATGGTTCCCACGTCCACGCCATCCTTGGCCTACCATATCACCATTTGAATCTGAATCTTCTTTAAGAACAAGCACGATTCCTACCACCATTCCTATTCCTATTACCTGCGACTGCTAGGTTTGCAATCTGATCAGCAAGTTCCTGAAAAAGTTGGTCAATTCGTTCATTAATATCATTAATACGATCCTCCAACGCTTGAAACCTTAGATCGACATCCCCTATCGCCTCAGTTCTACGATCACCGTTGCCAAAACCACCATTGCCTCTTCCTGCCATCAGAATCAACCTGCTCTGATACAAACTAACGCAGCAAGTACAGCGTAAACACACAAGTTTCAATCCGAAAAACCTGAAATTCAATTGAGAGAATTCCCAAAATATGAAGTTTTTTCAAAACCGGCCTTCCAAAATAGTGCAGAAAAGAGTTTAAATAGGTCCCAAACCCTAAAATGCAAATAACTAAAACAATAGAGTTTGACTAAGAAAACAATTGACTTTTTTTTTTGAAGTCCATCAAATCTACAAACTCTTTCGCTTGGATTCTGGTGCACAACCTACTCTTGGAAATCATCCGCAACACGTTCCACGTCAATTCCACTAACCCAGTAAAACCTAACACTCCTCTCTGTGTTGTCATTTCATTAAAAAAGTCCCCTCCTCCATATGACATTGTTTTGTTCATTAACACTTCGCTCTACCTACATGACCCACATGGTGTCGTCTTTACCTGTCATTCATCACCTTCATCCAACATTGGTTTGATTGAACCTACCACTGTCAAGGACGCACTCATCAACCCACACTGGAAAACAATGACGGTAGATGAATTCAACACCTTGATCGCCAACTCCATATGGACCTTGGTACCACGAAAATCAGCTATGAACATTATAGGCTGCAAATGGATCTTTCGCCTAAAGCACAAAGCGAATGGCAGCATAGATCAATATAAGGCACGTTTAGTTGAAAAAGGCTATAATCAATGCGAAGGAGTCGACTTCTCAGATACTTTCAATCCGGCTGTGCATCCCGCCACTGTTCGACTTCTTCTCACACATGCCTTCACCAATAACTAACCCATTAAAAAATTAGATGTCAAAAACGCTTTTCTAAATAGGGAATTAACAGAAGACGTATATATGCTACAACCTCTAGGATTTTGTCACTCTCAGTTTTCCAACCATGTGTGCAAACTCAAGAAGGCTACTTATGGTTTGAAATAGGCTCCACGACCTGGTTTCAAAAGTTTAGCCAGCTCCTAATCACGATGGGATTCTCCACTTTAAATCGGATAGCTCAATGTTTGTCTACCATCATCATGGCATTCAGTTAATTCTTTTTGTTTATGTTGACAATATCATTATCACTGGTTCTCATGATGGGATCTTACAATCATTCATTGATTAGCTTAAGCAGCAATTTGTTATGATAGATCTCGGCAGTCTACATTATTTTCTTGGTATCTAGGTCACTTGCTCTTCCACTGGCATTTTTCTCAACAAAAGGCGTTATGTGGAACAACTATTATCTAGACTACATATGTTAGATTGTCATCCTCTTACCACTCCGATGACCAGCTCCAAATTATCCACTGCAGATGGTGATCCTCTCTCCAATCCTTTTGAATTTCGCAGTATTGCTGGCGCACTCCAATACCTCACTATTACCTGTTTAGACGTGTCCTTTGCTATCAATTCCATTTGCCAATTCCTACATAACCCAACCATATCTCACCTCAAAGCTACAAAACGTATCCTTCGTTATGTAAAAGGTACACCTAACTATGGTCTCCATCTTCCAAGGTTATCTAATCTTGATATAATTGCCTATGCAGACGCATACTGGGGAGGATGCCCAAATACAAAACGACCCACCTCTGGCGTAGCTATTTTCTATGGCGGTGCCTTGGTCTCATGGTTTTCCAAGAAGCAACGGACAGTTTCCTAAAGTAGCATTGAGGCTTAATACCGAGCAGTTGCTCAAGTTGTCGTTGAAGTACAATGGTTCAAAAACATCCCACAGGATCTTGGAATTCCTCTACAAAATCGTCCAACTCTACTATGTGATAATGTCAGTATAATTTACCTCACATCCAACCCTCTCTATCATGGACACACCAAAAATTTGGAGTTAGATTTTCACTTTTTCGGGAGAAAGTTTCCAGTGGAGCCCTCCGAATTAGCTACATTCCTACTGAACTACAACTTGCTGATACTTTAACCAAGTCCTTAAGCTTTTCCCATTTCATATCTTTCAGAGACAAGCTCAACATTCGTGCCCCAAGTTGAGCTTACAGGGGGTATTACAAATACATGTATCATTAGCTGTTGTTTATCATCATCGTAACAAATTTCTCATCATTGTTATAACAAAATTGCAACAGAATTATATATATCCACCTACTGTAAGGATAAGAAGGTTCATTCACTATCTTATACACACTGTATGTAAAGAAACTCACCTTCAACCTATGATCTTCACTGGAATGAAAATCTCCTATAGAAATCACCATCGTTGGACATTTGAGTCACTCTATAAATCTTCCATTCATTTGACTTAAATCCATTAATTTCTATTTATTAAATTTGGTCAACTTAACTTTCACTACATGAAAATAGTCTAATAGCAACGGAAAAATACCGACCGAATTGCAGTGGTATGGAAATAGAGACGGAATTGATGTTCGGTTGGTGAAGTTGTCGGTGGGAATTGTTTGCAGACGGTCCGTTTCGGTCGGTATGGAATTAAATTTCAGTCGGTAATAATTAAATTAAAACCGAACCCCTCCCTCCTTTTCTGTTCCTTGTGCGCGTGTCTTCCTCCTCTCCTCCGGCGTTGTCCTCCGTTTTGGCGAAAACTATTTTAACCCCCAATTTTCCCTTCCCCTCCCGTTCTCCAGCGCAACTCTCGTCTTCTCCCTCGTCCGTCGGCTGGATTTCACCCTATCGCAACCTCCAACCGCCATCGCCGCCGCCGTCTGGTCCAGCCATTGTCGTCGACGCCAAGCTCACCACGTCCCCTGCTGCGGTTGTAACGACCGAAGGTAGTTTGCCCACTTGTTCCTCTCCTCTTTGTGACATTCGGTGGATG
>JAOQMR010000004.1:14748519-14767799 GCA_027563865.1 Erythroxylum pelleterianum
TCATTTTTAATACCTCAATCATGTTGAAGATTGTTTCCTTCTTGATTCCTCAATGATTTATAAAGTCTTCTAGATTTCTTTCAATCCAAAATACCTACAATAAATTTCTTAACCAATTTTATACATTTTGTTATTATCAAAACATAAGTGGAATTAAATTTGTCAACCACCATTGGTCCAACATCATTTATTGATCAGCATAAACAACAATTTGCTATGACCGATCTTGGCAATCTCTATTATTTTCTTGGTATCTAAGTCCCTCACTCTTCCATTGGCATTTTCCTCAACCAAAGACGTTATGTGGAGCAACTATTGGCTATACTATATATGTTGGACTGTCATCTGGTTACCATACTAATGACCAGCTCCAAATTATCTACCGCAGATGGTGATCCCCTCTCCAATCCCTCAGAATTTTGTAGTATTGCTGGTCCAGTCCAATACCTCACTATTACCTTTCCAGATGAATCCTTTGCCGTCAATTCCATTTTTCAATTCCTACATAACCCAAAGCTGCAAAATGTATCCTTCATTATGTAAAAGGTACACTTGACTATGGTCTCCATCTTCCAAGGTTATCTAATCGTGATCTAAATGCCTATGCAGACGTAGATTGGGCAGGATGCCCAGATACAAGGCGGTCCACCTCTGGCGTAGCTATTCTCTTTGTGGTGCCTTGATCTCATGGTTTTCCAAGAAGCAACAGACAGTTTCCCACAGTAGCACTAAGGCTGAATTCCGAGCAGTTGCTCAAGCTGTCAATGAAGTACAGTGGATCCAAAACATCCTACAGGAGCTTGGAATTCCCCTACAAATCCTCCAACTCTACTCTGTGATAATTTCAATACAATTTAACTCACTGCCAATTCTCTCTATCATGGACGCAGCAAACATTTGGAGTTAGATTTTCACTTTGTCAGGGAGAAAGTTTCCAATGGAGCCCTCTGGATTCGCTACATTCCCACTGAACTACAACTTGCTGATACTTTAACCAAGCAAGCCCTTAAGCTCTTCCTATTTCATATCTTTCATAGACAAGCTCAACATTTGTGCCCTAAGTTGAGCTTGTGGGGGGTGTTACAGATACATGTATGATTAGCTATCGTTATCATCATTGTAATAAATTTGTCATCATTGTTATAACAGAGCTGTAACAGAATTCTATGTATATATACAACCCCACCCACTGTAAGGGTAAGGAGGTTCATTCACTATCTTACAGTCCAAGCCATAGATCCTCCGATTTCCTCTAGGGAAGAGACACAAACTTTGACATGCTCGTACTACCAAATTGTGGATCCTCCTATCTTTCTTATGACTAGCAGATAGTTTATAACCTAGTCATGGCTCAAGCTGTGTTACTTTACAAATTTTTTCAATCACCACACAATCTTTTTTCAAGCCATATTAAGTCATGCTTCTTTCATTTTTTTTGGTAAATAAAGAGCTAACAACTAGCTAGATCTAATAACAGGATTAAGGTGCCGAGTGCGACTAACACCCATGCGATCATCATTGAGAGTACATATAGGGCCATATCATATAGGGCATTGGTTAAACACAGGCTTGGGCCATATCATGTTCCTCCAAAAATTGTGATTTCCTTTTTATTTTTTTTGAAATCATACAAAAGTCAAATATGTACAATTATATGAAAAAATATCTTAAAATAAGATAATTTAATATTAAAATCAAACAAAATACTTAAGAAAATTTGTACATATTTCATGCACTTCAGTACCCTTTGACTTGTGCTTACTGAAGCATTTGGGATCTTGAAGATAATGAATTGCAATGGAGCTAAAGAAGTGGTTTTAAACGTTAATGTCATTAGAAGAGTCAACATAAGCTTGGTTGATGCAGTAAATATCTGCTTGATGTCTTTGCTTGCAACTGCCTCCAAAAGTGGAATTGGGTTGAAGAAGATATTGGAGCTTTCTCTAATCTTCTTAACAATCCTCATGGTCATACGCCTATTTGAAGACATTTTCAAATGCTGGACATTGAAACCTATTGAAATGAAGGAAAGAGAAGATAGGTGAAAGTGTCCTATTGAGCATGCTAAAAATTTGTAGACAAATTTCGTGTTTGACGAAACTAAGAAATAAAGTTGTTAGAAAATCAATTAATAATAATTATAACAAAGTGGCCTCGCTCCTGATGAATTTTGTTGTTGTGCGAGCGCGATTTGAGTTGATTTCGTACACGTCTTGCCTTTATGAGAGCCACTTAACTTGTTGCTATATGAATGTTTGACATCTTTTTGTAATTTCAATCTCTTTATAAACTTGACGAAACATCAAAGTATTTTCTTTAACATTAGAAACACTTAAAATTTTCCAAGTTCTTCTCAACTTCAAAGCTTCTTCTCTCAAAATAGGTTAAATCTCTTATAAAGCTTCTCACAAAATAAGTCATGAAATAAATTTAAAGGTCACATATTACTTTATCGGATTCCTTTCTTTAGAGTCTTTAATTTGTAAAATAAACTGCAAATCATGTTACATGACTCATTTCAATCGGTTGGATGTAAAATAGAATTAAATAATTTTTTTTCGTACGGAGAAATGTATGAATATAGTACTTGAGATAATACGGGAGCCTTATATTTCTGTGTTTTTTCTTGTTCGCTAAACCCTTGACTAAGAGAAACCACGAACTAGGAAACAATGGCTCCAACAAGGGAGGAAAATGGCTGCCGCACCGAAAAATAAACGCAAACTGAAATCTGCAGCAATTGAAAACGAAGCTGCAAATAAGTTGTAGAGGGGGTCATCAACACTGACACAACACAGGCAAAGGAGAATTGACATTACGCTTCCGCTGCTGGAGGGTCACCGAAGTCTGGGCTGTATATAAGGGTTCTACCCTATTATGCTAGCCTTAAATCATTCAAAAACCAAAACTACGTCATAGTACTAAATCCGAGATGTAGTATATACACAAATGCTGATATACACATTATAAAATGCAACGGAAGCGCACAATTTATTTTCTGCCAAAGTAGGAAAAAAGGGTCCGCTGTTGATCATCACCGCTCTTAAGGTTGGCCTTCTTCGCACGACTAGAATGCAATTGTTTGTTTTCATCTGTACTCGCATCTGAACCAGCTAAGAGCTCCTCATGGTCCCGCTTTGCTTTGTTCTCTGGTTCTTCATCAAGAGATGGCTTATATATACTAGATTTGAAATCAAGATCCTCCGAAGTGATAAATGGTGAAACTACCATCTTGTCCTGACTTTCAGGCAACTGTTTCACTCTTTCTGGTGGATCTTCCTTGCCCACTGTGTCACATGTACTTCTCTCTAGTCTTGATGCTGGTTCTTCTTTGATTTCCTTTTTCATGAAAAACTTTGAGATGGAGCTCCTGTCGTCCACCTTTAGTTGTATCTGCAAAATTTAGTCCATAGTTCATATAGTGGAAGGTCAAAAACTAGAAATAGCTAATATTTACTTTCATAACCAATGGCATTACTTTCATGTTTGAGTCAAAGCGATGAAAAGCCAAACTGGGCAAACCTCTTTAATGCACTCTGGTCCATTGAAAGATGTCTTACCCACTGCTGGTGTCACCGGGTACCATACCTAGATATCAAAAGCTATGTCAAAAAGATATCTTGGCATCCCATTTCCTATGAATTAGAAGCAGCTATGGCATACCAACTCTGAATTTTCGTAAGGCTTAAGCACAGTATCAATCTTGGAAGAGGATGAATCATTTAACCATGTGTCAACTGCTCCCTTGTCGCCTAAGATAACAGGCATCCTATCTGGATTAACAGATGAATTAAATATCAGCATTAAGCTTCTTAGATAGAAGAAGGATAAAGCTGTTAAAGACACCAATTTACAAGGTATACAAAGAGAATATTTCCATTCTCTTGTGTTTAGTATAAAGGAATGCAAACTGCCGACTAAGAAAGATAATATATCTATATTTTAAATCAGCTTTGAGGGTACTACGCATTCACTATCTGTTCTGCCTTTCCAAATATATATTTAATCAGTCCTTCTAAATGATCCAACGTTCACTATCAGTTTTGTGAACAGTACAAAGGAAATATCTTATGCCATAGGATCAAGGGAAAACCTCTCACCGTGCAACCATTGTAAGGCCGATGATGCTGAAGTTGTAAGTATGGTAAATGTGTAAAGGATCTCCCCTGCACCAAGGCAAAAATAAGTTATTGATCAATGTGTATGTAAGACCCTTGGCAACTATGTATGGACTACGAGTGAGTGTACTAGTGGGGATGAATACCCCAGGTGCAATATTTTCTTCTGCTCACTTATCCATGGACATGGATCTCTCAGGGGGTAGGTAAACATGTATATGGCATGGCACATTATTAAAAACCACACAAGTAACAGAAGGTATGAACTGAATTAAAAAAAAAAAAACAGAGCAGACTCAACTGTGAGTGCTACGCAAAACTCATTGTATATTAAATACACAAAGCATTCAAAACTACCTTCAGAGTTCTTCCATGAGTCGTACAGGGCAGCAAATACGAGAGGCCTATCATCCTTGAAATGGATATAGTAAGGCTGCTTCTTGGTCCCATCTTTTTTCCACTCGTAGAATCTAGAGAGTTAAGGTTATGGAAACGAGCATGTTAATGCAAAGATAATTCAGCTGAACTCAATTATCAGAATTAATAGTAGAATAACTATATGACATAAAGGAAACCAAGTGTCCAAAACAACCAAACTTTTGACTTCTTAAAAAAAAATGATTCCTGAATTTACAATATTTATAAGAATCAGAATTTAAAATGGCCACTATCCTGCTTTCCAAACACTAGCAATATTCAAATACTTAAAATTCCAGTCTATAAATCTCTGGCTGTGCAACATTAAGAAAAATTAAATAATATAGTGTTTCAAAAGAGCTTAAAGTATATAGAAGAAATAAAAGAGAAAAAAATTAGTCAACCACAAGTCTTATTTTGGTGGAATGAGAATTGGGAATTAAGTTGATAACAAAAGATAAGTTTTGAAATTTAGATTGTGTTAAGATTCCTTATTACATAGGAAGTAGGAGTATTATGCTATTCTATTTTAGATATGTTATCCTAGTTGTATAGGACTTATAGAATTTTTATTATAACAGGATTTAAATTAGAAACCCTTTTCCTGCTAAAATAAGAGTTCCAAAACTCTCTATATATGTGTGTATTCAACTCTTCATCAATAATAAGCAATCTGGAATCCTTTTACAAACTTGAGTTTTCAATTAGAAGATGTGATGCTTTCTTCTAAGAGTGATTTTTAAACCCTATGAGTGATTCCTAGTTTCCTATTATCCATTTTTTTTTGTTCTTCACTAATTCCAACAAACCTAACCTACATTCTAGTTATCTCAAACCTATATTCCAGCCATATTAAACCTTAAAATCCTAAGTCTAAATTCCAGCTCTAAAAAATCTGAAACTTTAACATTCCTAGCTAAAATTTAACCCTGAACCTTTGTATTCCAATAGCCTAATATTAGTCATATTTTCTTATTTTGTGATTTTAGCTACTAGTCGATACTTCTATTTGTCCTACATCAATTTGGTATCAAAGCTTTAGTTCATGATGACGACTTGTAGTGGAAGGGCATATAAAGGAATATTCAATAATCAGGAGCGAGATGAGATTCTTTTAAGAGTTATAGAAGATTGGACCTTACTAGCCCTCCATCATAAGGTGCTCCAAGAATTAATCCAGAAAACAATATCAGATAACAAACTACACTTGATGGTGAGGGTGGAGAAAGTGAAATCCAATACAAAGAGGCTAACACTAATCAATAGCGAATGGGGTTAGGACATCAACGCCTATCGAGAGATCTAAGAATTAATCCAGAAAACAATACCAGATAACAAACTACACTTGATGGTGAGGGTGGAGAAAGTGAAATCCAATACGAAGAGGCTAACACTAATCAATAGCAAATGGGGTTAGGACATCAACGCCTATCGAGAGATCTAAGATAAAGAAATCAACCAGCAAATAAAGAAATCAAACAGCAACACATGGAAAGTGCATGTGAGCCTTTAGAAGCCACGATAGAGTTGAAACACAAAACAAATTCGATGACATTACTAAGAAAGTTCACGTTGAAGCCTCTGATTTTGCAGAAAAGATGGATCCACACCTATTCCTAGACTGAACAACAGTAATGAAAGGTTTCTTTGACTGGTACCACATGCCAGAAGATCGAAAAATTCGATTCGTAAAGATGAAGCTAGTTGGACACTCCAAAATCTGGTGGAGATCGATGAAGCGTTGACTTCAAAAAAAGGCCAGCCATAAATTGTTGATTGGGAAGAGATGACGTTGAAATTATTTAGAAAATACTTACCATTTCATCATCAAGAAAATCTCCAAGATCAACTCACAACTCTTAGACAAGGTATTATGTCCGTAACTAAGTACATGAAAATATTTGATGAACTTTCAATTCGATGTGCAGGGATGGAGTCAGAACGACAACTTATATCTGACTAAAAAAATGGCTTAAGGGTAGAGATTCACAAGGAGCTAATTATGCAAAGGATTTATAGCCTTGAAGATGCATATCACTTGACTTTAAGAGCGAAACAATACTTAAGACAACAACTAACTAAAAAGTTTCGAAGTCAAGCCAAGGAGTTCGGCATAAAGAGAACTACGACGGTGCAAAACTTTAGACCACCCAATGCATCAAAATCTACACCACAAAATAACTAGAAACTTCTAAAGGAGCTGAATTTAAAGGCAAAGTTGAACTGAGACTGGGACGAAAGGAGGCAGCAGTGACAAGAAGTGCTTCCGATGCAATAGGAGGGGCCACTTTGCTTATGAATGTCCTAATAAAGCTTTGCATATGATGGGATAAAAAGAGGAGGAAAATTCTAATGAGTACGTGTATGAGAATGAAGCTGGAGAGAAATCGAAAGGCTAGAGATGAACTAACTAGTCCTACAAATCTTAATGTTGTCAAACGCATATTTACAACCCCTAAAGCGGAAGAACAAGAAGAATGACTTCGCACTTTTATTTTCTTTACTCACGTTAGATGCAGAAAGAAAGTATACAAGCTTATCATTGATGGAGGAAGTAGTATGAATGGTGTATCGGAGAAGATGCTGAAGCGATTGAATATACTCAAGAAGAAACATCCAAATCCTTGCAAAGTTGCTTGGGAAGATGATAGTACTATACCAGTTGCTCGAAGGTGCTTGGTGTCTTTCAAATTAGGAACATATGAGGACTCTATTTAGTGTGATGTCATTCCGTTGAAAGTATCTCACATTTTACTTGGGCGACTGTGGATTTATAATCTAATATTCGGCACTTCAAAAAAGTTAACACCTATCATTTTACATTTCATGAAAAGAAGATAATTTTGAAGCCTATGAAGGTAGACAAGGTAGAAAATAAAGAGGAAGTAGCAAGGCAGTCATAAATGTCAAACAAAAGCCTCTTAATATCTTTAAGGAGAGAGAATTTGAAGCTATTACAAGGAAAAAAAGGATTGTGTTTGCTATGTTCATAAGGGAAGTAATGGAAACAATGCTTGAAACACCCATAACTTTACCAAAAGAAGTGGGAGAATTGTTAGTTGATTTTTTAGACCTTAAACCGGAAGATTTACCACGTGAATTACCTCCTTTATGACATATTCAACATGCTATTAACTTGGTACGTGCGTCTACTATACCAAATCTTCTAGCTTATCGCCTAACTTCTATTAGAATGATGGGTTGAAGAGCCAAGTTGAGGAGTTATTGAAAAAGGATTTATTCAACAAAGTCTGCAATTCCAACACTTTTAATTCCTAAAAAGGATGGAAGTTGGAGAATGTGTATTGATTGTCGAGCAACAAATAAGATCACAATAAGGTATAGATTTCCAATTCCTCGCCTTGATGACATGTTAGATATGTTGACTGGAGCGACTATTTTTACCAAGATAGACTTACGAAGTGGGTACCATCAAATTAGAATCAAACATGGATATGAATGAAAAACAACTTTCAAGACTAAAGAGTATGAAAGTGATGAATCAAGTACATCGAATATTTATGGGCAGATTTTTGGTGGTATATTTTGATGATATTAATATATAGCAAGACTAAAGAAGACCACCTATTACATCTACAACAAGTCTTGATAGTTTTAAGGCAAGTGTTGTATGTTTGGGTTTTATTATATCCTACCGTAGAGTGGAGATTAATCCCGAGAAGATAATGGTCATTCTTGATTGGCCTATTCCAAAAGACATGCATGAGACAAGGAGTTTCCATGGCCCAGCAACATTCTATAGGCGATTTATTCGTAATTTCAGCACCATAATGGTACCCATTACTGATTGTATAAAGTAAAGACAATTTACTTGGTCAAAGGCAGCAACTAAAGCATTTGAAGAAATCAAGAAAAAGATGACTAAATCTCCTGTTTTACAACTTCCAGAATTTTCTAAGGTATTTGAAGTTGCCTGTGACGCATCTCATGTGGGAATTGGAGGTATACTCAACCAAGAGGGACACCCAATTGCTTACTTCAGTAAGAAGCTAAGGGAGGAGAAGCAACGATATTCAACCTATGACAAAAAATTTTAAGCAGTAGTATGCTCTCTTTACAATTGGCATCATTATCTCTCATACAAGGAGTTTATTCTATATTAGGATCATCAATCTCTTAAACACTTCGAGTCCTAGAAGAACTTGAACAAAATGCACACCTTATGGAGTGAATTTATGGAGCAATTTAAAATTGTTATTAAATATCAGATAGGAGTTAAGAATACGGCAATAGATGTATTGAGTAGGAAGAGTTATTTGCTTAACACTTTAGTGGTAAAAGTTGTAGGGTTCGACAAAATAAAAAGACAATATGCTTTAGATCGAGATTTTGGAATAATCTATTCAGAAATTACAGCTGGACAAAGAGACCAACACTTTCCTTTTATGATCCACGATGACTATCTTTTCAAAGCAAATCGAATTTGCCTACCTAATACTTCTACAAGGGAGTATGTGATTTGGGAATTACATGGAGGAGCAGCAAGAAACTTTGGAAGAGATAAAACCATCACAAGGGACTTGTTTAAGGTTATACGGCAATGTCGAATATGTCAACTAGCTAAAGGAAGAAAGCAAAATTTTGGATCATACACACCGCTGCATGTGCCTCATGAACCAGTGCATGACATAAGCATGGAATTTGTCTTGGGAATTCCTAAAACTATAAGAGGTTATGATTTTATTTTTGTGGTGGTGGATATGTTTTCCAAGATGAGTCAATTAATTCCAAATTCCAAGACTTAATGAAACTGGTCATATAGTTAAACTCTTCTTCAAAGAGGTTGTACATCTCCATAGATAACCTTTAACTATCAACTCTGATCGTGATATAAAATCTATGAGTTATTTTTGAACTCTATGAAAAACAATGAACACTAAGCTTCAATTTTCAAGTTCTTTTGATCCTCAAACCGATGGACAAACAGAGGTGGTAAATGAAAGTTTGGGGGACTTGTTAATATGTTTGGCCGAAGACAATGTGAAAAATTAGGACCTAATTCTTCCTATGGAAAAAATTGCATACAATAGTTCTATAAATAGGTCTACTGGTAAGAACCATTTTGAGATAGTTTCAGGAGTTTAATCAAGGAAACCTATTGATTTGGTTCCTCTACCACAAACAACCAAGTTAGTGTTGAAGCTGAAAGTTTTGCACAACACATGAGGGACATCTTTGATGAAATACGATGAAAGAGAACAACCAACAATTTGTCTTATAAAAAATGTTAATCCACATCGTCGATTGGTAGAATTCAATGAAGGTGATATTGTGATGGTTAGAATTTGTTCAAAGCATTTTCAAAAAGGGAAATATAAGAAATTTCATTCACGAAATGCTGGACCTTATAAGATCATCAAGAAGATAGGTGCTAATACTTATGTTTTGGAATTACCAAGTGATAAGGGAATAAGTCATATGTTTAATATTGCGGACTTAACTATTTATCATGGAAAAGACGATGAGCAATCCCCTACTGCAACTGTAAGAATTCAAACCATTCCCCCTCTTAAAGAGGAGATAGAACATGTTCTAGATAAACAAATTGTAGCCACAAGAAATGGAGGTTATCGACAATTTCTTATCAAGTGGAAAAGAAGACAAAATTTCTGACAGTACTTGGATTTTAGAATCAGAATTTCAAAAGTTGAATCCAGACTTATATGATTTGTATTTCTCACATTCTACATCGAGGACGACTTTAGACAAGTCGGGGAGAATTGATGCAAAAGAGCTTGAAGTATATAGAAGAAATAAAAGAAGAAAAATTAGTCAACCACAAGTCTTAATTTGGGGGGATGAAGGTTGGGAATTGAGTTGATAACAAAAGATATGAATTGAAATTTAGATTGTGTTAGAATACCCTATCAAATAGGAAGCAGTACTTTTATGTTATTCTATTTTAGATATATTATCCTAGTTGTATAGGACTTGTAAAATTTCTATAATAATAAGATTTAAATTAGAAACCCTTTTCCTACTAGAATATGGGTTCTGATTTGCATTCAACTATTCATCCATAATAAGCAATCTGGAATTTTTGTACAAACTTAAGTTTTCAATTAGAATGGGTGATGCTTTATTCTAAGAGTGATTCCTAGTTTCCTATTATCCATTCTTTGTGATCTTCACTCAATTCCAGCAAACCTAACTTACATTCTAATCATCCCAAACCTATATTCTAGCCATATTAAACCCTAAAAATCGTAAGTTTAAATTTCCAGCAATCAAACCTTAAAATTCCAGCTGTACAAAATCTAAAATTTCAGCATTCCTAACTAAAATTTAACCCTGAAACTTGGTATTCAGCAGCCTAATATTAGTTATATTTCCTTATTTTGTGATTTTAAATACTAGTTGATACTTCTTCTATCTGTCCTACATCATAGTGCTTTCTGAACGTTAATCTAAGACAATTCCACAAGAAAACTGACGGTGAGAACTACATCCAATGCAAAAAGAGAACAGGAAATTTCACAAGCATACCCTTCTACTGCCACTAGACACCGACTT
This sequence comes from Erythroxylum pelleterianum, assembly GCA_027563865.1. Taxonomy (NCBI): domain Eukaryota; kingdom Viridiplantae; phylum Streptophyta; class Magnoliopsida; order Malpighiales; family Erythroxylaceae; genus Erythroxylum; species Erythroxylum pelleterianum. The sequence continues at coordinate 14,759,589 of JAOQMR010000004.1, forward strand.
TTATGAAGTAGACGACGAAAAGAAGCCTTTTCACCAACTGACTCAGATCGTGCATTGAACTGCAATATGCAACAAGTTTGATCAACTTACGACTTGATAGTGCGAACTGATCCAATAGAAATTAACAAAAGTTTATCTGAACTCCATCTATCTTTTTTCGGCCTATAATTCTAGACTAACTAAATTAAAGGAGTAGGAAGCAAAGATCTACCATCCTGTAAAAATCGGGCTTTTCATTTTTGTTAGTGAAACTTGGAATTAAACCCCATCTCATGCAGTGAATAGCATAACTCTCGCCGTTGCCTCCGTCCTCTCTGCGAACCACCGGTAAATAAGCTCCCGGAGAAACGTTGTAGGACTGTCGGTACCTGTAAGTCAAAATCATAATATACTCTAGGAAGCTTATAGTGAAGCTGTGAAGGGCAGGGTGAAGATGAAGAGTACCGTTCCATGTCGACGGTGCGAGCTGCAGCACCAGTCCGGTGACAGGCCCTCGGGATGTCGTCTGCTCGTAGACTACAACGAGCTCTTCCACACATCGCGATTCCCTACTATCGTCAACGCGAAATTGGGCGGGAACAAAGTGCCGGTAAATGTCATGTAGCCCATCAAAATGTGTAGGGACCCATTTATAACCGTTGGATTACCATACTTCCTCGGGATATAGAGTTGGTATATTCTCGAAGTCACGTGATCACTAAGGTATGGCATTGAAGGGAGTGCGGATGACACCACTGCTAGGTCTTTCTGATTGGATCCGAACCCGGTTTAAAATTTGATTTCCTACTATAGGTCGTTTAAAAAAATATTTAATTAAGTTTAATTTGTGTCAAGTAAAAAATATATTTATTTTAGTTTAAGATGAGTAAAAAGGTAACATTGTGGAGAAAATGTACCTAAATAATACTCCAAAATACTTGGTTCTTTATAGAATAAATCTTTCAAGCAAAGATTTCAATTGGCAAAACAATAATTCTTCTAGTTCTTTAAGCTTTCTTTTCTTTTCCTTTTTTTTACAAACTTGAAATTGGCGCCACTTTGGAGAGAATATAAGGGTGTAACAACAATGCACTAGAGAAGAAATAAATTTAACAAATAACATGTACCAACAATTGTAAGTGCAAAAGATATTCTCTTTAAAATTGATCAATATAATCTAAATTTTGTACAATCAAGAAAATGCAAATCCTTCATAGTTCAAAAATAGATGAAAACTATTTAAGAAAAATAGGGCAATTGACTATCAATATGGTTATGATCAATCAAAGAAAAGGTTAAATCTTAAGGGCTCAAAAATAGATGAAAACTCTTCAAGAAAAATAGGGTAATTGGCTATCAATATGGTTACCATCAATCAACGAAAAGGCTAAATCTTAAAATTGGTTACTCCTAAGGGACAAAACAAGGTAGATAATAATCAAAGAAAAATGGAACCAAACAACTGGTTAAATCTAAGTTCCTTTGTCATTTTAATGCCTCTAGTATGACAATGTGGTCTCAATATGAATAATAAAAACAAGTTTTAGAATCATCCAACTCTGCATGATGAAACATAAAATAAGGAATAACATAACATTAATATAATTATATAATGCTCTTAAGCTCAAAAGCTCACATTTAGGCTTAATGTATGTAATTAATATACAAATTTCATTCATATTAACTATCTCAATAGCTGCTAAAAATATTGCTTATAAAAGCAAGTTCAATCCACCCTTCATCCTTTCGTATACTAATTTAACTCCATAATCAATAATAACCTAAAGTGTTTTAGATAGTTTTTTAAAACTAAATTGGGATTTAAGTTAATAATAATGAATAATAAGGATTTTAATAAGCTTCTAATTAATTCAAAATAAAAAACTTTCTTCAAAATTTTCATTGTCCCTCCTCGCCACACTTAAAATTGTACATTATCCCCAATGTACCCAATAAAAGCATATAAAAATATAAGATCAAAGAAAAAAAAAAGAGAGAAAGGAACATTGATGTGGTACTTCCCTGACAAAAATTTATATGATTTTGAACTTGTCATAATTTCCATCCCAGATTAAGTACAATTATCCTTAAAAAGCAAAAATAAACGACGATAAAAAGGCAACAAGAAATTTAAAAGGAAATAAATAGAAATGGAATAAAATAAAAGGTAAATAATAATGAAAAATAAGAGTTTAAGAGGGTTAATCCCTTGATAACTATTAAGACAAAAGAAAAAAATACACAAAAAATGAAAAATAAAAAGGAAATAAACAAAACACCTTAATGAACATCCTGGACTCCTCTGTGTTCATTAGTCCATTTGTGTTGCTTGAGTATCCCCAGGTGGTGCCTCTGAAGTAACACGAGCATCTGGTTGTTAAAAAGCAAAAGATGACATGGCAACCATAGTCAATAGAGTAGGTATCATGACTCTAAGGTGTCTTGCCGTCTTAACCATCAGTTACTCCATCCATCTATCATGTGCCTCTTTTGATGTCCAGTCAAAATAGTATGCTACACTTTTAAGATTTGCCCCATATATTTCTCTAATCGAGTAATCTTTGGTTGGTCCTGACAAGAAGATGGTGTTAGAGCCTAGGTGATCCTGAATTATGTGATGAACATCCTAATGCTCAGCCCCTCCTATGTATTGCTGAGGGCAGTCTGGTCTTGATTACTACTCCTATATATTAGGGCAAGCCCTATCCAATTCAGCAGTTACCTTCTTGTTTTGAGCTCTAACGATTTTGTATATATCACATACCGGTCCACGTCTCCTAGTCACCATATGGAAGGTTGATAAGTGTAAACTGCATCATGTTTTAGGGTATAGTTTGATATGTGTTAGCCGTTAATTATATCATTTAGTATGTGTTTAGGTTAGAATTGTGTTAGTTTGTTAATTATTTGCGTTTTAAGTGTTTTAAGGGTTAATATAAGCTTTTGAGCTTAAATATTATATTTTTGAGGTACCTTGATGTATTTGCTAGTATTTCAAGGTCAATATCGAAGAACATAAGAGTTTTGGAAGACATTCGGGTCGAAACAATGACCGTGACAGAAGCTTCAAGAATAACCCACAATCATTGTTGGACCCCGAATTTTTTATTTTTTAATGATTTCTTTTTTATTATTTTTAGAGTTTAGTCATTAAATTAGCAAGTATTAATAGAAATTAGAAATTAAAAATTAGAATGAAGTGTTAGAATTAATGTGGTATTAAGGGGTTAAAGGAGTTAGAGACATAAAAGACAAAAGAAGGGGCAAAATGGGAAGGCCAAGGTAAATGAAGGGTAAAATGGGGAAAAGACTATTAAAAATGGTCTTGAATTAGAAGAAGAAGAGAAAAGTTTCGTGAGAACCAAAGAGAAAGAAGAAAAAACGTGAAAAGGGGAAGAGAAGAAGGAAGATCGTAGGAAACTTGGAAGGAAGAAGAAAGAAGAAGAAAAAGAAGAGAAAATCAACTTGTTAGAGGTAAGTTTTCATCTTTCTTCTTGCTAGGTTCAAAAAAGGATTAAATAGAGGCTAGGGTTTGTGTTGGGAATGAAGGAAGAAAGAAGAGGAAGCTGAAACCAAACTGATTTTGGATTTCTAAGCTAGGGTTTTGGTTTTTCTAGCCTAGATGGGCTATGGGTAGGTTAGGTTTAAATTCAATTTTAGTATTTCTTTGATTCTTGAACTTTTATGAACTTTCATTTGAATATGGATTAAATAGAAATTGGTTTATTTGAAGGGAATCAAGAAGACCTTACTCAAGAGCGAGAGGAAAGGCAATCTTGAGCTGAGATTTTTAGCAAAAATTAGGTGGGTAATATGTTTATAGTTGTTGTGTGATGGAAAAAGGCCCTACGTATGTGTTCATGCTTAAATTGCGTGTATTTTGAATTGTTGTGAAGATTTGAAAATGCATGATGAAATATGACCATGTTATACCTTGAAAAAGGTTATGAAATTTTGAATTGAATGAAAAGAAGAAAAGCATTAAAATATGATAATATGATGAAATGAAAGAAGCATGAGATTACAGATTTGTGATTTATTAAATTGGGCATAAATTTGTTTATGAGTGGGCAAGAGAGGAACTCGTTTCATTAGTTACGTGCACATTGACCTATAGCCTTTTTTCAGTTGCCCGCTTGAGGCCACGAGATATTGAGAAATCAGACTTGTTTTGTTCACGGTATAAACTTCGGTTTCTCCGTTTCATTCCATGGAACTCTCGAGCCATTTGTTATGCATTTCATCATTAATTTGTTGAGTATGATGCATAATTGAGTGTTATGCTTGATAGATAATTTCATGATATGCCTTATGTGATGACATTTGGTTAATTATGAGTTGTGAGATGAATTGTGAATTGTTTTAATTGCTAGACATATGTGTATATATGTTTGATTGTATGGCTCATTACCGATGGCTATAAATGTATTAGCCGCTGAGCCGTGTAGCTCACCCTACTATTCCCTCCTTAGGTGCAAAACAAGACGAGTGTTGAACCTTGCAAGGCATTGGAAACTTCAAGATATTAGAGACTTTTGTAACTAAGTTAGTGGCTAGACTTTTGGATATCTTTATCAGCATATCAAACATTAAGCATCTCATGTATTTTGTATATTGTGCTAAGTGAGTGATGTGCATGTTGATATGTAGATAAAGCTTGTTAAAATATGTACTTTGCTTACTAATGAGAATGAGAGTTTAAGGATTTTCACTTTGTGTATGATTATGCTATTTTGTAGGTTGAGTGTGATAGTTGTGGAAGAGGAATGTGTGTGTCCATTTTCTTCTTTGTTGAAATTGCAAATGGGTGTTTGTTTTAGAATAGCATGTTAGAAATTGGAAAGGTTTTATAGGATGAATTACTTGAGGTGAGGATCAAGAGTTACCGAAAGGTACCTAGTAGTGGGTTCAAGAGTTACCAAAAGGTACCTAATAGTGGGTTGATATGAAGAGATATTGCATTTTGCAAGTTTTCATAGGTGTAGAGGTTATTTTCAAAACTCAAAGGAAAAACTGTACTAATCTAGGTAGAATTAGCGAAAGTTGGGTTCATGAAAGTTATAGCTTGTCTTTCTACCTTTCTAATGATATAAAGTATGAAATTTTTCGATATCGGAGCTGAAAGTTATGATCATTTGAAATTTGTGATATTGGATAGGGTAGACTTTCGGGACAGCTACATTGATTGGAAATTTTAACCTTATAGAGGCAAATTTTGTTTTTGAGTTCTGCATGGACGTTGTAGGTCTAGAAGTCTTCTTCAAAACGGTCTTTGAATAACCTTAATCCGATATTCCTAGTAAAAGTTATGCCCTTTTTTACTAAAACAAGTTAGAGGAAGAAAAGAGAAAGAGGAAGTCGCGATCGCGACTTTGCGAAAATTTTGCAAAAGTCGCGATTGCGATTCGTTGTGACCTTGATATCTCGCGGGTGTGTTGCGATCACGACCCATAGGCTTCCCCCCACCCTCCCCCTAACCTGAACATCTCTCACTCTTTTGGCCATAACTTTGTTGTCTGACCTCTAAATGACCTGATTTTTGAAGCAATAGATTCCTAACACATTTATCTATCTCCCTATAAACATTTATAGCCTTTGAGATTAATTTGGAAAATATTGATTGAATCAAAGTGAGAGCATCGGTTGAAAGAGTATGAGTTGGATATTTTTACTGAACATGCTTTAGTATTTTGGTGATATCTTGATCTGTAGAGCTCCAAACGAGATGATTCTTGTTTCTAACTAAACTAAAGACATGGAGCCATAAATTATCTGAAGGAATTGAATTTTAATTCAGTCTCTATGATATTCAATTTCTGGATGGAGGTCGAATATAGTATGCAGTCTCGGTTTAATAAATAGTCCGAAAAGTTTTGGGCTATAAATTTCAGATTTCTAAACCAAATTGAATGTTTTTATTGTCATTAGAAATGAACAAATGTTTTGAAGAAGCAAACTGAAATTCCAATTTGAAGTTTCCCAAAATCTGTTCTGAGATAGAAGAGTGAGTTTGCTCACGTTTTGTAACTCCGAATGTTGGGCTCCGGAAACCGGGTCCAACATTGATCATGGCTTGCATGTCACGATCGTGAAATAAGGCTCAAATGTGAGCCACAATCGTGGCTTGCATCAAGCATACGTGCAAATGCTTATGAACTTCACATTTTAAGGGACCTTTTGGATTTTTCGAACCCCGAAAAAGCCCTAAGGTTACCCAAAACATAAGACACTATTTAAAGAACAATAAGAAAAGAAAGAAGAGAACTTTTTCATGCAACCACTTTTGGAAACCCTAAGAGAGAGAGGAAGAGAAAGAAAGGAGGAAAAGGAAGAAAGAGGAAGAAGAATCGGTCTCGACATGCTTCCCAGATCAGGAGGTTTCCTGACGCTACTACCTTCCCAAACCGTCCATTCTAAGTTTCTATTTCCTTTTCGTTTTAGGTTTATTTATATAGAAAGTTAGGTTGTATGATAATAAATGGTAGAATGTTGATGATGTTCTAACTCTTCTTCGGGATTTTATTTTTGTTGGACCCTGAACTTTTTTTATAAGCTAGGCTTATTAAAGAAGAAAATTTTGGCAATTAGTTATGTGTAAAGAAAAGGATAATCAATGAAATTGAAAAGAAATAGAAATGATGATTTAGATATAAGATGGATTTTATGTGAAAAGTAAAGTTAGAAATTGGAAAATGTTACAATTGAACATGCTTCGGTATTTTAGCTAAAACTCTTTCTCTAGTTATCGAAATGAGATAATTATTGAAATTGGATTGAACTAGAGAAATAGAGCTACAATGTATCTGAAGAAAGTGAATTTTAATTCAGCCTCTAAGATTGTCAATTTTTAGACGGAAGTAAAGTGCTGGAAAATTTTCCAACATATGGCAGTCCGAGATGTTTGGACTTTAACTCGGAGTATAGTACACCAAATTAAATGATTTTTGTGGCAATTATGAAATTAATACATGGAGGAACAATTCTCTAGAAGGAAATTTTGGCAAATTCCTCCAAATAGATGATTAAAAAAGTGTCCTAAAGTAGCATGAAGTAAAATGAAATGTGCAAGGGCATTTTGGATACATCACTTAAGAGGTAAGTTTTAAGGCATAGAAGGAGGGGCAAATGGGTCTTTAGCCATTCATTAGATGACATGGAACTAGAAGAATGAAGGGCTGTTGTGGGAGAAGGAAGATTCACGAAAATGAGAAAGAAAAGAAGAGAAAGGAAAGAGAAGAGAGAAGGAGAAGTGAGAATCGGTGATGGAGGATAAGAAGACAAGCTTGGGGTTGCGATTTTTCTTGGTTTCTTAGAGGGTTTTGATGCTTTTCAAGAGGAAAGAGAGGGAAGAAGATGAAAGTCTCCTTTGGAGCTTGAAGAAATTCGAAAATGGTGGAGAAAAAGGTAAGAGAGAGAAAGTTTTGATTTTGATTTTTTTTTATAAAGTCTTGGTTTAGAAAGCTTGATATTATTATGGGATTGGGTTTTCCTATGATTAATTGAAGTGATTATTGTTGGGTCCGTGTTTTGCGTACCGGGGGATAAACCCCCCGCATACTTCAAGTTTGCACACGACCCAACTTCAAGGTTGCATGCGACCACAACCCTCAAAGGTATGCTGATGAGCTACTTTTCAGTAGTCATATGCTGAGGAGTCCTAATAAGGAACATCCTTGCCACTTGCGGGCAGCCGGGAGAAGGCTTAAACTGGTCGACGTGCACGTGACTCTGCTGGTGGACTACCTTACCCACATAACAGGTAAGCATGCATAATACTGATCTGATCTTATCTAGCTGACTGATCTATTCTGAACAATGGACTTCTATACATCCATGTAGCTGGTTTTGGAAAACTGAATTTCATGCTTTCAATCACATTTCATGCTCATTCAATCATGCTAACTCAATCATCATGACCCTTTCATACTAATGACATTTATAGCTAAATTCTAACACAATGGCTATCATGAATATTAAATGCTCATTTAATTCATTCAAGGCCAAAACTCAAAGCATATCTATTGTTCATCTCAAGGTAGTTAATACACTTAAAGTTCATTAATTGTTTTAGCATTCTAACATTACTAATATAAAGATAAACATATAACCTACCTCAATTTGCTAAATCCTTGACTAGGAATGCTCTTCCACTTGCTCAATCCTTCCTCCTTGGTCAACTTCATGAAAATCAAAATCCCAAAGTCAACACAACTTCAATACAAACACTACATA
>JAOQMR010000004.1:14768952-14788711 GCA_027563865.1 Erythroxylum pelleterianum
ACTTATATTTTTGGAGTTCATAGGAATATGAGATTGATGTATAGTTCCAATTGGGATAACAATTGTTATTATAGTGATATCATTAAAATACTCTATGAGGCATTGTATGATAGAAAGGTGGTCATTCACCCTTACATTGAGATGAAGGGGGCCTAAAATGGTATAAGGCCATAGTAAATGTGAGATACTGCTAGTGAGTGAGATGAATTTGACATAAGAGTAAAGTGACTTATGAAAGATAAATGGGTTAAGTGATCCAACACCGAATAGATGGAATATAGTGAAATGAATATATGAGTTGAATGTATAAACACTAGATAGAAGTGAATTGTCAAAGGAGAAATGAATTGTTTATGTGAGTACCACCTTGGCAAGGTGTGCTCAAATTTGGAGAAAGGATAAGTTAAGCTATATGAATTGGTCTGTATGAAAATTATTATGAGTTAGTGTTACTGGTGAGAGAAGTCTTAGATTCATAATAGGTGATATGTGAATAGGTTCTGACATAATGACATGATCGACAGAGATAGACTGACAGCATACCAAGTAAAAGTTGGAGAGTAATCTGAATTCCACCAATGAAATAGTCAAGATTGTGTGATAGCTGAATCAGTGACTGAAGAACCTATTGAGTTGTCAGCTGTGGTAATTGGAAAGAGAGTATTTGAGTGATGAAGTATATGGGAAATGGAGAAGCGTACGAGGAATTAATACCTCTACCGAAATGATCAATCAGAAGAGAATTTCGAGGACGAAATTTATTAAGGGGAGAATTGTAACATCCCGTCCCCATATTAAGGGTTAGGATCCGAAATTTCAGTACATGGGAGCTCAAAGAGAGATTAAGGAAAAGCATTTTCTTGCTCATGCATCATGTTAGCATACATGCACATAAATATTGAATGTTTATGCATAAAAAGTGGTACATGCATTCATTGACAACTTCAGGGTATAATTGATATTAAATGTGGTTTTATTAAAAATGGGGAGTAGAAGGAATAGAAAAAGTGAGACGCAAAAGTGAGAAGGAAGAAGTGAGACGCAAAAGTGAGAAGGAAGAAGTGAGACGCAAAAGTGAGACAGAAAAAGTGAGGCGCAAAAGTGAGACGGAAGAAGTGAGCCGCAAAAGTGAGATGGAAGAAGTGAGACGCAAAAGTGAGACGCAAAAGTGAGATGGAAGAAGTGAGACGCAAAAGTAAGACGGAAAAAGTGAGACGGAAGAAGTGAGACGCAAAAGTGAGACGGAAAAAGTGAGACGCAAAAGTGAGACGGAAAAAGTGAGACGCAAAAGTAAGGCGGAAAAAGTGAGACGCAAAAGTGAGACGGAAGAAGTGAGACGATAGAAGTGAGACGATAGAAATGAGACGATGGAAAGTGAGACGATAGAAGTGAGACGATGGAAAGTGAGGTGATGAAAAAATGAGACGATACAGAAGTTATACGATAGAATTGGCCTTAGAAGTCTTCATGAAAGTTGTAAATCTAGAAGTCTTCTTTCCAATAGTCCAAAACCGAAGCCAATCCAACATCTGTAGTGAGCGTTATGACATTTGCGCAAGACATGTACAATGTGAGTAAAGATATGAACATGTTGGATTCTTTTGGCCATAACGTCTTCTCTAGACATCCAAATCACTTGATTCTTGAACCATTGGATTCTTAAGACTTTGCTCTACATCTCCACCAAAAATGAAACCTATCTGAAATGAATGGAGAAAGATTGAGTGAAAAGAGTGGGACGGGTACAGTGAGAGTGTTCTTCAATACTATGAACTGATGTTATCTTACTGAACATACTTCAGTATTTTGATGTTTTCTGGATCAGTAGAGATCCAAATGAGATTATTTTTAACTTGTGGTAAACTAGAGACATGGAGCTATAAATGTTATGAAGAACTTAGAATCTAATTCAGTCTCTAAGATGTTTAAATTCCTAATGGAAGTTGTGCATAGTATACTATTTTTGACAAGAGTAGTCCAAAACTGTTTGAAGTATATCTTTTGACTCATTGAACCAAATGAATTGATTTCGATGGCATTAGAAACTTACGACAGTGGGGGACATGTTTCTGGAAGAAAGTGTTAGGTTAAATTGTTCAAGGGTACTGTTAGCAAGACACTTAAGTATAAAAGACATAAGGCATAAATGGAAGGGCAAATTGGACAATTCTCATTCATTAATGGCATAATTGGAAGAAAAAGTGTTGTCTTGCTTATAAATAAAGGAGAAACGTGATGAGAAGATTCTAGAGAAGCAAAATGGGTTGATGAGAAAAGAGATAAGAGAGAGAAAACATGAAAAAGAAATGAAAGAGAGAAAGAAGAGAAAACAAGATAGGGTTTTAATTTCCTTAGCCTTCAAGAGAGATTTTGAAGCTGTTCAAGAAGAGAAAAAGTAAGAGGAAGAAAAGAGCTTCCATTTGAGCTAAAGATTTTTTCATTTGGTGAAGAATCAAGGAAATCAAGAGAATCCTGCCCAAAAACAAGGGGAAAGACAATTTTGACATGGACTTTTTGCAAGCAAACTTGGTGAGTAATATATGTATGGGTATTGTGTAAATGGGCAATGTGCCTAAGTGTGTACATATGTTTAAATTGCTAAGCTATGAAAGGGAATTTGATATTATGAGATTATGTGAGGTTAGAAAAGAGATGACAAGAAATTGAGTTATGATATAGAGTAACCAAGTTCTCTTGAGATGTGAGCTTATGAAAAGGGTAAAGATTGAAAGGAGAATTTAAAATTATCATGTACAAATGAAGTGCAAACCTAAGGTCACATAGACATGTATGAATTATGAAATGAGAATGAGCTTAAAATGTGTTCTAGAACATACCCGGGATTGTCATTAAGCATGCATTGTACATAGCCATATAACTATTTGGGCATAAATGAGTTTTGTAACGGGTGTGAATCGCGTATTGCATAAATTGTGGTGTGGAGGTTAAACATCTGCATACAGGCGTTCCAGAATTGGGAAGCAAATGCTATTTTGGAGCGTACTGTGAGTAGACCTAGATGGTCTTACTTTATTGTTTGTCTGTTTATGTTATGAATTGAGTGATCATGAATGATTATGAATGTGACTTGATTGTTGAATTCCGGACAATGATGGTCCGATGACCGTGATATATGAATGAGATATTGAAGTGCAAATTGTATGTGAAAATGATTGTTAAATGTGTTAGGAATGTGTATTTGTATTTGTATATAAATGAAATTGTGAATTCTCCACTTCAATGTGGAATGTTGGACTAAGGTCCGATGAGATGAAAAAGTGTTTGAATGGGATATACAATTATGAGTGATGCATTCCATTGCATGAATGCATGAAATATAAAGGCAGTTGTGACCAGAGTAGCCAACGATCAGAGCTTCAAGCTCAACATGTGAAAAAGAGCTTCGAGCTCAAAAGTGAATCAGAGCCTCAGGCTCAACGTTTAATGAGCCCTATATGAGACAATTATCAATGAGCCCGATATCCAATGGATACGGGACAGTTCAGGCACTCGGTCACAATAAAATAACAAATGGAAAAAGAGTCACATGTGCATTGCATATGCATAATGAAAAATGTGATTTTTGATACATAGTATGAATGATTAAATGTACTGAATGTGAAATAATGTGAAATGTGAAATAAGTATGATATGCGAATTATTTGTTATGTGATTGAGTGAGCCATCGATGATGGTCACTCACTGAGATCGCAAAACTCACCCAAAATTTGCAAATATTTTTCAGGACTCAGAAGAATACCCCGTTAGGCTAACGGAAATATACCTACAGCATTCAAGTGAAGGATAGAGGTCGGGATCAGTTCACGTCTGCATTACATTTCTTTATTTGTCTTGCATTGTTTATTCCGCAACTCTTGTATAAATTTGTATTTCTAAATGACTCGAGTGTTTTGTATTTTGAAAAAGGGCCCAATTGGCTATTGAAATTTTGTTGATTGTATGGCATTGATTGAAAATGTTTATGAGTGAATGTGGGCCCAATTTGAGTGTCGATTTTTGCATATTATGTTTGTGAAAAACAAAATTTACACCGATTTCTGACTGATTGAGTGCTTTAGCAAGCCACCCTTACGGGGCACGGACTCGGATATCACCATCGATGTCGGGTTCGGGTCATTGCAGGAGTGGGTGCTATATTTATGTGGTATCAAAGCCCAAAAGTACTATCTTATATGGGCATTTTGAAATATGCGTCAAGTTATATGCATATGCATATTAGTCATGTCATAGCATAAGCGGCAACTGAACCTCCCAGTATGAGTCACATGCATAAGCATTTCCTTAAGAATCTGAGCGGTTAGAAGCATTGAGAAAATAAAGGTTTATAGATATTACGAAAATGAGAAATAGTATCTGGTTTTGTATGATGAATAATGGTTCACCACAACGGGAATATGTACCCTTGAAGGTGATATAAGTACGAATAGGTATATTATTGTGGCTTTATTGAGGAAAACGAGAATATGAGTAGAAATGAGGAGACTAAAGTGTACAGGTAGAGTGAAATTCAATCATAAAATTGTTATGCTCATAAAAGCATGAAATTAGGATCCACAGGGTTATGCGAGTATTATTATAACAGTTTGTAATTCAGTCTAAGGGAATATTAGAAGAAAATTGAGAACGAAAAATTCATAATGATTATGCATCAGAAATTCTGGATTGGTTGAGGATATATATATATGCGGGAAAAGAAATAGTATATGGATGGATATAACAGATAAAGATTCGGTGTAATTATATCGGTGGATGTATTCTTGAAGATGACATCGAAATTGCAATCTGGTGATATGTCCTCAAATGTGATATAAAGGTGTATAACTACTATGACCCTCATTATGTGATTTATTGTGTTGCGGTAAATTATGAAGATATTAAGAGATTTATTTATATGCGTCTAATGTTTACATTATTAAAATAAAGTTTAAAGTATGGGGCAAGTAGGAGAGTGTTAAAATGTGGCCCAAATGTTTATATATGTATATATCACTATTAATATAATGGAAGAGTACCCAAAAAAAATTAATATAATGGAAGAGTACTAATTGGTCTATATTTTTTATTTAGTAATGAAATAAATCTCAACTATTTATTCTAGTTACTTGATGGATGTACCAGATTAAAAATTATAGATATCTGAATTGGTTCTCTCTTTACTAATTAAGGCAACAAATTTGTTTTTTATCAAGTTTCTGTAATCGCAAAAGGGTCAAAAGAAAGAAACTAATTTTTGGGATGAATGTGGAAAAGTTTAGCCATCTCTTTTCAATACGACATGTTTCACATTAGGCCCACAAAATTATAAATGTCACTTTTAATTTATGTAACAAATATCATATTTTTACAGTTAGCACATACTAATACAAAGCTTGGTAATTTTACACTTAGGATCCTTTCATTCTTTCCTCATTTTGCCCTACTCTCTGATCCCTCATTTCTGCTTCTCTCTTTATCAAAAGGTATGTCACATTCCAAAATTCGTCAAGCTTTTTAGTTTTTTTAACCGGTACGTTCTTTCTCTATAATATTTTTGAACATCAAAACAATTCGACGCTCTTATAAACTTTATCGCCATATTTTTAACCCGCTTCTATATAATGTATTCCACACTTTCTTTCCCTCAATTTGGTTCAGAGTAGGCGCGTCTTAATGAAAATGTACAATCACCAGCACTGGGCATGTTAATCTTTTTATAATCAGATTAGCTGCTTCTATGCCTTTTGCTGTAGAAGATTTCCATTAAATGGACTACTCTAGACCTTCTAACACTAATATTCTATCCCTGAGGCCCTGAACGTCTACAGATTTCTAGAAATGGAAAGGGAGAAACTTATATACACGATCCAATTGACATGAAATCACATCATCCCATAAGGTTCAGCCGTTCAGGAGGAATTCATCCTTGGTAATTAGACTAGTAAGCGCGTTAGGTAGCTCTTCTTGCTTGAGCACGCATTCTAGCTCCCCACGACATCTTCCCTCTTGAAGCCCCATTTGTGCTCTTTCTCTGTAACTCTGCTAGCTGAGATTGCCACCGTTGTTTCCACTCATATCCTCCAAACCATCCCTGCTCACGATAAAATAGGATAGCTAAGTTTCTGAAGTTTTAAGAGTCGTTGGCCCAACCATGGCCCAACTGTACTATCAAAACTGAGGAGAAGTGACGGAAAAAAGTAAACAAACCTCGTTATAGTGAGACGGACTTCTAGCAGAGAACGAAAGGTGGATTCTGTTGACCATATCTCTGTCATACAAAGCTCTGCTGCTAGGATCAGACAAGGTTTCGTAAGCTTCCTGAACCTGAATGAATTTCCTTGTGTACTCCTCTGTACGGTCCGGTGGCGACACATCAGGGTGATACTTTCTTGCCAATTGCTTATAAGCATGTTTGATGTCTTTAAGTGTTCCACTCTCAGAAATACCCAGCAAATCATAGAAATTCTCAGTGCTCACATACAGGTTGCTGACAGCAGCCTTGATCGGACTGCTTCTGGTGGACCTGGATTGAGTTCTCTGTTTCTGGAGATGGGTGTCGAATCTAAGGTGAGAACAAGGATCAAGAAAGGCTTTTGACTTTGAGGGTGTGAAGTTGGGCTTAGCATAGTTATGGAAGGTGGGTTGAGTTGCTGCTGTGATGATTCCGATACTCATTTCTCGTCTCGTCCGACTAGTTATTGTTATTGTTGTGTGTTGTTTTCCAAGCAGTTTGATGTGGCTATATATTGTGTTTAGAAATGGGTGAAGCGTTGAAAAGTCCAGAGTAGCGGATAAGATTAAAAATAAAATAAGAAAAAATAAATTAAATACTGTGTCGCTTATTAGTAGTTTTTACAGAAAATAATAAAATTAATATGAGTTCGGATTCGGAATCACAAGTGATATTCTTGAGATGTCGGCAGTTGGCACACGGAGAATAATAAACCTAGCTGAAGGTTTGTAATGTAAAGGCCACGGTTCTCAATTACCGCGGCCGTGGGCAAATCGTGGGTCTCAGCGCTGACGAGGACAAGGATTGGATTTTGCCGTTTTCACAAAGGGACCGCGTCATGCATGATTGAAGTAGCTCGATCAATTCGTCGAAGGCAAAGCTATTTTGTAATTGAATAGATTGGCCGCTTTGGGATACCACCAATATCTTTTTTTTTTTAACTAAAAGAGCTAACAATTAGCTAAAGCTAATAACAGGAGTAATAAACCGAGTGCGACTAACACCCATGCGATCATCATTAAGAGTGTGCAGTATAATTTCCGGGGGTTGTTGAAAAACCACCATAACCAAAGATACCTCAGGTCTGAGTCGAGCCATAGCATCAGCTATAGCGTTCCCCTCCCTAAAAACGTGATGAATCGTGACGTGCCAACTGCGAGACAACAGCTCCCGAATGTTGCAGATGAGTGCATTGTCCGTACTTGCCTGAATATGGTGGTTGAGCCATTGAATCACCAACAGGTTATCACTCTCAACCTCGACCTTGTTGATGCCCATACTCCAATCGAGCAGCCCCCACAGTTCCGCAGTTGTAACCGAACAGATTCCAAGATTGTGAGTAAAACCGGCCAGTCACGAACCATTGGTGCTGCGTAAGACACCACCCGCAGCAGTAGCCCTAGTCAACGGATCGACTACTCCATCCACATTCAGCTTGGTCCATCCCGACGCCGGAGGCTGCCAGCAGACCTGCATCGGAACAGCAGCAACCCTACGCCCCAGTTTTATACTCGAAGCTTTCACTTGCTTAGCCCACCCTTGTCCCTGAATGACGATAGCCTCCGGACCTGTACTAACACCTTCAAAAACAAAAGAATTGCGAGCTTTCCAAATTTTCCAACAAAGAATACCGAAACAAGTAGGTCAATCCCAATCCACAGAATCAATTCTAAAAGCATTACGAAGGTTATCAATCATCCATTCACTTAAAGAACTGGTAAAGAACCTAGTAACCATGGAATGAGGTAGAACTGTAAGCCACACCGTACGAGCCCAATGGTAATCCCGAACGGCATGTATAAGGCTTTTTTATTTTGCTTTCACGTAAGAAAATACTGAAGAAGACACAAGTTTCAATTGTCAATGTACAATTTTTTCAGTTAAAGCATCTTTATAAATTAATTTTTATAATCGATATAGTGAATTTTTTAAAATTCTTAATATTTTTAAATAATTGTTTTTATGATGAATGACCATTCCTCTTTATAAATCAATTCAATTCCCAAACCAAGTACATGACAACATTTGCTAGCTCGAGTAATGTTCAAGAAAAGGATAGTTCATCCACCTCATTTTAATGTCACAGCAGTGACAAAGGACAAGAAAGGGCCAGCCAGTAGCATAGTAGCAAACGCATTACTTTAGTCGAGTTCGATTCACTAATTTACTGATGCCTGTCTCTAGGTGAGCAGAGTTCAATTTCTTGCAATTTGAAAAAAAAAATTTAAATCAAAATTTTGCTAAAATATTTTTATTTTTCAAATATAAAGATTTAAATATACCAAACTAATTCATAAGAATTCAATTAAGCTGGAGAAAATTTTAGATTTATTTTGTGAAAACTTTTCTCTCCAAAGTAATCAATTATAAAGCTTAACCAAAAAAAAACCTTAATTTTTTAATAAACTAAAATACATTAATTTTTAACTAGTGATTACATATCACAAAATAATGAAATAAACCCTTAAAAACTAGAGAAAATAGACAAAAATGGGTTCCTATCTTATCCATTCATATTATTTTAATCATGCTCAATTAAAAATATATAATAAGACATAAAACATTTAATTATCTATCACTAATTTAATGACAAAGTTCTTTATTTTATAAAGGAAAGGGTTAAGTTAGTGCAAGAAAATAACTAAGACATTAATTTTATTTCATTGTACATGAATTTAAAAATTCAATAACTTCTCTATTTTTTTTCTTTAAATAGCATTTTCATATATCCTTGATTCAATAAATTAAGTAAAAAAAGAATTATTGTTCTTTTCTATTTTAAGGAGCATATAAATCATTTAGTTTATGCATTAGTTTTAAATTTTTTTGTACAAATTATGAATGAATGTGACAATTTAGATATTTACAACTTAACACTAAATCCTAATTAAGCTACATATTTAACCAAAGAACGACAATTCACTAATTTTTTCAAGCTAATGATTCTCCGCAACATAATAGACTATTTTCAAAATTAAATAAATTTTAATCCATCTAAGCCGTTAACACATTCACACGATTCAAAAAATGCAATCTAACAATTATCATATAATATGCAAAACTCACATTCAAATCAAAATATATAACCCTCACCACACTTGGACAACATATTGTCCTCAATGTAAGATGGGGACAAATAAACATTTATGGAAAGAAGAAACATAAAATTAAAGTAAAATAAAAAGTAAGTAAAGACTAAAGGTAAAAAGAAAAGGGTTAGAACAATGCCTCATGGTGATGGAGGTGAGGAAGGTGTTGGAGGTGGCGAGCCTTAAAATAACGATGGTTGCGACGTATGTCTAGGTCATCTCTTTCATTCTTCTAGAGTTCTCCGCAAATGTATCTGTGATTACCTTGGTGTTCGCAGAGATTGTATCAAGCACTTTCTTCCAGCCCGGTTCTTCTGTTTCTTCTTCCTCCTCGGACTCTTCACTAGTCGAGTCCTCTTCTTCCTGCGGAGGCGATGTTGTACTCGAACTCGCCTAACTTGCTTTGATCTTCACATGCGTCTTTTGGATGATATCTTGGAGTTCCATGTTATGGGACTTAAGGATTTCAGGACGCCAAAGATGATGATGATTTAAGAATTCTAAGAGATGGACAGTTAAACCACTACATTCCCTGCCAAAATACTCAGCAATGGAGAAAACTAAGTACCTCATACCTAAATTGTTGCTCCTCTTGCATAGAGTCACAATAATAGCGTTCAGCACATATGTGGACGTGCACATTGGAATGTTGTGATCCATGCACCACAAGAGGAAGAGTTCCTTCGTTGAACCCTTATTGGTTTTTGATCTATCAAACACCAGTTGTCACATGAATTGTTGGATCGAAAAAATAAAGCATGCACGATTTGGATAAAACGGTAGATTTCAAAACTTTTTAGAAATCAAAATTATAGCAGAAGCAATATATCCAAATCAAAATGCATAGGTGTACATGATATGGTGTAAGGAAAAACATTTGCAAAAACACAAGATGAAAATTATTACCAACTCCTTTGCTACAGCTTTAACTCCTCATTGTGCTATCCTATCCTCGGCAATGTATCCTCTCCTAGGTGATGTATCATCTTTATGTTATTGTATCCTCTTCTTGATATTGTATCCTCAACAAATCCAATCTACCACTTGTTCTTCTTAGATAACTTGGTTAACAAGATCTTTTGGTGGGAAAGGAGAAGAAAATTTGAAGAGATTTTGCCTTAGAAGAAAGAAGCCAATGATGAGACACTTCTCATGAAATTTTCGGCTCACACATGCAAGATAGGAGAGAGAGAGATAAAAATTCAACAACCTTGTCTTTTCTTCTCTCAATTTCTGTTAAGTCTCAAAGGAAGAAGTGAAGTGCATCCAATGCATGACTTCCTTCCTTAATCAATCATAAGGAAGCCAATAAATGAGACTCTTCTCATTTATTTTTAAGATGGCTATATGAAAAGACCATTAACCTAAAAATATATATCAATTTCGGTTTTGTGATGAAAGAAAAAAGATGGCCCATCAAATGCACCTCTTTCTTCTTTAGTCCAATGAATGCTAATAGGTTACATGCTATCATTAAAAGACCACCATTAAACTATTTAATGATAAGGTTATTACTCCATTTAATGATGCTAAAGCATGTTTAAAAACCATCTTAAATGTAGCAAACCAATGCTAAATGTGCAGTTGCATATTTAGCCCACTAAAACCGAAATTCTACCTCCATTTATCTTTAATAACTTTGTTTTAATTTAATTAATCAAATTAATCAAATTAAACCAAAGCCTAACTTGCACATTTAGCCCACTAAAATCGAAATTCTACCTCCATTTATCTTTAATAACTTTATTTTAAATGTTCACATGGGCTTATAATTAACAATTAATTAAAGTAACCCCAACATTCAATCATAGGCTTTAAAACCTCTATTTGTATTTCTTAATTTGCTTTATAACCTTCCTAAAAGCCAAATGTGGAATCTAATTGGACTTATATAATTCAATCTCCAACAATTCCATAATTAATTTAATCTCATTAGAATTAATTCCAGCTTAAATGTTATTATACTAAAGACAATTAGTTGAACTCTTGAATTACTAACTATTATGAGAACACATGTTTCAAATAAGATGTCCAATTGCAAACTCTAATATGAACCATATTACAGCCATTCGCACAATAAAAGGTAAAATTACTGTTTTGCCCTTATGTTGGCTTTTCATTCTAGATCTTCCGTTTTACTCTATATGGCGATTAACACACAATATCTCATCTTGGTGTTAAGACTTGATGGGTAGCTAGTCCATCAACCTACTGGCGCCAGTTTAATCACCATTCTCCATAAAACATCTAGAAGTAATGATATCACTATAAACTCTTTATTTGAGTGAATGTTCCCTCATATATGTTTCAATTAATGATTCCAACATGCAGATACTAGATTGATATTCTGTAAAAATTCATTCCGATCATATCGAGAATTATAATGAAACACATATTAGTTCACCACTCATCAAGATTGTGGCCCATAATAAACGAATGCTTAAGTTGTATGTTTTAAGATTAAAGTAATGACCCACTTTATTCTTGAAAACACACTTGATTCCAGATTCATTTTATAGTGCCATTATCAATAGTCAACTACTAACATGATATGAAACTCATCATTCCCTTGAAGTAAACTCTTTTACTTGCACAGAGATAAATCACAACACTACAGCCTAAATCATAATCAAGCGACCAACTTGATTATTCAACTATGAATCCATTATTTTATATTCTTATAATATACATGTTTCCCATACATCTCTATGTATATGTATATTACTTACAAAAGAATCTCGGTACCTTATGACTAGATATATAATGCTCATAAAAACCAAACTCTTTTGTTTTATTAATAATAAATATTTGCATTACAAAAGTAACTGGAAGAAAATTAAGTTGTAAGTAAATACATTTGCTTTCCAAGACACTATATTTACATAACTCCAACATGAATTTGTGCAATAACAAGTGCTCATAGGTCCTTATGATATTGTTGTGGGCATTTTTGGCATCGAATTGCTCTAACCCAGTGATCTCATTCCAATAGTGAGAAGCTCAAAAATCATCGTGCTAATCGATAATGGAAGATTTGGTGAACCCACACATATCGCACATGATTTTGATGTTCAGTTCATAAGCTCGTCCCCGCAACCTAAACCACATTTCTTTAGGGTTCCTAGGTTTGTAGGAAAGGGAAGTAAAGAATTCTAGAGTGAGTTTCTCGTAAATAAGAAATTGGAAGTGTATGAATTTTGCCCACTGAATCCTTCCTGCTAAGTTCTCTACCCTATCATGCAATTCTAGCCTATCAAGTGTATCAAAATCAAAATATTTAGGGACTACAATTTGTTTAGCATTGAGGAATTGAAAACGAATACCTTCCTCCTCTGTGTAGATCGGGAAGGGTGCTCCGATGTCCGCTGCCTTATTCCTTCTCCCTCGTCCCAAGACTTGATTTTGTCTCAATGATTGATCCCAATTTGTTGATTGCTTAATGCGCTGCATACTAGCTTTTGAGTAGGTAGAAGTTGGAAGAGACTGGAAATTTAACATTTGGGAAGAGAGGTGAGTGTTAGGAGATTCTACACTTAGAGAGATAAAGTAAAAATGAAAGTGAGTGAAAAATGAAGTTAGAAATGAATATATAGCTGGATAGAGGATAAAATGGTAAAAATTGACTTTAAAAATCATGTGTCCCCTTTTTACCCTGCAATTTTTTTACCAATTTTTCAATTTTTTCTTTTCTTTTGTCCTTCTCCACTTTTCTGAAATCACTTCTTAACTCTTTATGGTCCTTTTACCTCTCTTTGCTTAATCCCTCAATCATCAAATTCATGTTGAAGTCCTATGCCCTCCCAATTTTATTTGGAAACGAAATAACCTAACTACGAAATTCAACTATCTAAAAATCAAGGGAAATAACATCAATTTAATAGTCCATGGCCTGCCTCCCATGCAGTGCTTCTTTTAACGTCGGTAGCTCGACGGTCTATCCTTGGGAACTCAACTGGGATCAATTATGAGTGACTTGTTTCCACCTTTTTTGTTCAACATCAGTTTTGTAGCCTGTAAGTAAGCTACAAATTACAAAATAGTCAGAAGGACAATATTGATAACATTATGAAAACCAATTAAGCTCAATAATGTTCTTTTCTCGAGTAAACTGTAAAAAAAAGGGAATAAAAAACCTCTCTGAATTTTCCATCGAATCCAATTGTTTGTCCTATAAAAAGATGAGTTGCTCTCTTTCTTCCTTAATCACCTTCGTTTCCTCTACTTCTTCCGCCTCACAAATAAAGACTTTTATAGCTTCTTCAAATTTGATTTTTGTTGTCATCTGTTCTTCGCTCTTTTGTTCTCTAAAGAATCGAACACATCAATTATCCTGAATGAGTTATTATCCTTTGGATTCTTTAATACATCATTCATGTTGAATGTCACTTGGTCATCATTAATCAGAAGGATAAGGTTCTTTTCATGAACATCTACCTAAAATTTTTTGATGTTTTCATATGGTATATCAAGAACTGGTGAATAAAAGGGAGAGTTGGCATTCTTTTCTTCAATCTCTTTATTCGTTTCTTGGTCTTCAATAAGGTGGGGTTTAGTTTGGTTTTCCATTGGTCCTTCTGGCTCTCCCCCATTCTTAAGTGCGATAGCCTCATATTGCTCTCTTTGATGTATTTCTATATTACTTAGAGAGTCTTCCACACTTCCCTTAAAAAATTCACGGGAAATCTGTCTCACTCGAATCTCTAGGTTATGAATAGACGAGTCATGATTTTCCATTACTTGCTCAATTTTCTCTTCTAGTCTGTTCTGGCCCTCTTCCATGTTCGTTATCTTATTAAGGATCTTGTCCAATTTAGAATCCCATAAACTGGACTCATCTTGCTGAAGTCCTAATAGGTATTGATGTCCTAAATGAGTCCCTACATTGTTAGACCAATAGAAATCATTGTGATTTTGCCACTCGGAGTGTACACATTCCAATAAGGATCGTTACTTCCCCAATCATATTGTGCCTCATTGTAGTTCACAAAAGTTCCTTACCCCCTATAATATCTATGTTCCATCATTGTTCTTTCCATTTCTTCTTGGCATCTAGCTCTTCATATGTCTTATTTCTCATTCTAAGATGTCTTGCTTTGTCTCTACTTTAGGCCCCAAACTTCTTTTTCTATTTTTTTAAACAGAAGATAGTGAAAAAGCCTTATAATAAAGAACTAAACTAATCGCCTCCCGGACAACAACGCCAACTTATTCTATGGATATCGTTAAAGGTTGAAGGCTACAGTGGTTGAGATGAGTTGATTTCATAGGGATACGACAGCAATATGACCAAGCTTCAAAATAAGGTACGAATTATGATTCTCTCTTTATTATGATTTACGTATTAATCATTTTATAGAATTAAGTGATCTTGGTTTTGAGAAATCAAATTACAAAAATGTTTTGTAATTATTCCGCTGTATGTGGGATTGAATTTGGCTTGATTTCCTGATACAAAGTTTAAACAGTGGTTATCACTGAGCTTTGGGATTTGAACTTTCTGATGTATATAAAATTGTCATTATAACCAATAAGCAATAACTAGTATTGTGCACCCCACTTTTCCTAACTGTAAATTAAAATGTAAACTTTATAAGAAAGTAGAGTTGTTATGATTTACAGTAAGTGCAAGCACACCTTTACACATAAGAATCCCTATAATTGCAATCCTTCTACCATCACTATCTTGAAGAACTCTACTCATGAATTTCTAGCATAGAATAACACTATCAAGCCACGTGTTTAACCAAACCAGTTATTTAACTTTTAAAATTCAACTGAAATCAAACTCCTTATTTCTGTTGATACAGTTGTGTAATATTTTGGTAGCTAATTGGTTAGTTATAGTTTTTGTGACAATTATTTAAAGAAATATTTTATTGTATACATATTTGTTTAATTAACTGATGTATAAGATAAAGTCTAACAGATAATATACATTGCAAATAAAATTATAATAAGATCATAATTATAAGATTCATATTAAATTTTATATTATCCTTAAATTACTCGCAATTATTGCTCCTTGAGACTAGATATTAATAGTATAAAGATTATCAGATATTATATTTCTTCTTATAAAATTCGTAGTACTCGATCTCATAAGTTAAAATATGGAAATATTTAAATAAACATGCAGGTACTTTTTAGAGAATAAGTTTATTAAACTGATCCAATGTGAGAGTTCTATTTAGAATTTTAGTTGTATGTCTATAGAAATTCTCATTATAAAGATTGTACAAGCAATTATTTGACTTGAGATCTCCAAAATATTTTATATATAGAGATTGTTATATTTTCATACTACTTATGACTTATCCTTGTCAAGCATAACTCTGTCCATGGTCATTGTACTTAATATGAACTATATAAAGGTAGATAAGTGATTAATGTAAGATTTACTACCCTAAAGTGATTAAAGATATTATTGTGCTATTCTCAATTAGTATTGATTTGAACATTTTTTTAGAAAGGTGGAATGATACTTTGAAAATAAATTTCAAAAATTATTAATAGAATCAATTACAAATAGTAGATTATTTATATAATTAGACTTAAATAAAGTAGACATTAATTCTATCATTTATGTTTAGTCGAAACATTATGTGATAAAAGGACTAGATCATACAAAGAACATATACGAAGAGGAGAGTCAAAACTATATTGGCATTAATAATATTTGAGTAGTCATGATACATTATTAGATGTCAATCTTCATATATAGATATAAATTATTTAATTAGATAATTAAAGATAAGTTAAAAGTTTAATTTATACAATTCTAAATACGAGTTCAATATATCTATTACCAATATGTTTAGGAACTTAACAGGTTAGAAAGAAAGAATGGTTAAAAGAAAAAATGGTAATTTAATCAAGTTATACTTGATTGTAAAATTTGAGAAATTTTAAAAGCTAAATACGATATACTTAATAAGGATCGATGTAAGATGTTGAATATAAGTGTTTAATTATATTTAATTATAATTAAAGTTTAATTACAATTAGAATTTATATTTCATTCAAAATAATTAGAAGATCCACTCTGTTATAAATAGACATAAAATCTAAAGTAGGTAGCAAATTTATATTTCATTCAAAATAATTAGAAGATCCAAACTCTGTTATAAATAGACATAAAATCTAAAGTAGGTAGCACTTTTTACTTACTCCTCTTTGTACTATTTGCAAAGTTCTTTCAACTTTTTCATATAAATATTGTTAGAGGTCCAATATATGTGCGATTATTGTAGTCATGGTGAACTAGTTTCAAAAACGATTAAGGGGAAGCCATTAAAAATAAGGATTAAGTTACATAGTAAGGTATGATTTATATTTATATTTTATTGTATTCACGCATCGATCATGATATAAAATTTATAGTAATCTTGTCTTTCAACAAATCCATATATATATATTTGCAACATATAAGATCGAATCTTGTTACATGTATAATAAAAATGTCAACTCATAAAGCGAAGTGAAATATGGACGTGATCTAATTACTTGTGTATCATAATGAACAAAATTTTTTAGAATTTTCAAAATATCAATATTAGTTTAATCTTATAATATGAACATCATAAAATATTAATCATAAATCATATCTTTTGATGGATTTTTTGTCCTTTTAGCAACTTTATTATAAATTTGACTTTTAAATAGATTATTATAAATCATTATAGTTGCTTAATTTTCTGTCTTTTAACAATATCACAATATGTTAAGAATGTAAATGTAGTTTTGACTATCCGCATGAAACTTTTATGTAATTAAATCCTTTTATTATATAATATTTCAATTAAACATAAATATAGATTTAGAGTCTATAATATTATATAAAATTTTAGATATAAATAAAATATATATTTAGTGTTCATTATATTTGAATTAAATTATATTGATTCTTGAACATTAGTAATTGATTATTTTAATGACATTTGAAAATTACTTTTTAAATTATCATTTGAGCTTTGCCAAAACTTTTTGAATAAACACTAATTTTCATTAATTACTTTAAAATAAGGAATCATATATTAATGACTAATTAATTTTAGTATAAGTTATATTTTGTCTAATAATTACCAATTAAATCACTTTTGATGAAAATAGGTCTTAAATAGTTTAGAACATATCGGTCATTTTATGAACCTTAAAATATTTCAAATAATATGATTACTTATATACAAGTTAGTCCATTTAATAAATTTGTTTTCTGATAATAAATCACATATTTATTTAAACATTTTTATATATTAACTATGAAGAAACATAATATGTATTAATTTAATTATTTATTAATATAAATATTATAATTATAATTTTACGATAATTTTTAAATATAACTATCTTATAAATAAATTAAAATAATAAGATAAGAATTCTTTTAATTAAATATTTTATAAATACACAAGTCACAAAAGCCTGTATGCCAATTAATCTTGTGCCAATCAATATTATCTACATATTTGTATAGGTTTTATATAAATATATAAATGAGATAATCTGATATAGGATTGAAAAGAGAATATCTAGTTGGCAAGAAAGTTCTCCAACAGCCGTTTTTGGTCTCTGTTACGTGACGTGGAGATAAGGCCTTCAGTACTTTAGAGGATAACAATGTGAGTAAGGATAAAGATTACAGCTTTACACCTGTCACCGTATCAAATGCTGGAAATTCCAAAGAAGTAAAAGAAAACAAAAAATGGCAGGAGCCTGTCGCTTTTGGGGATTGTTTCAGGACACGGAGAACTAATTCTGGTTGGGTCTTTCCCACTTTTTACGTCAACTTGGAAGATTTTATATCGAAGACATTGACGCCAGCGACGAGTACAGGAAAAAACGGATAAGATTATGGTAAAAGATACACATTAAGAGTTGGGAGTGGAAAACTGATTTCCCCAAAAAAAAAAAATAAAGTTGAATCTTGAAATGTTTAATTTATTTTATTCAGTAACCCTTCTACTCTCTCGATGTAAACGCAAAAACTCGTACCTGAAAACTGAAGGTGTCAACTGGGTAGAAAGTTCTATGCTAATATGATCTTCAGGTTCATGTCATCATAACGCAAATAAGAAGAAAGAGGCCAAAACAACAGACATATTTTCTTTTCTGGGGCCGAATTTGTTGCCTTTTCCCCTTCTAGAAAAGAAAAAGGTAGAAAAAGGTTCGAAACATCTATCAGGCAAGTATGCACGCAATGCTTGCATAAGTTTAATGGTTTGTCATCTAGAATGTGTAGGACCAATAACAAGTAAAAGTTGATTGACACGGACACCTGCATATCATTTTCTTATCAAATTCCTTCGCATAAATCCAGGCCACTTGTCAACATGTCTATCACATGTCTTTGGCATTTCTATTAAATATTCCAGCGGAATAGCAAACTTGAATTTTCCTCGAAGATAAAAACAAGAATACTACGTACTTCTTTGGTTCAATTTTTGGAGAATAAATAAGTAATTTTTTATCGCAAAAATTGCTTTTAAGAAAATTAAGTGTTTTGTTATAAAATTTAAAAATACTTTTTTTTCATAGAAATAGCTTTTTTGGAAGTTGAAATACAGCTTTTTGATAAACTCAAATTTAGAGCCTTAAAAAAAATATTTTTTTAAGTAAATTTTTTCAGATCAATTAATGAGCTTATTTTTTGTTCCTTTTATTTTTATGTTTTACACATAATTTTCACAATACCCACAAGCACATCTTCACATTTATTTTGAGATTTATATAATATTATTTGGCTTTTTAATATGTTTTAATATTTATTTTTTATATTAGTTTTAGTTATATTATAATCCATATAAAAGATTTAGTTATACATATTTTTATTTATGTTTTATATGGTTTAAAATTATATAATAATTAATATATTATACTTTGCAAATTGTTTAATATATTTTAAATAATATTTATATGCATAAATAATTTTTATTACAAAATAAAATATAGTTAAAATTAAAAGTACTTTTTATTTTTATGTTGTCAAACAGTCTATTATATGAAGCTCTTTTTTAAATGACAGCTAAACAATTAACTGACTTCTTAGAAAAGCTCTACTAACAAAAGCTCTACTGCCAAAAGCTCTATTACTAGAAGCTCATCCAAACAGACTCTAAGAGATTGTCGTAGGCAGATAAAGAGTTGTTAAGAAGCTGCTTTTCTTCTACCACGTTATCAATACTTTCCATGTCATCTTATCTAGGGGCAGCATTTTGGCCCAAGTCCGAGCTTGGCTCGACCTGAATTGAAATCAACGAGTCAAGCCCGAATGCTCCCAACAACATGTCAAAACAAAACGTCGTCATTTTCAACTATAAAATTCATTTTTAAGACGAAGTAAACAGTATTGTTTTACTTAGAGAGAGTTAAGTGTACAGATTGATGAAGTTGTCACCCCTCCGGTTGCAGCCACTCCTTCGCTTTGCCACCTCGCTACCATGCT
>JAOQMR010000004.1:14798833-14816035 GCA_027563865.1 Erythroxylum pelleterianum
TTCATCTTGTTCATGGTTTTATTATCCTTATACCATATCATGTATGGATTAGCATGTTGATTTGGATATATTGCTTCTGTTGCAAAATGATTTCTAAAATAGTTTTGAAATCTACCGTTTCTCCAAATAAAACATGTTTTCTTTTTCCGATCCAACACCTCATGCGCTCATTAAGGATTTTTGTAATGATCTTGTAAACAACATTCAAACATGCAATAGGCCGAAACTCCGTCACACTAGTAGCATTAGGAGATTTCGGAATAAGGGTGAGAGTAGCATGGTTGAGCTGTTTCAGGAGTGTACCCGAGAAAAAGAATTCTTGGATAGCCCTTATTACATCATCGGCCACCGTTAGCCATTGTTGTTTAAAGAAAGCCGATGAGAATCCATCCGGCCCCGGCGCTTTAGTATCCCCAATGTCAAACAAAGCGCGTTTAATTTCCACCTCACTTACCGAGGATGTGAGATATTGCTGTGCAGAATCATCCAACAAGGGCCCCTGTCGAACAATATTCTCATCAAGGCGCATTAAGGAGGAAGCCGACCTAAGGAGCCCTTGATAATAGTCAACAAAACATTGTCCAACCTCAGTAATGGAAGTAGTGGAAGAGCCATCCACTTTGACTAGATGGGTTATGGAATTTTGTTTGCTACGCTTTTTAGTAATAGCATGGAAGTATTTGGTGTGTTTTTCGGCCTCCATAAGGTGAGTGCACTTCGCTTTTTACTGATAAAAAAGGTGTTCAGCCTCCAATAGGAAATCTGCGGACTTCCGACACCGAAGCATTTCCTGATTTAAGGCAATATTATCCGGATGAGAGAGGGCCAATGCATAAGCCTTCCGATAGTCTTCTTAGGCCAGCCGAGCTTTAGCAGAAATGTTCGCAAAGCCTTGCGCGTTAAGCGACCGTAAGGGACATTTCAGCCCTTGTAACTTCTTACACAAAGTAAACTGATCATAGCCCAAGGAAGGTCGACACCAAGCATGTTCCAGTATAAAGGGAAACGATGGGTGTGTCATCCACATATTGAAGAATTTAAAAGATTTCCGACCCACAAGTTCTATCCAACTAAGGGAGACCACATAGGGACAATGGTCCGAATCCGGGCACATGGGCAGAAAATGGACGGAACAATGAAATTCTGTGTTGCTCCAAGCTTGGTTAAACAAGGCTCGGTCAAGTTTAGCCCATAACATCTTCTTGTTCCAAGTATAAAATTCCCCGTGGCTAGGGACATCTTCAAGGCCAAGAGAGATGAAAATCCAACAAGTATTGCATATCATAACCCGAGGGAGGCCGACACCTAAGGCGTTCCTGGGCCGAGTAGACACAATTAAAATCACCAAGAATCAGCTAAGGTTGAGTTCGGGTATACATGAGACTGTGGAGCGACTGCCATAGCTCCCTCAGCTCAGTTACTCGGAAAAGCCCATAAATAACCGAAGCTACAAAAGAAAATTGGGTGATCTTACAATGGACCTTCACATGGATGAATTGGTCGCCAATCGCAACTATGCTGCAATCATAAAAAGTTGGATCCCATATGAGACATATACGACCATTGGGTTGGTAATCAAAGTTATGAAAAAATGCCATCCACTAAAACGAAGCTGAATCATAAGTTGAAGATTGACTTCCGAGAGTTTAGTTTCAACCAAATCAGAAAAACGACAATTGTGGGACTTCAGAAGAGAAGCCACACTCTTTTGTCACAGGGCAGAGTTGAGACCCCAGGCATTCCAACCAAATACTTTCATGATTTCGGAAGAGGAGGGCAACCCCCTCCAGCCCCCTTAGGCTTTTGAGAAGTGAGCCTAACAACAGCTTGGAAAGGACCCTCACCAACCCCCTTCGGTGCCCTCGTCTCTTTGGAACCTAATCCACTACCCAACTTACTGGTCTATTTAGAATTCGGTTCCATACCACCTGGTTTATTTTAACTAATGGAGCTCCTATGTTGAGGCAAGGTTCCCTTGTCCGTCAGCTGGGCAGGGGTTGAAGCCATGCTAGTGGAGAGAGGGTCAAACGAAGCATGAGTGGCAAGAGGAAAGGTGGGAGAATCCCCACAATCTGAATCTATACATGCCGGCTGCCCAGCATGGTGCACCACCGTATCCTCATTGGGCATAGAAGAGACATGTGGAGGAGGGTCATTTGTGAGAGGACCATCGGGAAGCTGCTCTACCACCAAGCCAATACCGTTCTCCAATGTGCCATTCATCCCAGCATTTCCCATAGTAGGGCCCTGCACCGCTGCAGTAGACTTCCCATGCTTGCGCTTGGATTTACCTTTACAAACAAACGGAGAATGCCCGAAAAGTGGACCCTCTGTTGGAATGGCACACCCTGAGGAAGTCGGACTTCAAAGCTAGAAACTGGAGGCTTAGAGACATCGATTTACACCAGCAAATGTGCAAAGCCCAGCCGTGACCTGTTAAGTGTAATCTGATTCGTGCAAATGGGTGTCCCAACCCGGGAACCCAATTTTGATAACCCCCTTTCTGTCCATGCCTCCAAAGGGACATCAGGAAGTTGTATCCAAATTGGAACATTCTTGAATTCCCGATGATTGAATGTAAACCCCGAGGAGAGCATCTTCAGCATAAGATTCTTTCCAAACATAACATAAGGACCGCCAGATAGGACACTTAATCGATCATCCTCAGTAGCAAACTGAAATATAAGCCAGCCCCTGCTTTGCGGAATCAGTTTACATTTTACAGCCCAAGAGTTCATTAACTTGTCAATAGCTTTCATCCCCGGAAATGGACCTGTGAAGCACCTAACCAAGCAAAAGCCCCATTCTGTCTCAATGTCCAGCACATCTTCGCTATCAAGCTTCACTGTATCCTCCATGGTAAGACATTGCAATTTTAGACCCTTATTGATATCACGGTTATGACGAAACAAACTTGCAAAGGAAGGCTTGGTGGCAGCCGCAACATTGTTCAGTTGTGGCATTGCCTCAGACACCTGCTGGGCAGGACGCATAGCTTCTGAAGTAGCAGAGTCACCAAGAGTAGTAGAACCCTCCCTTTCCTCTCCAGACTCATAAGTCTGACTGGAATCTTTACTTCCCAGATCAATCTCCACTTCAGCTGTAGATGCTACCTCATCCCCCAGCTGAAGGGAGTGCTCAGCAGTACACATAGGAGAGGAGTTCAGACACGTACCAGAAGGTCGCACCTGCTTCGGAATTGGAGGTTGAAAACATTTAGTAGTGATATCAGTACCTTTGGGTTTCCGACAGCCCATAGCTCCACGTCGGTACACTAACATGATACCCCCTTTGACAGGAGGATAGAAGCGTCGACGAGTTCCACTCTCCACGTTTGCAAGAAGGATGGGGGCAGCACCGCCCTAATGACCACTAGCCCAGTAGGCACCTTCGAAATAAGCAGCACACACGCAGGGCGCGGACACACGCCCACACAGCTCATCCAAGAAGCTATAGCGGATCTCCAACAATCACTCAACAGGCAAAAAGCACAACCCAAACTAGTCGGAAATCCCAAGCAAATCGCCGGAAAACCCAACACCAAGTGGTCAATCGTTAGTCGGCGGCAATGGAAGATGCACAACCTGACTCGTCTACCCCTTAAGTCACCAAGATAAAGCCACCAGAGGACAATGGACAAATGACAAGAAGAACAAGGTGCCAACCAAGCTATAAGAACCGAGCCACAATGATAAAAACACATCCAAGAAGTGTTCGGCAACCCAGGAGAAAATAGGTCCATTTAGTAAATCTTTTAGAATAACTAAATGGATGAAGAGAATTGATTATGAAGTTCCAATTCATAGTATTAAAAGCTTTGGTGAAGTCAATTTTGAGAGCACAACTTTTGATATGCTGCTTAGTATTACAATCATTGAAGATATACTGTGCAAACATTATGTTGTCACCAAAACTTTTTCCAAGAATATAGGCTCCTTGACAAGGATTGATCACCTCTAGCTAGCTTAACTTGTTTGCTAAAGTTCTTGAAATAATTTTATAAACAACATTACAATAGGTACTAAGTCTATAATCATTAAGGCTCAAAGGGTTAGGTATTTGAGGAACCAAAACAACGTAAGTTTCGGTAAGCTTAGTCAATAACCAATCACTCTTGAAAAATTTCTGAACTACATTTACAATTGAGGGTCTAATAAGATTCCACTTCTCTTGGAAAAATCTGGCACTAAAGCCATCTAGACTTGGGGACTTGTCTGGATGAAAAGACAATAAGACTGATTTGATTTCCTCATTTAAAACCTCTTTGAGTATCATAGGATGGTGACTTCTTAATTTACTATTAGTTTACCTTGTGATAAATTTCAGATCCTTTGATTATTTAGGCTTAATTTTTTGAGGCTAGATTTGAAGGCAAAGCTTATTATTCCTATTGCACCAGAGGATTGGATATGCCATAGGAATATGGCATGACTTTCCTAAATCCAATCTATATGGGGACATACCATTTGATGTTTTGTAGGTTATCTCATAGGCCCACGATGCATCTTCTAATCTTAAGCTCGAATCCTTCCTATTAAGTTGAACTATTTTTTCCAGGATCAACTTGATTTCTCTATTAGACACCTCAACTTGGCCATTTCTTTGGAGATAGTAAGAAATGTTAACCTTTTGTATGGCCGAGAGTAAAAAATAAAAGAAGTGAATTCCCCACGTGATTTTCTTGTTCAATATTATTGGAATTGAGAGTTTAAATGAAAAGTTGAGTTGAGTTGTGTTTGATTGTTGATGTTACATATGGTGCGCGACATGTATGCCATTGATTATTTTTATGCTCTGCTTTCTTTGATACTTAACTTTGTTTTCTTTAGCATTCTTTTACCTTACCCCTAGGCCAGCCAAGTTACATCCCTGTTAAGACCTTTTGATTTGTTTTGTGCATGTATGTTTAGTAGTATATTCGAGATTGAAGAGCAAGTATATGGTAGAGCATTGCATTGTTTGAATTTATGAGAGATAAACACATATGAGCCTTAAACTCTTTGAATGTTGGAGAGTATAACAATAAGAGGACCTATTATTTTGACATGGAGTAGATTTCGTTTAAGTCCTATATGCTATCTCGCTTGGTTCTTACATTTAAGTCCTATATGCTATCTCGCTTGTTTGAATGTCACGGCTTACTTTTTCTCTATGATGCTTGTGCTTCTTTGATGTTGTTGGGAGGTTAAGAGAAAAGCTATAACACTTGAAAAGTTTCCCTGCATTTGCAAACAAGTTTTCGTTTACTTTTGCATCCACACTAGTTTTTACATGTCACAACTTTTTCTTAGTATATTTTTTTGTCTTTCTTTAATTTTCCTTACTCGGGGACGAGCACGAGCTAAGTGTGGGGGAATTTGATGCACTCATATTTTCTTATCTTTTTATACTTTTACACTTAGTTTTTATTCTCATTTGATGTCTAAATCACATGGCTTACATTGATTTTATCATTTAAGGTGTTTTAGGTGTCAAGTGAAGAAAATCATGCTAAGGAGAAAGATTTAGGACTTTTAGATGTCATTTTCAGAGTGAGGAGGTCAAAATACCCTAAGGTGGCCAAAGTTGTAAAAATCCTAATCCTATAAGGAATCCTACTTCAACTAGGATTTCTACATTCCGGAAGATTCTTGTTCGCCACTGCAAAAAATGGATCCAGGAACAATCTAGACGGTCAAGGGACATGTAGATTGGGAGAAATGAAGATTTCTGAAAAAAAATTCCTACCCTGTAAAGGTGTCTTAATTTGGCAAGGAAAGAAGAAAAAAACCTACTTCTACTTGGAAAAGAAATCGTCTCCTTCTAAAGATCCTAATTCTACAAACAAAGAAAGACCTACTTCTACTTGGAAAAGAAATAATCTCCTTCTAAAGATCCTAATTCTATAAGGAAAGAAAGACCTACTTCTACTTGGAAAAGAAATAATCTCCTTCTAAAGATCCTAATTTTACAAGGAAAGAAAGACCTACTTCTACTTGGAAAAGAAATCATCTCCTTCTAAAGATCCCAATTCTACAAGGAAACAAAGACCTACTTTTACTTGGAAAAGAAATCCTCTCTTAGAAGACCTCCTCCACTATAAATAGGGTCCTTTAGCATTAGTTTGGAGAGATTCACGTTTTCTATCTTCTTTGGATGTGAATTTCTCTTATTTTCTTTCTCTTCTATGTTTTCTCTCTCTCCTTAGGTAGAACCCTAGTTGTTTTTCTTTTTTTCCTCTTGTTATACCCGAATTCTGCACTATGTTTTCTATTGTGATTTTAAGCTTCGTTTTAGTTAGAATTATGAACTAAATTCTCTTTTCCAATTGTTGAGGCTATTAGCTAAATTCAAGGTTGTTTTTATGAGAAGCATGCGCATATAATTGATGAATCTATGATTGGAAATTTATGCTCTTGATATGGACATGATTGTTGAATTATGCACGTGGATTTGAAGTCATGAATTCGAATTTTGCATGAATAATTCGTATGCTATATGATTAATTTAATTGCTGGACAATAAATTGATTAGGTTAAGTAGCAACAACTAATTAAAATTGAAGCTTGTACGTAGGTTTTAATTAGTTGGATCAAGACATAGGTTAATTTTATGCATGCTAGCTTTGTTGAAAATTAACTTAGGTTCAGCAGACTTGATTTTGATCTTAATGCTCTTGTTATTGTGTTGTTCATGCTAGTTTTGGATTAATGCAGTAACAAGAAGTTATTGCATGTCATGCTTGTTTTGAATGCATCTATCTTTGCTTCATGAACCCTAATTTTTCAATCTAAGATATAATTCATTTTCAATGATTAAAAACAACTTAAGGATTTAGTGAAAACCTTTGCAATTGGTCTTTAATTAATCTGAACTTTTTACTCAAATTTTCTTAGCAATTTCTCTCTTGAAAACTTTCGACTTTGTTTTAATTTTCTAAACTTAAATCACGTCTTCTTCTTTCTTTTCTTGTTCACTTTTTAATGCAAGAAAACAAACCCCCCAATCTGGTCCTATATCTTGCATTCAACTTCTATTTTCCCCTTTGACATCCACGCATACTTTGCTTGAAAGTAAAAAATCTTCCTTGTGTTTTGATCTCTGTGGGACGATACCCTTACTTCACTATACTACAAGTCAGTTTAAGTAGGGGATTAAATTTGTAGGCTAACAACAACCTACCACTATGATTTAATCAAAGTTGGAAAAGTAAAAGAAATATACTAGTGATTTGATTGCTAAGTTTTTTGTTGGATAAGTAGTGTTGACACATATATATTAAGAGAGTGAAATGTTATATGCTATTGAATATTCACGCAAAGACTTTTAATACATATATCAAAAAGGTTTGGGATAAGCTTATCTTGACAATGTTTGAGATAATGTAGTTGAATATGATGAAGAGATTCAACAAGAAAAAGGAGGTAATGAAAAAATGCATAGGAGATATTTTACCTATGATAAATCAAAGGTAAAAAAAAATCGAAGATGTATGACAATGATTAGATTGCTTATTTCAACAGCAAGAGACTCTTTAAAGCACATATACTTTGGGTAACATGCAATTGACTTATTGAAGATGAATTATACTTGTAAGCAGTAAAAATAATTGGAATTTTTTGTCAGCATGTATATGTTGTTGTTAGATACAACGGAGACGAATTCAAAAATTATATGGATAAAAGATACCATAAGGAGAGTTTCTTGCATGCATATGGTTACCAATTGTTTCCTGTTCTTAGTAAGTTTCACTAAATATACTTTTATGTATATTCCAGCTTACTTGTTTACTTTATTTACCATTTATATATTTTTTCAATAATTACCAATGTTAGGTAAAAATTAAT
The DNA here is from genome assembly GCA_027563865.1 of Erythroxylum pelleterianum. Lineage (NCBI taxonomy): Eukaryota > Viridiplantae > Streptophyta > Magnoliopsida > Malpighiales > Erythroxylaceae > Erythroxylum > Erythroxylum pelleterianum. Next base: position 14,806,660 of record JAOQMR010000004.1, read on the forward strand.
AGCCAGCATAAAATGAGATACATGGAGCATAATTGGAACCTATATGATTGATAACAAAAATTAGCACATCAAAGAAGGCTAGGAGGAGTAAAGAAATAGAAGATCCAAGTTAATACAAGATGACTAGGAGGGGACTTCATATGAAATATGAATTTTGAAAACAATTTGGTCTTAACTATAGGATTCGTTTGAAAAGGAAAGCCAAAAAAGTCAACAATATTAAAATGTATCACTACAACCAAGTTAACTAACTCAAAGTAACCAATAAAGTAATGTTAGCCAAACAAAGTCTCAAGGTTAATAAGGGGAACAATAAACAATATTTTTATGTTATATTAACTAATTTTTTAATAAGGGTAAGTTATAAAAGTAGTATAAAATAAAGAGGTGAACATAATGTGTCATATCTAATCACTACCTTTTTATTTTTTTTATAAAGGCAAGTGACAAAGCTTTAGATAATGCATAATGCACAATTTTATATTGTTGGCTTATAATACTTGTGTATTCATTTAATTAATATAAGTATTATAAGCTTTATATATTACTATGTCATGTTTAAATCTATGTATATGCTATTACTTTTTTATAATAGTGTTCAAATTCATGCTATATACTAATTCTTCGAAATATTATTAATCATTATAGAGATTATAAGTGTTGTCTTTTTAATTTGAAGTTGTGGAGTATTTAGGCTAAATATCAAAACCTATGAGGTTTTTTTTAAAATAAAATTAGAGGGGAGTACTTATCCTAAGTTTTAAACCATACAGGGTTATTTTTCTCCATACATGTTATAAACACTTTAACTTTTTTTTTGAAAATTGAAAGAAAATACATTGACTATAACAAAACTATTTACAACATTAATATGAGGTGTCCACTATGGAAATCCAAAATTAGCTCCTTACAATGGTTAGTGCACAAAAACTACGTTACTATGTAGACAAGCATCGAAGTTTTAAAAACTAATGTGCTTTCATACTATCTGACATGTTATGTGTTGCTTCTTTGGCTATAACAAGAGCTCTAATTTCATTGAAGATGGATTCAACAAGTTGGAATGAACTTGTTTGCTCTTTTCTATATATCCTTCTAATCTTATCCTTCCATATGTCGTAGATTATAATTGTAAATGCAGTTATGAAAGGCAGACCATCCTTCTTTCATGAGTTGGAGACTCTGATGATCCAGTTGAGTGTGTTAGTCCAATCATATGAATTTCTAGAAGTTTGAAGTTTATGGAGTAGTTGACACCATATAGTTATGGAATATATATAGCTGAAGAATAAATGGTTTTTTTTCTTCTACTATCATCTTGCATAGTTTGCATATTGGATCAAAAGTCCCATGCCATCTGTCTTTAGTGCTTAATATATTTTTAATTGCTAGCCAAGTGAACATGGAGGCTTTGGGGCTAATGCACTTATACCATATAAGGGAATACCATGGAACAGTTGGAGATTCAACTAAGAGGCTCTTGTAGTAGGGCTTGTTTTTGAAGAGACCTCGAGGGTGAGGTTTCCAAACAATCATAACCATATTGTTGTTGTTGATAAGACTTGGGAAATACTGACAGAGGGTATTAACACCGCTGAAACTACTAGGCCATTGCCCATTAAAATGGAGTGATGAGACTTTGACATTGTGAGGGATTCTGCTCCTGAGATGTGTAAGATCAACTCTTCAAATTAAAGGATTGAAATAAGTTTAATTATCATTTCATAACCAAATGTTATTACCATTTCCTTGTCTATGAGGAATAACGGGTTGATAAGTTCTCTTGTTTTCAACATTTGATTAAAAACCCAAGAACAACTCTTGATGATAGTTAATTGCCAGAAACTCTGAGAAAGAAAGTAAGTTTCATGGATCCACTTAATCCAAATGGTATTCTTGTCCATTAGTAACCTCCAGATTTTCTTGCAAAGGAGAAAGTTTTGCATGATATTTGTAGAGATTATGCATAAGCCTCCATGCTATTTTGGAATTGTCACCTCGTCCCACTTCACTTTGGCTTTCTTTGCATTGTTCATAGAACCTGGATAAAGGAAGGCTTTAATAGTTTTGTCTAGCTCCTTGATCACCATTCTAGGAAGAATAAAATGATTGGTCTAATGAATATGTAAGTTGCTAAGAACTAAAATTATAAGAGTGACCCTTGCAGTCATGAAAAGAAATATGTTATGCCAAGATAAGATTTTGGATTTGTATCTTTCCAAGAGGGGAATGCAGTCAGAATAAGTAAGTTTAGCATGAGAAATAGGAACTCCCAAGTATTTAAATAAAGTTGTATACAACTCTGTTCTAGGTAATCTAACAAGCTTAATATATTTGTGTACATTTGAGGAGCAATAGAAGCAGCTCTTCTGGAAATTTACATGTAGACTAGACCAGCTAGAGAATCTAGTCAATATGTCTTTAACATTTGGGGAACATATCAACCACAGAAAAAAAGAGCAATAGATCTTTAACAAACATGTATCATGTTTCCCTTTTTTGACATACGAGATACACAGTGATTGGAAACTCAATCATTTAACAAGATGATAATAATATTTATATAAACAACTCAATTTTGACATAAATATAAACACCATATAAATTATAAATATTATACTCTACTATAACCTAATGTTAAATTCTAATATTAACAAGGTGTTAGTTTCATCGATGTATAACATATTAAATATACAATCCCAACACTATTAGTAACATTACTAATTATTATTGATCTTTGTACCCACATCTGTTTGTTGTCATTCTTTAACTTTATATTCTTATTGATATGGCCATTTATGACTTCAATAGTTCTTTGAATACATTTTCCTTCATGCTAAACAAGATAATCACATTTCTGTGGACTTTATTGAACACCACTGTACAAAAATAAATTAGTGGATATAAGCTATATGAATATTGCCTTAACAAAAGGGTTAGCCTCATAATCATGTTTTAAGTTTATCTGAAACAATATGCAACTATAGAATCTTATTCCACTTTTCAATCTCTATCTTTATCTCTCTCACTTCTTGTATACAAAAGCATTAAACTTATAGATGAAAATGGAAAAGAAAGTTAAAAAGCTAATATAAGAAAGGAAATATTGCATATACATATTATGAACTAGGGGCAATGTGTTTAACCTGACACATTACCATGCCTAACTAAGTTACTAGGTTTAAAAAAAACAATATCTTCAATTGACTTGAGAAGATAGCTAAGATCACTCCTAAAAGAATATAATTTACTAAACTAATCAAACTATACAATATATTACTCGAGTCTCATTAATTTTTGTGATAGTAAGTAGTATGGCAATCATATTACTTACATTTAATCATTACTTATTGTCCTCAACCATCGTCACACACATCCACAACATTACAATGCACTCACCATTATGGAAGCCATATTTATGCCTTATAGCCACAACCATGACGCCGTTGAAGAGCACCTGCCATTACTTTGGGCATGCTCAAAAAAACAATTTTATGAAAATTAGTATGGGGAAATAATGGGTATGGTGGGGATGAAGAGCTACAAAATGGAGAAAATGGATTTAGGGAGAATTAATTAAAAACTAGGTAGGTTGGTTTTATTATTTTAATCATAAATTAATATTTTTCACATGTCCTTAAAGTTTAAAAATGTTCAGATACTTGCTTGCAAAAAATAAAAATTTAAAACAAATCTAATAAAGTTCTAATCCAAATACCAATGAAGAAGATGATCATGAATCTTAGTTTAAGAGAGCAAGAACAAGTTGAAGATGTGAAGACTTCATTTTAGATTTGCCTAACTTGGCTTGGAAGTCATTCTTGAGAGGCTCTCCCCAACTAAGCTGTGTAGTATGGCAATAGTATGTAGCAGTTTGAGGGGTATGTCTGTGAGTGATTATGTTTGGGAGAAACAATTGAAGCAAAAATAGAGTAAAGTGATTGGTGAAGTTGCTCACAAGGAGTCGCAATGGCGTATGACTATGGCTTCCGGAAAGAAGCCAACAAAGCTTTTAAATCAAAATATCAAAAGGGTTTGTTAGGACTCTTTGTAGTTTCTGGCCTTTCTCTTAGATTAAACCAAATTTTCGAAGTAGACTAGAAGAGATAATGAAACAGAAAGAGATAACAAGGAAAAAAAGACTCTTTACTCTTTAAAAGTCGTTGTTGTTATTCTTGTGGTAATGATATTGTTACTGCTAAGTGGTATAAGAGAAATTGATTCCAAATTAGGGTTTTAGAATTAGCTAACAATTATTAGGGTTTTTGGTGCATTTAAAAAAATTAGTAATATAATTATTATTAAAAAATAATTAAATTAATTAATAATAATTACAATAATTAAGTTTTGAAAATAAATTACATGGGCTCTAATATATTAGAAGGTGTATATATTTAAGTGAAACTTATTAATTTAAAATTTTAAAAATTTCATTTCGAAAGTAACAAAATGTCAAAAACTTTATTGCAATCAACTGACAAAAACTTAATTGCATTTAATTATTAATTATTATATGATAAAATTATAATATTTTAAATACTCTGTATTGTTCTTAATTTTTTATTTATATGATAATTAAACGATCTTTTTCATATTTATTGTGGTTGTTATTTATATGTAAAAATATGTGAAAAATAATATTAATGAAAATAAATAAATTATTTTATTTTAAATTTATGTTATTATGATTTTTAGGGACAAAGTTGATGTGAAATTAAAAATTATATAGTACAATATATTGAAGGACTATTTTTTAATTTTAAAAAAATTTAGAGATTATTTTATATATTTAAAAATATCTAAAATTGTACCTAATATTGACCGGTACTAGTACAGTACCTTATCAAAACTAAATCTAGTACTGATACCGGTACGGTATTCATAACATTGATACAAAGTCCACCCATTCCTTTACATTACTCTCATCTCCACCTTTACCATCAAGAAATCAAAACCCCAAAAACTCCCAACACTATCTAGATCCTTTCCCTCCTCCATTAATCTCAACAACCCACTTCCTACCACTCTTAACAATAATGTTTAAGGCCTCTAATCCAAGTTCCCTTCACTAGAACTCAAGCTCAACTACTCATTTGACACCATCACCTCCAGCATCCCTTCCAACATGATTGAATTTTTATAAGTTAGTCAATATTGTAATAACTGCAAGTGAAAGGTGTGGCTATAGCTAATACCAACAAGTATGGGTCAATCCCACGAAGACAGTGGTTACTAGTAGTTACCTTTTCCCTATTATCTAGTTTACAAATTGATTTTGGATTTTAATAAAGAAAATAAAACCTTAAACAATTAAAATAAAATAGGTTGCAACATTGAACATAGAAACAACGAATCACTTAGGAAATGTTGATATCTAAAATTGGCATCTAGGTTTTGAATCCCCCTAAAAACCCTTAATTAATTAATCTTTTATTATTTATTTATTTAATTAATTTATTAGACCATGAAGATTCCTATGGTATGCTAATAGTGAACCTTAAGTTTACTAACAACTAATCCTAAGATTTTCCATTGAATTACTTAGATTAAAGTTTATAGGATTGCTTTACCAATTTGTGAATCCCCTACTAGGTTTAACCCTAATTCGGAAGATTTACATCATCCTATCTCTAGGGTTGCATTCAACTCCTTTCAATTATGATAGATATATTAAAACCTAGGATTTCTCAATCTCTATGTATGAAATTAGATTATGATATAATATTCTCGGTTCTATTAGAAAATATATTAAACATGAAATTGAATCGCAATATATCAATCAAAGCAATTGTATTAAATAAAAGAATTAAAACATATTGTAGTACAAATTAGGGTTCATCCAACTTAGACAATAAAGAAGTTTAGCTACACATAATAGAAAACGAAATCAAACATAAAACGGAAGAAAAACGAATAGAAAAAATGCTTATAATTTTAAATCTTTCTTTCTCTTTTATTAAATGTTCTTGCAAGGTAAAGATTTGGTCTTGTATTTTGTTGGATCTTTTGATGATTTCTTTGTGTTTTTCACATTCTTGGATCAATATCGTCCCTTTTGGATGTTCTCTATGCCTGGAATCATTTCCAAAAGTGTCCTCTCATTTTGTAGCAGATCATGTCCTTTTATATTGAATAAAAATCTCAAATTTACAAGGCTGATGCACGCTCGTGCATCCCTTCTGTGCTTTGAATCTTTGTTTTGTGCCGCGTTTTTGTCTGAATTCTTCTCCTTTAAATCCATGAAGGCAATCGTACTTTGTATACACGCTTGGAATGAATTAAGCACCAAATACACACTAAAAGCATAATTTATCAAGCAAAAGTACAACAAATATGAGGCAAAAATATGATCAATTATTCATCTATCAAACATCCCCATATTTACGTTTTTGCTTGTCCTCAAGCAAACCATAATCATAATTATAAATCTTACAACAGCTATCCCTCATCAATTTTGATATGTCCATTTATACTGTACATCATCATATCCCATCAAATCAAATTAACATACAATTGGAATCAAATTATCCTAAAAATAACTTTTTTAAGTAATATTAATAGTTATCACCTCATACTCTCACTAAAGTCGAAAGCATGAATTTTTACAGCCTCACTAAGATGTCACTCAATACACCAAAGCGTTTAGGATGAAAAGTATCAAGACTCTTAATCAATGCATGGTAGAATTCTTACCATAGGCTTGCAATAAAATGATATCTCTACCACTTATGTCTAAACTAAAACAAAAATCCAAAGGTCTTTATATAGTTTGCAATGAGGCTTAGGTATGGTATGATTTGGATAATAATAAGTGTCAATTTGAAGGAAATTTACTACATAATTTATTTCATGACTTATTTATAAATACAAATAGGTCCTTTCAATGTAACTTTATTGGTATCATAAGCTTATTCATGATTTTGTTTTTTCATATAGTTTTTTTATCTTTTCTTATTTATTTATTTCAATTAAAGCAAACATTCAGTACCATAATTCAAGAAATATTGGACCTTTCAAGAATTCCAAGTCTTAACAAGTAAATAAGGTAAATAACCTTCAAGATTCAAAACAATAAAAAGGTCTTTAAAGAAAAATAAGATAAAGGATAATATGTGGGTTTAATCAATGAAAAAGACTAAGGCTCAACTTGGCTCTTTCTAAAGGTAAATTTAAGGGCGTGGCAATTTTCAAAGAAATAGGCTTAAACAAGTTGATGAATTTAAGTGCCTTAATGATGTCCATGTTTCTAATTTGACAAATATGGTCTTAATATGCATAACAAAAGCAAGTTCTAGAAGTATTCTACTACACGTGAGAGAACATATGAAAGAATAATAAGAGCTTAAAATTTTGAAAATTTGTTGTTAGGTTCAAAAGCTCAAAAAAAGATATGGGTATTATGTATAATATGCAATATCATTTAACTTGAATATTTCAATGATTACTAAAAATATAACTTTCAAAAGCAAGTTTATTCTAATTCTCATCCTCTTGCACACCAATTCAGTAAATATTCAACAATGAAACACAATATTCATGGGCAAATTTCAACCAATTCAAAATATCAGTTAAAATAAATTTTTAATCAAAATTATAATAAACTTAAAGAAATCGTTAAACATTCATTAAACTCATCGCCACACTTAAAGTTGTACATTATCCTCAATGTACATAATACAAGCATATATGAAAGTAAGAGGGTTGTTTGGCACTTTCCTGATAGTGATGATTTTCATGATTTCAGATCCATCCAATGTTAAACTACATCCTTGCAAAATATAAGACGCAGGGATACAAAAATAAACAAAACAAAAATAACAGTATAGAAAATAACAAAATAAGAGCATCATTAATTATAATGTTAGAGAAGACAAACTAATTAATGAAAAGAAATTAAAAATATACACAAGAGAAAAAAGGTAGAATATACAAATTAAGCATCTCCCTCATTTGGTGATTCTGGCAAAGATGACAAAGGAGGTTCATCCTGGGATGATCTTGATTAGGTGAAGGACTTGCAATTGAGGTGCCCTAGTTGGATGGAGGAGGTTGAAGATTAACTACTAGATGACTCACTATTGATGTCATTAGCTCTCCCATCCATGTTACTGAAGTCTCGAGTCTACTCATCCGCCCTACAAGTTCCACCTGCTATCTCTCCAATTGAGCTATAATCAACTGGTTTGGATAAAACTTCTTTTGTTCTCTCCTTACCATCTAGCATGACGATGACTGTGGTTGCAGTTGAGGTGGCTAAGGTGGCCAATCTGCTATCTACTACTCCTAACCCTCTGGTGTTGGCTCATCGAGTTCCTCAATAAGTCTCCCTAATATCAATGTACCATATGCATGTGGTGCATCACCGTCAAATTGAGCACTTTTATGGTTGTCATCTACTGTATTGGTGGTAGTTGATAAAGCATAGCCATTCCTCAAGCCAACCAAGTCACACAAAGTCCTCACTCTGATGTTGAATAAATTAGACAAGTGCATGTCCTAGGTATGTAGGCATCCACCCACTCATGCTCTAAAGGAATTACACATTCGTGTTCCCGATGACTCCCCAGCTGTCTCCTCGGCTGCTTAAAGTATAGATTAGAATACCGTGTATGTATCTAAGTGCTAAATTGTATAAAGTTAAGGCCTTTGACATGTGCATATTGTAGCTGTCTTCCGAGCTTATCCTACTCCAGAAGTGTTGTAAAGATAACCCGTACGAAGGATCCATTCTTAATGCTTGGTTCTATGGTGTCTTAACATACTCCCGATCGTACAAACCCATGGTGATGGAGAACTGTGTATAAATTATCTGATGCATCTGCCCCATCATTTGAAACTAAACTGCATTAGGGCAATCCTAGTCATAACACCCCTTTTTCCTTGGTGAATATGGAGAGGACATCTAAAGTGACCTCCCTACAAGATGGTCCACAATTTCAAAGAATTGTGACCATACTCCTACATCTAAGAGCTCTCTAACCTGTTGGGCTAAGTCAACTTGCTCCAAAGCCTCCCAATCAATATATCTATTAACTCCAAACGTCTTATCATTCAGTCTTTGATATTGTTCTTCTTAAGCCCTGTTGGATTGGAAAAGGAAAACATGCCTTATTTGGAGAAACGGTAGATTTCAAAACTTGTAAGAAATCATTTTTGCAGCAGAAGCAACATATCCAAATCAACATGTCAATCCATACATGATATGGTATAAGGATAATAAAACATAAACAAGATCAGGGGTATTACCGACTCCTTCGCTACAGCTTTAAATCCTCGCTGCGCTATCCTCTCCTTCTTCTGCATCCAAATCCTTTGCCTTTGAATCTTTTCCTTTAGCAATCTATCTTCTTCCTTGTTGTTGTATCCTCAACCAATT
>JAOQMR010000004.1:14816135-14860853 GCA_027563865.1 Erythroxylum pelleterianum
AAATGATTTATGATTTGGATTGAGAATTATTGAAGTGTTAGGTAGATGTGTGTTCTGCTGACGTTAGGATGCCGGACAGGAGGTCCGATGACTTTGTGTGATTGGATTTGGATTATAGAAGTGTGTTTCTGATTTGCAGAATTTTTGGGTTGTTCAAAATATAGCCGTTATGCTGCCCGATTTTCGAGAAAAATCGGGTTATGGCAAAATAAGAATAATAATAAGAATATGATTAAGAAGTTAGTTTGTTAAAGATAAGCGTTTAGTTCAAAGATGAAATTTTGAGTTATTGCATGATTAAAAAGAATTAAGTGAATTGAATTTTGCACGAGGATGAGTTTCCAAAAAGGAAATTGTATGGATTGGTTATGATTTGAATGAGTTTGCATAAAGAGAATGAGAACAGAAATGTATGGGAAAAAAATTTATACCGGATTTCGTTTTGGCTTAGTCTAAGGTTCCAACGCAACCTTTCGTTTCCTAAGATTTGCGCTTTTAGATGTCGGCATTTGCTTCCGTTTCGCTCCGCTTCGAAATTTGTCCTTTAGATTTCTGCTTTCGATTTCTGTTTGCTTCATTTCCGTTTTCCAGTTGGGATCCGGTTCTTGAGATCGGGTCCCAACACAGTGTGCTCTAAAACTGGAAAAATAGTGTGAGGCTTATTCGTCATCTGTGTTGGGTATGGGTTCTTCCCAATAATTTTCAACTGCTTATAGTAGCTCATGTCGTCTTCATCCAACAGATGCATAGCACACTCATTCACCAAGATTGGTCTGAAGTATGCCTTCACTACTTTCCTCGGTTTTTCCCTGATGATTATAGATTGCTCTTATTCTTTTTCACATCTTCAACTTTTTCAACCACTCTGATTTACAAATCTTCTTTCCTTAGAAGTGGAAATGAGTTAACATGTTCCTCACTGAGTTCTATTGGATCCTCCATTTGAACAACAGTGGGAGTAGATGTTTCCTGACTAACTTCCTCAAAAATAGGATTATCCTTCAACAGACTAACTTCCTGAGTAGAAGAAATAGTCACCTCTTTACTAACTTCCTTCTTAACTGGCTCAATCACTCTAGGAGATTTTTGTGGTCTTTGCTTCTCAATCTCCCTTTTTCTTTTTCCTTCAGTTTCTTTAGTCTGTCTGGCTATATCCTCCTTAAGAATAGAAACTAGTGATCTAGTAGCCTTTGGCGCTTTACCCGTATGAACTTCTTTTTGATTAAGTCCTCTGGACTTCTTCTCTTCTTGTTGCCTTCGGAATATCACTCAGTAGTGTCTCCCCTTTTCTCTGAAGAGCACCTCTTTTAACATTTGGTTCATGACTCCTTGCTGTTTGAGAAGTATCCTTTGCTCCCAAGGATTCTTCAGATGATCTTCTCCTATCAGATTCTTCTGATGGTGTTTTTCTTACCACAGTTATGAGCCTTGACTCCTTGGCTTGAGACTTAAAACTCTTTACTGGAGTTTTCTTTACAGGATGCTCCCCCTCAGTTCTTGCTTTCTTCTGAGAATTTGCTTCACCTTTGTCCAGATTTCTCAGACCCATTTTTGCTACAGTTGTTGAATCGATGCAACTCTTAAAAGGCCACTTCACCTTGTTTCCCCAATTAAGTTGAACACCAAACTCTCTGAAAACTCTTGTCAGTAACATTCCACAAGGATAACTATTCATATCCTTCATCGCCTTTACCATATACTGAAAAATCAGAAATGGTAGGTCTATGGGATGGCGATTCAACAAATGGAATATACACTGCTCATCCAGTGTTGTTACCAGATGTCTTGAACATGTCCTTGGTAAAATGCAATTGAACAGTATTGTGAACAAGACTCTTGCCTTAGGTACCAGGCTTGATGTCTTCCTCTCCGATGGGTCATTGTATCCGTATAACTGACGGTTAACCTCATCTTCATTCACATTCAGCTTCGTCATCCATCTTGCCTTGCTAGATAACTTTTCTCCAGCTGAAGGACACTCTGTTACTTTCTCAAGTAATTCTTTTGTCACTATAACAGAGATTCGATCTACAGAAGAAACAATGGCCTCATCTATGAGCTTTACATTCTTCCAGAACTCGTACACCTCTTGGTAGTAGGCTTCTTCTTGAATCTGAAAGAAATTTCTCCATCCAGCCGCGATTATTTCTGGCTCAATGTTCATGTTGTCCTCTTTTAGTGATTCGAAATCCACATGTCTTCCAAAATTCAACACTGGATCCATTTCTTCTTTTGAAATAATGAACTGACTCTACTGATTTGTTCTTCCGAGCGAGTAATGAACGGTTACAGAGAATCGAGAGAGCTTGATAGATGAAGGGTTTCTATTTGGTAAAGACACCAAGGGTCGGTATTAAGGATTATAAGGAGAACTCTAGAATCGGTGTGGTTCTCAAAGTTATGACAGCTTTTTCCCTCCAAAACATCCTTGTATTGAGTAGTCTTCCAGTTGATACTTGATCCACAATATTTGTGAGCAACAGCTTGCGGCAGACATGTACTCAGCCTCGGCAGTTGATAGCGAGATTGAGCTTTGCCTCTTGCTTGACCATGAAACTAAATTTGGTCCAAGAAAATGACAGCCTCCAGTCGTGCTCTTCCTGTCGATTCTATCACCGGCATAGTCCACATCGCAATATCCAGTCAACCTGAAATCTTTACCTTTCTCATACATTAAGCAAAGATGAGTAGTACCTGCGAGATATCTCAAAATCCTCTTAACAGCGATATAATGAGACTCTATAGGATCGGCCTGAAACCTTGCACACAAGCATACACTGAACAATATGTCAGGTCTACATGCTGTAAAATAAAGCAAAGAACCAATCATCCCTCTATACAGTGTTTGATCCACCTTCTTACCACTCTCGTCTTTTGACAATAGGTTTGAAGGATGCATCGGGGTTGACATAGGTTTCACCTTTTGCATATCAAATTTGGACAACAATTCTTTGACATATTTTTGTTGATGCATAAAGATCTTCTCTTCGGTTTGCTTTACTTGCAGCCTAAGAAAGAACTTTAACTCACCCATCATACTCATTTCAAATTCATTTTTCATCAAGTTTTCAAAAATCATGCATAACTTTTTCGAAGTTGCACCAAAAATAATATCATCAACATAAATTTGCACAATAATAAAATCATTTTTCATGTTCTTCCTAAAAAGAGTTTTGTCTACTTGATCTCTACTAAACCCACTATCTATAAGAAATGAACTTAGCCAATCATACCAAGCTCTAGGAGCGTGCTTCAGTCCATACAAAGCCTTATGAAGTCTATAAACATGGTCTGGATACTTAACGTCCTCAAAATCAGGAGGTTGCTTAACATATACTTCTTCGTTTATAAAACCATTCAGAAATGCACTTTTCACATCCATCTGGAAAAGCTTTAAGTCATGACAAACCGCATATGCAAGCAGTATCCTAATAGCTTCAAGTCTCGCTACTGGAGCATATGTCTCATTGTAGTCTATTCCTTCTTGTTGATTATAGCCTTGTGCTACTAATCTTGCCTTGTTGCGACTTACTTTTCCTGATTCGTCTAACTTATTCTTGAATACCCACCTAGTACCAATAATGGATTTCTTTTCAGGTTTAGGAACTAAGGACCAAACTTTGTTCCTAGTAAATTGATTCAAGTCCTCTTGCATAGCGAAAATCCATGCTTCATCTTGAAGAGCTTCCTTAATCTTCTTAGGTTCTACTTTAGAAATAAATTCTATATTAGCTTCTCTTCTGAATTTGGATCTTTCTCGAACTCCTTCTGAGGTCTCTCCAATTATTAACTCTTCAGGATGTGAACTCTTGTATCTCTAATCTTTCTTTAACTCTAAATTCTTCGAAATGTCTTTCTTCTTTTCAGATAAGGTTTCTGATGAAGAAGCTTCTTTAATATGACCTACAGGCATTGTAGAAGTTTCATTTTCTGAATCCTCTTCCTTACTGGGTTTGGAACTATCATCAAACTTGACATGAATAGTCTCCTCCACAGTCTTGGAGGTAAGGTTGTAAACTCTAAAAGCCTTCGATGACAATGAGTAGCCTAGAAATATTCCTGAGTAGGTCTTTGAATCAAACTTATCCAAAACTTCCTTTGTATTCAGTATAGTGCACTTGCAACCAAAAGGATGGAAATAAGATATGTTCGGTCTTCTTCCATTCCATAACTCATAAGGAGTTTTCTTCATCAAGGGTCACAGCAACACTCTATTCTGAATATAGCACGCTGTATTAACAGCTTCTGCCCATAAGTACTTAGGAAGGTTCATCTCACATAGCATGGTTCTAGCCATCTCTTGAATCGTCCTATTATTCCTTTCAACAACTCCATTCTGTTGCGGAGTCCTTGGGGCAGAGAAGTTATGGAAAATTCCATTCTCTTCATAGTATACTCTAAACTTCTCATTCTCGAATTCTCCACCATGATCGCTCCTTATACTGGCTATAGATATTCCTTTCTCATTCTGTAACTTCTTGGAAAGGTTCTAAAACACTTAAAAGACTCATCTTTGTGTGATAAAAATAATATCCAACAAAATCTTGTAAAATCATCAACAACAACAAGTCCATACTTCTTTCCGCCAAGACTTATCGTCCTTGTAGAACCAAATAAATTCATATGTAACAACTCTAGAGGTCTAGAAGATGTTACAACATTTTTAGAAGAAAATGATGTTTTAACTTGTTTTGCTTTCTGACAACTCTCACAAAAGAAATCTTTGTCAAACCTTATTTTTGGTAAACCTTTCACTAAATCATGTTTCAACAATTTTGAAATATGTTTAAAACTAACATGACCTAGTTTTTTTATGTTAGATCAGTCTTTCTTCCTCAGTTGATACAAAACATGAAAAATTTTGTGTTTGAAAATCTTCTAAATTGATTTTGTAAAGGTTGTTTTGTCTTTTGGCAAAAACGAAAATAGAACCGTCTTTGTTTCTGACTTCACAAAAATTTGGATTAAATATAACTTCAAAACCAGAGTCACACAATTGACTAATACTTATCAAATTGTGCTTTACACCATCAACGAGCAGAACATTTTTAATGCATGCAAGGGAATCCTTACCAATCTTACCAATTCCGATTATCTTGCCCTGATGGTTGTCTCCAAAAGTTACCGATCCTCCCTTCTTATATTGAAGATCTAGGAACATAGACCTTCTTCTCGTCATGTGACGCGAGCAACCACTGTCCAAATACCAATGGTGCTTTCTGCCTCTTCCAATGAAGGATGTCTGCAGGAGATATTATCTTATTTTTAGGTACCCAAACTCTCTTGGGTCCTTTTGGGTTAGTATAATGCATGGAATGATCATAATGCATATGATGAGACTATTGATGAGAATTTGATTGAAAACCTTTCTTCTTATTTTTCTGAAAAGTTGGTTTTCCTATCTGTTGGGATTTATCCATAGTAAACCCTAATCCAGTTTTATCACTAGGATGTCTGCATTTCCCTAGCATCTCATTCATTTGTCTAGTACTTTCTGTGAAGGTGGCTAGATCAGCTGAGAGACTGTTGATCCTAATTTTTAGCTATTTAATCTCTTCAGATCTATCTATGACTTTATTTTTCTTTAATTCCTCTACTTGCTTTTTTAAGCTCATATTTTCACTCTTTATCTCTTGTGTATGCTTAAGATTTTCCACATACTTTTTCTTTAGTAATTTGTACTATTTCAGAATAACACGGGAATCCTCTAGTAATTCTGAATATGCATTTTGTAAATCATTATAGTTTGAGGTTACCTCCTCATCACTTTCCTCTTTAGCTACCAAACATATATTGGCATGTTCTGATGCTTCGGAGCTTGTTTCTAATTCTGATGAATCCAGATCCTCCCAAGTTGCCATCATGCTTTTTTTATTTTCTCTACTCTTCTTTGGTTTCTTTTTCAACATCGGACACTCGGACTTGTAATGTCCCAGCTTATTGCACTCATAGCACGTAATGGATGTCTTCTCGACCTTTCCGTCATCTTTGCCGTTCTTCCTGAATGTTGAGTTTCCTTTGGTCTTCTTTTTCCACATTCGTCTTATCTTCCTTGAGATGAAAGATAGCTCATCATCCTCTTCACTTGACTCAGGTTCTGTCTCGCTGGAATCATCATTCTTTGATTCTTTGATCTTCAAGGCTTTTGATGAATTCCTCTTCGTCTTCCTTTGAGTCTTGTGATTCTTTTGTCTGGCCTTTAGCGTTAATGACTTGTCCCGTTTGGGCTTATCTTCTGAATCGAGCTCAACTTCATGTATCTTTAGCGATCCAAGTAACTCATCCAGCTTTAGCAAGCTTAAATCCTTGGCTTCTTGTACAGCAGTCACCTTCGGCCTCCACCTCTTTTGTAGACTCCTTAGGATCTTTCAAACGTGATCTTGATTATCGTACGTTCTTCCGAGAGCTTTCAATCCATTAATAATTGTTTGAAACCTTCCAAACATCTGATCAATGGACTTTTCTTCCTTCATCTTGAATAGCTCGTACTGATGCACAAGAATGCTTATCTTTGATTCTTTAACTTGGCTTGTCCCTTCATGTGCAATAGATAATGTGTCCCACATCTCCTTTGCAGTTTCGCATCCATGGACTTTATCATATTCGCTTCTGCTCAGGGCACAGCTCAAGAAAAATTTCGCTTTAGAATTCAGTTGAAATCTCGCCTTCTGATCAGCTACCCATCTAACCCGTGGAATGAGATTTCTGTCTTCATCTACAGGTGTATATGGTCCGTTCTCGATTATGTCCCAAAGGTCTATGTGAGTAGATTCAAAGAACAATCGCATTCTGTCTTTCCAGTAGTGGTAGTCTTCTCTGTTGAACGTCGGAGGTCTAGTGACTGAGGCACCTTCCGCAATGTACGTGTGTGATTCCGCCATTATCTTTAATTCACACTTCGTTAAAGTGATTCTTGAACACCAGGCTCTGATACCAATTGAAGTGAATCACACATCAATACAAAGCTTAAAACAATATCAAGATACACAAGAAGGGGGGTTGAATTGTGATAAACTTTTCGTTAAACCCCGTTTAAAAAATTTTCGTTTAAAACAAGACTTTGTTCGTTGTAAAAGAACTAATGTAAATCTCGTTTGTAGAAGATTTTTAAGACTTGCGTAATCAGTAATATTGAAAATCACGAATGAGAGAGAGAGTATTTGAGAGAGTTTGACACAGTAGTTTTTATACTGGTTCACCCCAAACCGTGGGCTATGTCCAGTCCTCAGATGACTTTCTGAGATTTCACTAACTTCTCAAAAACTTTTACAAGTATTCTTTCACTGAGCCTCTTCAGGTCTCTATACACTGAGTATTCTTTTACTCCTAGCCTTTTCAGGCTATCTGTATCACTTTCACACTGAAAATGTTTTGAACTTGTTACAGAAAAGTAATAGCTCTTAATTTTTCCGCACAGAAATTTCTCGCAATAATTGATACGCTCTTGTAATGAATTTAGTCACTTGTTCTTCTTATTGCAATCTTCGACTCTGACTCTTATTTATAGCCTTCGTCTTCAACTGCTTCTTGATTCTTTAAAGAAACGGTTATTCAGTTAAGTTCTGTAACTAACTGAGACTGATGCTTCCGTCTGCTTTCTTGCGTCTGCTTTCTAGCGTCTGCTTTCTACTTAGCTTCCTTCCGTCTGCTTTTCTGCTTAGCTTCCATCTGCTTTTGCTTTGTCTGTATTTACTTCCGTCTGCTTTTGCTTTCGTCTGTTTATCTTCTTTAGCTTGAGTCTGCTTTTCTTCTTTAGCTTGCATTTGCTTTTGCTTTGTCTGTATTTACTTCCGTCTACTTTTCGAATAGCTTCCGTATGCTTTTGCTTTCGTCTGCCTTTTAGCTAGCGTCTGCTTTTGCTTCGTCTGCTTTTTGTATATCTTCCGTCTGCTTTTTTTGTATATGTGTCTACTTAGCTTCTGTCTGCTTTTCATTAGTCTGCTTTTTGGTTGTCGTCAAAATTATTAATCGTAAAGTCATTTTGACTTAACAGAAATTTCACTTGAAATTGAGTCTTGGCTTAGGCAGTAGTACTACGAGGGACAAAACTCATGTCCTGAGTTTATCAAAGCAACTGAATTGATTTAGGTTGAATCAGACAATGGTGTCTTCACCAAAGTTGTAGTTCATTCTCGCAGCTTTTAATTGGTACTAAGTTTGTAATTTTTGGATATCTGAGCTGAAAGATATGAGTTGTACAATTAGAGGGTATGATCATGTACTAGCCAAAAGTTCAAATATACATAATTTGTGGTATTGTGAGCATAACTTATAAAATAATGAATCAAATTGGATGATCTTAGATTCATGAGAAACTTAAGACATTGAAGAACAACTTTCCAGAAGGAAGTGTTGCCTAATTTTGTCATTTACCTCATCAAAATAATTTTTTAAAGTTGACCCGAAAGCAAATTATGAGAAACAAATCTGAAATGATCAATTGGGTTATGAAATTAGTTTCACATTGTTTTATTATGGTCCAAACCATAAGTACAAATTATTAATGAGGGTTTTGATATATGAATGATACGGTAATAAGAATTCAATAAGATACCCGAGATTGTCATTGAGCATGCATTGTGCATTTTTGATATACATAGATGTGCATAAAGACATGCTTATACATTTGAGCAAAAAGTGTGGTATTTGTAAATATTTTTTGTATGATATAGAGGAACACATTGGATATCAGTCAGATATTGCCTGATCATCCAGGTAATAGCATATCAAAGCGTACTGCGAGTCAATATAGATGATTTACCCTAGGATTGATTGAATTTGTTTGAATTCTAAGTATTAACTCTTTGTGATTTGTTTATGAATTTCGGACTTAAAATCTGAGGAGTTAATATTTGGAAATATATTGGAAGTGTTCTGATTGCTGTGAAATTCTAAATGATAATTGTATTCTATGATTTGTTTATGAATTCCGGACTTAAAGTCCGAGGAGTTAATATTTGGGAATGTAATGGAAATGTTCTGATTGCTGTAAAATTATGAATGATATTTGTATTCTCAACGAAAGTTGAATGCCAGACTTAGGTCCGATGACTATGAAATTTTGAGTGTGCATCATATGTGACTGTTGTACATGGAATATTCTGTATTTGATGCATTTCATAACATACATGCTCAAATAAAAGCATTGTGACCGGAATAGCCAGTATGAAAGCACTTGCACGTAGAGCTTTGCTCCGTGATTTCTACTTCTGCACGTAGAGCTATGCTCCGTGATTCTGTTCCGACTGAACCCAATGGGCCAGTATCTGTATACGTATGTGATAGGCACTCGGTCACAATAATAATAACGAATCTGGAGTCTCATATGCATTTTTATAAATCTCTATGATTACGAATGTGTTCTGAATTTGTAATGAAAACATGATATGCCATGATTATGTGAGTATTTGGATTATACATGATCTGAATGAATATTTGTGACGTATGTGATTTGTGTATTTGACTTGGGTGAAATCATCGATGATGGTTCGCTCATTAAGTTCGCAAAACTCATAAAAATGGCAACGTGGATTTTCTGGTACGAGATAGGAGACAAAATCCGTTTACTGGACTAGAGGAACATTTTGAACTTGATTATGACTCAGAGGTCTGTCAGTTGACATCAGAGGAGTTGTACTTTTGTATTTTGTAGTTTTTGTCTAGAACTTGTATAAAGTTTGTAAAATACAGTGTAAGCTTTCGTGAATGAATGCAATGAATGGATTTAAAATTTGATGACTTTTAATTAAGTTAGTTGATGCCATGTGTAAGTTGGATTTGTTTTTGCTCTAACATACCATTATCATAGGATATGTACTTGAATGTCCTTGGATGTTCGAGTATATACTCTATGGTAGTGGAATGTTGCAAATATCCTATTCCAACTCTATAATACCCTATCCAAACACACTTTATTTCTGACTTATGATAGTCTTATGCTTGTCGCCAAACACTTCCATCTTCATCTTTTTTTCGAAACGCTAGAACCAACAGGATGACCAAGTTGAATAATAAGGGTCGTGTTTGGAATAATTTTAAAATTTTTGGGAGTTTTATGTTGGTTTTCTTTTTTTAGAGTAATATATTAATAATTATTATGTAATACTTTGTCAAATAGCTATGCTTACATGTTGAGACATGTTAGCACCATTAATTATAGGTTAACGACATGTTAGTTTTGTAACAAATTGAAAATTCGAGCATTTTATTACTACTTTAATAGTTTTAACTAATATTGCAAAATTAGATAAAGTATGAAATTTTAAATATAATCTATCCTTTAAAAAACAAATTTTTTTAGTAAAATTAATAAAACCATATAAATTATAAAAAGTTATTGTCTTTTATCCATTAAGAAGCACATTGATACTAATGTACTTGCTTTTCAACTGATTTTCTTACATAGATTTAATTAAATTCAGTCACATTCATTTTATTTGAAGATTTAAACTCAATTTCTTTTTTATTTATAATTCAGTATTTTAAGAATTTTCTTTTTAATATAAAAAGTTAACTAATGTCCTTGGTTGTTTTTCTTTCAATTTGATGTTTAGATTTTGGTTGATAAATCATGAAAAGTATTTTCTGCGTGCTTTTCTTAATGAAGTTAATCACTGGGTTCAAGAAGGCAGTGGTTTGTAAAAATCCAAACTTGTTAGGGATTACGATGACAATATGGAAGTCTAATTTGAGCCAACATCAGATCCAAAAAAGGAACTAAGTCTAGTTTGAGCCAACATCAGATCCGAAAAGGAACGAAGGTAAGGGTAGTGGAATTGTTGAATGATTTGCCCTCACATCCAACAAACACCTGCACCTCCTCAATATTTACAAAACAGATACTGTCTTTTCATATCGAGCCAACTTTCACCAGACAAAGGAAAGAAACATCCATTTATTGGCTCAAGGGAAAGAGACGTGTTTTGTCTTTTCCTGTGTGAATAACTGATGACGGAGACAAGACAAGGGTCCTGAGTGGGACTTTTTTAATTGCGGTTGGATTGGTGGTCTTGGCAGGATGTCACCGTAAGCAAGACTCGATAGAGTTTTACCTTCCGAATTAATTATTAAAAAAGATAAAATGATTAAATTAAACTTTAAAGTTTTTACTAAATTTTATTTTAAATTTAAATATTTTGACAAGTTTTTAAAAATTTAACATTTTATAAATATTTAATACACGTGACATTTTTTAACACGGAAGTGTTAGAGAGAGAAAATGTTTCCCTAAAGAAACAAGTAGACGAAATGAAGAAAAGAGTAACTATAGATAGATCCGAGGAAATTAGTCAGCTAAAACAAAGAATTAATTCTCTTTCAGCAGATCTATCAACTTTTACTGAAAGTACGAAGAAAATGAATAACATGCTTGGAAGATATAGACACCCTAATGATAAGAGTGGTCTATGGTTTACTAAAAGTGATACTCGTCATAAAAAGAATTTTGTTCCATATAGAAAGAAGAATCACCAGTCGTCTTATTATCATTCCATGAATTATTATAAGACTAATTCCCGAAGGCCCAAGAAAATCTGAGTACCTAAAAAAAACATAATATCTACTACAGATCTCCTTCCTTAAAAAAAGCAACCAGTATCAATGGTATTTGGACAGTGGATACTCGCGACATATGACGGGAAGAAGGTCTATGTTCTTAGATCTTCAAAATAAGAAGGAATGATCGGTAACTTTTGGAGACAACCAGCAGGGCAAAATAATTAGAATCGGTAAAATCGGTAAAGATTATTTTGCATCTATTGATAATGTTCTGCTAGTTGATGGTTTAAAACATAATTTGATTAATGTCAATCAATTATGTGATTCTAGTTTTGAAATATCCTTTAATCAAAATTCTTGTGTATTAAAAAACAAGGATGGCTCCATATTCTTCTATGCCAAAAGATGAAACAATATTTATAAGATTAATTTAGAAGATTTGCAAAATCAAAATATTTCTTGTTTTATATCAAAAAAATGAAGAAAATATGATTTGGCATAAAAAGCTAAGTGATGTTAGTTTTAAATATATTTTTAAGTTGATTAAACATGATCTGATAAGAGGCTTACCAAAAATAAGTTTTAACAAGGATTTCTTTTGTGAAAGTTGTCATAAAAGGAAACAGGTTAAAACATTTTTTTCTTTTTTCTAGGATATTCATTATCTTCAAAAGCTTATAGGGTTTATAATCTTACTTCTAAGACTGTTGAAGAATCTATTCATGTCAAATTTGATGATAGTTCTCAACCGAATAGAAGGAATGATACTGATAATGAAACCCTATCAGTACCCTTGGTTGATAGTGTAGATGTGTCACCATCAGATACTCCTTTAGACAAAGTAGAAGATATTCCTGAAAATCTTAGCCTGAAAAGGGGTTGGAGATATAAGTCTTCCCACCCAGAAGATCTGATTATAGGAGAAACCTCAGAAGGTGTGAGAACTAGGTCGAAATTCAAAAGAGAAGCAAATGTAGTCTTTATTTCTGAAATATAGCCTAAGAAAATTGATGAAGCTCTACAGGATGAAACTTAGATTTTAGCCATGCAAGAGGAGCTGAACCAATTTATTAGGAATAAAGTTTGGTCTTTAGTTCCCATACCCCCTAAAAAGTCTATCATAGGAACCAGATCGGTTTTTAAGAAAAAACTTGACGAGTCAGGTAGAGTAAGTTGTAACAAAGCTAAATTAATAGCCCAAAGCTATAATCAACAGGAAGGAATATACTATAATGAAACTTATGCTCCTATAGCCAGATTTGGAGCTAATATGATCTTACTTGCATATGTTGTTTGTCATGATATAAAGCTATTTCAAATAGATGTGAAAAGTGCATTTTTGAATGGTTTTATAGATGAAGAGGTTTATGTAAAGCAACTTCCTGGTTTCGAAGACTCTAAGAAGCCAGACTATGTCTATAGACTTTATAAAGCTTTGTATGGATTGAACAAGCTCCTCGAGCTTGGTAAGACTTTATTTAGAAAATGCATTAAGAATGACTTTATCATAATACAAATATATGTTGATGATATTATCTTTGGTGCAACGTCTAAAAAGTTATATACCAGTTTTAAGAATCTGATGAAGAATGAATTTGAGATGAGCATGATGGGTGAATTAAAATTCTTTCTTGGGTTACAAGTTAAGCAAACCGAAGAAAAGATTTTTATTCATCAACAGAAATATATCAAAGAACTGTTGGTAAGGTATGGAATGGAAATATGAAACCTATGTCAACTCCTATGTATCCTTCAAACCTTTTATCTAAGGATGAAGCTAATAAGAAGGTTGATCAAACCCTTTTTAGAGGAATCATTGGTTCTTTACTTTACCTTACAACAAGCAGACCTGATATTTTGTTTAGTGTTAGTTTGTGTGCAAGATTTCAAGCAGATCCTAGAGAATCTCACTATATAGCTGTCAAAAGAATTTTGAGATATCTATCAGGTTTTAGTGATCTTTGCTTAATGTATGAGAAAGGTAAAGATTTCAGGTTAATTGGCTATTGTGATGCTGATTAAGCTGGGGACAAGATTGATAGGAAGAGTACGAGTGGAGACTGTCATTTTCTTGGCCACAACTTAGTTTCTTGGTCAAGCAAGAGGCAAAGCTCAATTGCGCTATCCACTGCAGAAGCTGAATATATGTCAGCTACAAGTTGTTGTGGATCAAGTACCAGTTAGAAGATTATTCAATACAAGAAGAACAAATCCCAATCTTCTGTGACAACACAAGTGCTATCGACCTATCGAAGAATCCAATACAACACTCGAGGGTAAAGCATCTCGAAGTTAGACATCACTTCCTACGAGACTATGTATAGAGGAAGATAGTTAGTCTATAGTTTGTTGAGACGAATTATCAATGGAAAGATATCTTCACTAAGCCATTGGGTGAAGACAAATTCAAAGAAATCAGACGAAACCTAAATATGGTAGTGTTGAGTGATCAATCGTCTGACACGTCATGACCCAGATGATCTTCTTAGTTAAAAAGATAAAAAGTTGTAAGATTTCAAGGTAACAGTAACAGTAAGTTACAGACGGCAATTTCTTTCTTGAGAAAGTTTTGGAGGGAAATGTTCTTAAAGCCTTGAGAATATCGCCTACTTTAGAACACTCTTGAAAAACATTGAAATCGACTTTTGCAGAACTCTCAACAAAACATTTCATTACTCTATTTTTGATATCAAGTTCTCTTTGCTCACACTCTCAACGTCAGAAACTAACATCATCACCTTGAGAAATATATTTGTGCGTTTAGTTTTTTTTGTTGGCTACAGATAAAACTGGAGCAATCAATGACTTATGGAAGACACGTTGATTTCGATTCCTTGAAGAAGAACCAGATGGACATCGAACCAGAGATTGATGCAGCTGGATAGAAGAACTTCTTTCAGGTCCGTGAAATAGTTTACCTGAATGAAGTATATGAGTTTTGGAAGAATGCAAAGGTAGTAGACGATACTTTAGTATCAGTGGTGGGTAGATTGTCAGTCATTGTGACACTGGAGTCAATCGAGAAAGCTAGTGAATGTTTATGTGTTGGAGCAAAGTTCGCTTATAAGACAAGATGGATGACTCAAGCCAGTGTAGAGAAGGCACATATCAATCGACAACTCTATGGATGTAGTGACCCAAAGCAGAAGAAGGCCTCAACTCTTGTGGCGAAGGCTAGGGTTTTACATGTACTACTCTTTCATTGTGTTCTACCAAGAACAGGATCGAAGAATGTGGTGACGATGATAGATGAGCAATGCCTGTTCCATCTACTCAACCACCAACCCAAAGGTCTTCCACACGTAATCCTCAATTACATGATGAAATCGAAAAGAGACTCTAATGCCCTACCATATGGAATGCTGCTGACAAGAATCGTCAAAGATTCTAGAATTTTTTCTTGAGAGAGGGAATAGAATGAAGATGAACATCAAAAGCGTCATTAACTCGATAATTGTCAGTAAATTGGCTTGAAGAATCAAGAAAAGAAGGATACAGATTTTATGGCGAAAGCAAGGATTGAGAGGGAGCATGTTGTCAAATGCAATTTGAGTGAAAAGGTTATTCCTATAAGGAAATCAAAATCTCAATCCACTGGAAGGATGTCTACAGATGAAAAGAAGAAACTGTCAGATGAATCAATGAAAGTTAAGATGATTTTTCATAGAGAAAAAAGCCAGGTGCAATAGTCTGAAAGACAAGTGTCTCTGAAGAGAAAAGGTGAGACACTTCATTCCGAAAAATCCAAACAACCGAGACTAGTAACCCTGTATCAATAAGAACAGAAGAAAGGTTAAGGGTTGTCTCATGGTGGAGACTCTGGAAAGAAAGCACCACAGGAAACTAGATCTTTGGTCTCAATTTTGCAAGAGCAGCCAGCAAAATTGACTAAAGAAACAAAAATTAAGAGGAAGTTGGTGTTTGAAAGAAAGAAACCTCAACCTTAAAAAAACCCCTTTTAGGCTGGTAGAAGAAAGTAAGAAGCAGAACACTAGTCAGAAAAAGAGTACTCCAACTGATGTTAAACAAAAGAAAAAGTCAGATGAACACAATTCAGCACAGGTTAATCCTTCTCAACCTATGAGAAAAGAGGATTTGAAACTGAAGATGTTTGAAGAAGTTGTACCTGTCAGGAGTAGAAGCTCAATAATTATAAGAGAACCCTTTAGAAGGTTAGTCAAGGTATAATTCGAACCAATTTTTGTAAATAGTTGATCAATACATCTGTTAAATCATGGAGAGAAAAGGTTGTATGGTGTTTTGCGAGATGAGAAGTTAGAACCATATCCAATACAGATGACCAAGGAGAGATATACTATTTACCCAATCACAAAAAAGAATAGTGATCACAATTATACCAGACATACAACGAAGACCTTCAATTGTACGTAATGAAGATAAAGGGAAGAAGAAAATGTATCCCGAAGGAATTACAGGTGATCTGACAGAAGATCAGATAGAAGCAGAAGTGAGGAACATAGATGAGGCATGTTATGCAGCACAACCGAGAGGAATCTATGTTTCACACCATATCTCAAAAGCATCAGGAAGTCATTGTGGACGCTTCACCATAGATGAAACTTCTCAGGTAGTTGGCAGAATAACAGAAGGGTAGTACAGAACCATCAGGATTGAAGGTATTAATTTAAACATAGAGACTCTTGGGCACCTAATCATGCACTTTAGACCTTTGAGCTCTATATCTTCAATTAAAGATGTACTACATCTTCTTGGAAAACCAGTTCCAAAACTACCTAGACCTGATGTTCTTGATCTCCCTGAAGGAAACCTATCGTTCAAACTTCCTGTTTTCACAATCATTGAACTGGATGTTTTACCTTCAGAACCATTTGTTGCTACAAACTTCCTTCCACCAAGAACACCCCAACATGATCCTACTATTGGTTTGGAAGAAGTTAGTCACATACAGCAGGGGAGTCATGAAGCCTTGGTCAAGGAAATTGAAGAAATTCATGACAAGGTTAATGATCTGCGTGACTCAGTGAGTTATTTACATAAGAAAGTAGCTCATTTATGAGTTTCTATGGAAGAAGACCTCAAGTTAATCCGTACTGATATGCAACGAATGTTCTATTAAATTATGAAACATCTTCGATGAAGATTTTTTATTAATAACAAATAGGGGAGAAGAGGAGAAGAAGGGAAAGATAGGAGAAGAACAGAAGCAAAAGAAGAAAAAACATGGGGAGACTAGAGATAAGAAAAAGAAGATAGTATTGATTACAAATTTTCAAATGTGTATATCTTCCTATTCATTATATAAATAATATTCGTTTATCTTTATAAAATTATGATTATTTGTTATCATCAAAAAAAGGGAGAGATTGTTAAGTTAAAATGACTTCACGTCTAATAATTTTGGTGACAATCAAATAATAATAATATTAGACATAAATGAACTATTTTAATAAGTGTGTTAAGCACGCAACAAAATACAGAAGATACAAAACACAGAAGAAGTGAGGAGAAACACAAAAGGAAGAAAACACATAAGGAAGAAAACACATAATAAGAGTAAAAACACAGACGATACGAAGACGAAGACACGATAGTATGTTGGACAGTTATTCAGTTAGAGTTAGTTACAGAATTCAACTGAATAACGATTTCTACAAGAAACAAGAAGCAGTTGGAGACGAAGGCTATAAATACAAGTCGTAGTCGAAAACTGATCAAGTTGTTGAATAAGTTTTTGAGAACTTTAGTTTTTGAATTTCAACGTTTAGCTTTCAAGTTAGAAATTCTGTATTCGTTGGGCGAAACACGACAGCAATCTTTACTGTAACAAAGCTTGCAATATCTTTCTAGTGAGAGAAATGAAAAGCTGAGAGCCTGAAGAGGCTAAAAGAGCGAAAATAATACTTGGTGTAAGAGACCTGAAGAGGCTCTGTAGAGAAAGAATACTTGTATATTTTGAGAAGAATAGTGAAATCTCAGAAGAATTCTGAGGACTGGACGTAGCCCAAGGTCTAGGTTGAACCATGATAAAATCGTCGTGTCCATCTTCTAACTCTCTACTTTAATTTCTATTATTTTTATACAAGTATATAGAAGTTATTTGAGATTTAATCAAGTAGATTGTTTCGTATAAACATTGTGCATCTGCCCCATCATTTGAAACTAAACTGCATTAGGGTAATCCTAGTCATAACACCCCTTTTTCCACGGAGAATGTGGAGAGGACATCTAAAGTGACCTCTCTACAAGATGGCTCCATAATTTCAAAGAATTGGGATCATACTCCTACATTTAAGAGCTCTTTAACCTGTTGGGCTAAGTCAACTTGCTCCAAAGCCTCCAATCGATATATCTATTAACTCCAAACTTCTTATCCTTCAGTTGTTTATATTGTTCTTATTGAGCCCTGACACTGAATAGAAGCATTCGTGGCCTCTCTGGGGTTGGGCTATCGTAAACGACTCACCTCGATGCCTCTTTCGTGGAGTCTCTTTCTCATGTTGTGATTGTGTCATTTTGCCTGAAACTTTAACAAATGTGAGAAAAATGACAAATAAATAACTAGGATACGCTTTTTCCCATACTTAATTTTGATCATGCTCATAAACTAAACATGAAAATTAATCAACTAGAAACAAAATTAACAGAGTAATGCACCTAAATAAATAAATAAAATATTAATCACATTTAATTAGAAAAGTAATTAACAACTAATTAATTTAAAATTAAAATCAATAATTGTGCGATTAACAAATTAAACTAACTTAATTGTTAAATTATAATTCTAACCCTAAAGTTGAAACTAACAACCTTAAAGTCATAATTACACAAAATTGACACAACTGAACACAAACTTATGTAGTGAAACACAAGCTTGGTCTTGATTAACGTCAGAATTGATTAATTAACCTAATTAAACACAAAAATATTGTAATTAAAACATACTGAGAAAACTTTGCAAAGTTTTTTCAATTTAGTCGAATTTGAACCCAATTCGCGTGCAATTAATCAAATTAAATTATAAAATCAATTCGGTAAAAAAATAAAACCTACTATTAGACATTAATTCAGCATAAAATAACAAAAATGCTCCAAAAATCCTCAAATCATGAAATTGGCATTTTTGATTGAAAAATCCATGAATATCGAAAGACATCCAATGAATCGTGCATAATCAATTTAAAGACGAAAACTTACTTGGATGTCATTAATGTGGATAAAAATGCAAAAATGGGACAGGAGAGTTGGAGGACAACGTAGACAATGAGAAAGGGAGAATGAAGAATGAGAAATCTGAAAATTTAGGGCTTTTTAATTATTTTTAAAAATTTAAAACAATTTTAAATCTGGGTTAGAAATAGATCTTGGAATACTTTATTCCAAAGCAAGGATAACTTTATTCAACTTTAGATTACTTTAATCCAATAGATAAATATGCTTTACTTCAATATTAGAATAACCATATTCTTATACCCAATCAACCCTTATTCTAAGTTAGGAATATCCTATTCCAACTCTACAATACCCTATCCAAACACTTTATTTCAGACTTATGATAGTCTTATGCTTGTCGCCAAACACTTCCATCTTTATCTTTTCTCCGAAATGCTAGAACCAACAGGATGACCAAGTTGAATAATAAGGGTCGTTTTTGGAATAATTTTAAAATTTTTGGGAGTTTTATGTTGGTTTTCTTTTTTTTAGAGTAATATATTAATAATTATTATGTAATAATTTGTCAAATAGCTATGCTTACATGTTGAGACATGCTAGCACCATTAATTATAGGGCTAACGACATGTTAGTTTTGTAACAAATTAAAAATTCGAGAATTTTATTACTACTATGATAGTTTTAACTAATATCGTAAATTTAGATAAAGTATGAAATTTCAAATATAATTTATCCTTTAAAAAACAATTTTTTTAGTAAAATTAATAAAACCATATAAATCATAAAAAAGTTACTGTCTTTTATCCATTGGGAAGCACATTGATACTAATGTACTTGTTTTTCAACTGATTTTCTTACATAGATTTAATTAAATTCAGTCACATTCATTTTATTTGAAGTTTTAAACTCAATTTCTTTTTTATTTATAATTCAGTGTTTTAAGAATTTTCTTTTTAATATAAAAAGTTAACTAATGTCCTTGGTTGTTTTTCTTTCATTTTGATGTTTAGATTTTGGTTGGTAAATCATGAAAAATATTTTCTGCATTTTTTTTTGCATAAATAGAACACACTACAAATTACATATTAATTCTAGGGAGTCGTCCTTCGATAGATCCTCTAATAAGAGGTGACACCCAATGAGTATAGTCTTAAAATAAGTGATCGACACATTTGTTACTTTATTAATAGTTACGCGACGAGTAACAGTCCAATTTCAAGCGAAGAGTTCATTTTCTGCGTGTTTTTCTTAATGAAGTTGATCACTGGGCTAAGGAGGCAGTGGTTTGTAAAAATCCAAACTTGTTAGGGATTACGATGACGATATGGAAGTCTAGCTTGAGCCAACATCATAACCAAAAAAAGGAACTAAGTATCAGATCCGAAAAGGACGAAGGTAAGGGTAGTGGAATTGTTGAATGATTTGCCCCCACATCCAACAAACACCTGTACCTCCTCAATATTTACAAAACAGACACCGTCTTTTCATATCGAGCCAACTTTCACCAGACAAAGGAAAGAAACATCCATTGATTGGCTCAATTCAGGGAGGTAGACGCCTAATTCCTGACCAACACAAAAATCAACTGCAATTCTTCTTCTTTGCCTGTGCTCGCATCCTTGCTCCCCACGAAATACTCTCTCTGGCGTCTCTATGCCGCCTCCTCTGTAACTCTGAAAGTTGAGACTGCCATATTTGCCTCCATTCTCCCCCTTCATTCCATACCTGTTTGTCAACAGAATAAACGAAACAACGGTAAATGATTTGTGAAATGGACCAGAACCAGAAATGATATAACAATCAAGTAAAAACAATGTTATGGAACATGGGAATTCCTCAATCAAACGTCATATTTACTCAACATACCTCCTTGTAGTGGAATGGCTTTATAGCAGAGAAAGCCAGATGCAAGCCTTCGATCATGTCTCTATCGTACAAAGCTCGGGTATTGGGATCAGATAAGGTTTCGTATGCCTCCTGAACCTGAATAAATTTCTTTGTGTATTCTTCTGTGCGGTCAGGAGGCGAGACATCAGGGTGATACTTCCTTGCCAGTTGCCTGTAAGCATGTTTAATGTCTGAGAGAGTTCCAGTCTCAGAAATTCCCAGCAAATCATAGAGACTATCTGTTGTGACATTCAGATTACTGACTGCGGCCTTAATTAGCCGGTTTCTAGTGGACCTAAATTGAGTTCTTAAAGAGAGACTCTGTCTTGTATTGAAGGTAAGGTCAGAACAAGGTTCAAGGAAGGTTTTGGGTGTAAGAAGATTGGGTTTAGTGTGGAAGATAGAATGATTTCCAGCTGATACAATTTTGCAACTCATTTTATCATTTTTGATGTCTTTCAAATGAAACAAGAGAATGAGGTGTTATATAGATCCAGGAACGAGGGTAAATGGGTGTTGACACGTAGTGAGCAATAGTTGACAAAGTAAAAAACAAGCACATTGATGGAAGAAACTATAAAGATGGTGGACTATTTAAAAAGGGTTGGAAGTTTCTAACTTTTTCTTTTACGAAAATTGGGAAAGAGACGTGTTTCGTGTGTTCCTGTGTGAGTAACTAAAGATGGAGACAAGACAAGGGTCCTGAGTGGGACTTTTTTAATTGCGGTTGTATTGGTGGCCTTGGCAGGATGTCACCATAAGCAAGCAAGACTGATAGAGTTTTACCTTCCGAATTAATTATTAAAAAGGATAAAATGATTAAATTAACTTTAAAGTTTTTTGCTAAAATTTATTTTAAATTTAAATATTTTGACAAGTTTTTAAAATTTTAACATTTTATAAATATTTAATACACGTGACATTTTTTCATATTACATGATAACTAAAGTCTAAAAAATAAACAAAAAGACTATTTCTGTCTTCTCTATCCTCGGCTTGCTATCTCTCCCTTTCTTTCTTTTCAATTTCTCTCGCAAACTCCGCCATTTTTGCAAAAGAATCTTGGAACTATTAGGACTATCACGTCAAGTGACAAACTTGAGCCCAAAAATTACACTAGTGTAATTACTTAAAATAATAACTATATGCAGCTAGTAACCACTTGATAATTCTTATCTTTATTGTTTAAGAAAATCTCTATAACTAATAGAGATTATTTTTGTTATCCGTAATCTTTCACAATATTGTATTTGTAATATAAATAGTTAAATACCAATATAGAAGCAAGGAAACATAAGGCTTGCAATTTATGTCAAACATTCTCTTGTTTATTATGGTATAGAGCTTTAGATTCACAGTCCTCATCATTTTTCTCCTCTCCATAGCTATTGATAACTCATCCCAATCAACTGATTGCAACCTTTAATGCTCAAAATAACTCTTTCAATTACCATATGCTTAACCACAAGTTGGACAAATAAAATTATCATCTCTGGGCTCCACAACTCTTTTTACTTTGGAAGGTTAGGACTTAGATGCTATTGTAATGTCAGAAAATACTACACCAACTCATCTTTCTATAAATTCAATTGCTCATCAGCGAATGGTGTCTCATTCATATAAGTCGTGCTTCAACAGCTCGTCAAGCTTGGTTAATGCTAGATCGCACCTTCAAACCTCAATCGAAGGTCGTACTATACATTTAAAGGTGTAACTTGCATGTGTCCAACAAGGGGGAATGTCTATTTTCGAATATGTTGAAAAGAAACATTCTATAGCTGATTTATTGGTAACCTCAAACGAACTTGTACCTGAATCTGATTTGGTACATAATATACTTTCTGGGCTTGATCCTAAATTTAGCTCTTTGGTCACTTCATTTTGTGTTCTTGTTGAGACACACACTTTATTTGGTGTTCTTCTCCAAGAAGAATCTAGGTTGGAGGGAATTCGACAAACTCCACTTCACTCTATTTATACATCTCAAGATACCTAGGATCATAGACTCAATCCTATAGTGGTGGGAAATCTCGTGGCTAAGGACATCGTGGCAATTCACAAACTTGTCGAGGTCAAACAACCTCTAGTAGTTATGTTTTACGCTCCAACAATAATTTAAATTCTAATAATGGCTGGCATCGGAGAGCCAAATGCGACTGGCTTTTGAAGGGTGATCGAAATACTAGGTATTACCATACTGTCACCCTAGCCAAACGGAAGAAATTACACATTAGGAGGCTCCAGGACTTACAGGACTATAGTTTCTAATCCCGATGCGCTGCGAAGTCTCGTCACCCAATATTTTGTCTAACTTTATAGCCTTGATGAGTTCCTTACCTCACAGTTCCTGGTTTCCGACGCCTTCCCGACCCTTACTAGGGAGCAAGCCCAGGAGCTTGCTCGTCCAGTCCAGGAGGAGGAAATAAAGAGTGCGGTGTTTGCTATGAATCCAAACAAAGCCTCGGGGGTGGATGGATATAACGCCCTTTTCTTCCAAAACCAAGGGGGTAAAGTAGGGTTGTCTGTGATGTCTTTTATTAAGCAAATTTTCAGGATGGAATGGTGGGACCATGAGTTAAATCTCACCATGCTGGTGCTTATCCCTAAAACCCCTTTCCCTCTCCAGATTTCGCAGTTTAGACCGATTAGCCTGTGTAACATCCTCTATAAGGTTATCGCTAAAGTGATGGTGAATCGGTTGAAGGCGCACGTGGACCACCTAGCAGCAGCAAACCAATGTAGCTTTATCCCGGGCAAGCATATCATGGATAATATCATTATAGCCTAGGAGGTTATCCATTCTATGCGAAAGAAGACTGGGAGAAAAGGGTACCTGGCTTTAAAGGTGGACCTGCAGAAAGCCTATGACTGGCTTCACTGATAGTTTATCCAGGATACCCTGATAGAGATTGGCCTTCTGGAGAACTTAATCTGGGTCATTATGCAGTGTGTTATGACTACTTCTCTATAGGTTGCCTTTGAGCCTTTTCGACCCTAGCGCGGTATCAGACAGAGCAACCCTTTATCGCCTTACCTGTTTGTTCTTTGTATGGAGAGACTCGGGCACCTCATAACATAAAAGGTAGGTTGTGGGGCTTGGAAACTGATTAAAGTGAGTCATACGGGACCCCC
Organism: Erythroxylum pelleterianum; assembly: GCA_027563865.1. Taxonomy (NCBI): domain Eukaryota; kingdom Viridiplantae; phylum Streptophyta; class Magnoliopsida; order Malpighiales; family Erythroxylaceae; genus Erythroxylum; species Erythroxylum pelleterianum. The sequence goes on from JAOQMR010000004.1 coordinate 14,839,803, forward strand.
TAACTCACATCTTTTCTTTGCGGACGACCTTGTGCTATTTGCGGAAGCAGCGAATTCGCAAACGAGAGTCATAGCAAGAACTCTAGAGACTTTCTGCCTAATGTCCGGTCAGAAAGTTAGTCATCACAAAACTCGGATCTTTTTCTCTAGGAATGTCACCCTGGACACTGGGAGGTGGCTCAGCCAAGGGCTCCAAATTACCAGTACGAGTAATTTGGGCAGGTATCTTAGGGTTCGATTCATGAGAGGAAGAACCGACATACGTATCAATATATCCTTGATAATACCTAGAAGAAATTGGCCGGCTGGAGAGCTCAGATGTTGTCCCTCACGGGAAGAATTACTTTAACCCAAGCAGTCATCTCTTCGCTACCTATATTCATGATGCAAATGGTTCGCCTCCCGTGTCAGTTGTGCGATGACCTAGAAAAAATTATAAGGGACTTTATCTGGGGGTCCATGCAGGATTGCCGGAAAGTGCACCTTGTTAACTGGGAGACAATGTGTAAGCCTAAAGCCGAAGGGGGACTGGGTATTAAACGTATTCGGTCAACCAATGATGTGCTTTTTGGCTAAATTAGGTTAGGACTTGCTCAATAAACCTAACGCTCTGTGGGTTCAGATGCTTCGAACCAAGTATAGACTATACGCTCATCCGATTCCCCTCAGGATCTCCAGGCTAGGGGTTTCAAGTATATGGCGGGGGATTTCGGCTTCCTGACAAGTTTTTAGGCAGGGTTTATTATGGGCCCGAGGCAATGAGAGAAGTATCCTCTTTTGGTTGGATAACTGGCTAAAAGGTTGGGGACCTCTTATACGTGTAGCTATTTCTCCTGTCCCCTACAGCCTTAGGTTTGCTACGGTCGCGTCCCTTACGCAAGCTAGTGGAAATTGGCGTTGGAATGACTTTCAACAGTATCTCCCATCCACTGTTTGTATGGATCTAGCACACTTGGGCCCTAACCCCGAGGAAGCAGGGGAGGACACTTTGATGTGGGGCCCCACCACCTATGGGAGGTTCATACTGGACTCTGCATATGATTTAATTGAGGACCAATAAATGGTGCCCAGCAACAAGTTGTGGGAGATTATTTGAAAATGGGTAGGCCCACAGCAGATTCGATTGTTCCTCTAGCTAGTGGCCAACCGTAAACTCCTGACAAAACACTAGTGAGTGGCTAGACATATAGCCTTGGACAATTGGTGCCACGTTTGTGGGCATACAGAGACTACTATCCATATGGTGAAGGATTTTCCAAGGGCGACAGCTTTCTGGAGACAGTTTCCTCGAGAGGTGATAGTTCCGGGATTTTTCCAGCAAGCTAAGGAGGTGTAGTTGAAGTCTAATCTCACTAAGCCCGATTTGGTGTAGTAGGCAGGGTGGACCACTATCTTTGGCGTCACCTTCTGGTTCCTATAGAAGTGGCGTAACAGTAGTTTGTTTGAGCTAGGATTTGTTTGGCCGAAAGAGGGTAAACGCATCACTCTAGACTACGTGGACTGGATCGTGAGAGCCCATGCGTTGGATAACTGTGTGTTCCCGGCCTATGGCATTCCTGTGGGCACCCTGATGGGCTGGACTAAACCTACAGAGGGTTAGGTTAAGGTCAATTTGGATGGCACAGCTATGCACGGTTCCAATAAGGCTTCAAATGGCAGTTTACTACGTGATTGGCAAGGGAACTAGTGTGAGGGGTTTCAGCAAAACCTCGAAAGGGTTCGCCCCTAACGGCGGAGCTTTGGGGAGTGTTCTCAAGTCTTATGCTAGCCTGGGAGCTGTGGTATTGCAGGGTGGTCGCTGAAGTGGACTCCCTCGAGGTATTTAATATTCTCTCCAACCCTCATATTGTGTTAACTAGGGTTAATTTTTTGGTGTTAGGTATACGGGAGCTTGTTTAACGAGATTGGGAGGTTCATTTCCAGCATGTCTTCCGGGAAGGAAATCAGTGCACTGACGGCTTGGCAACCATTGCCGGCCTTCTTCGTCTAGGCGTACATATCCTTCAGGAGTGACCAATAGGCGTTTAGGAGCTTCTCCACAAAGATGCGGAAGGAGCTTTGTTTTCTAGAGCGTTAGGCTAATTTAGTAGTTCCTTTTGTAATCAAAAAGAAAAAAATCTAATAATGGCAAATCAAATGGGATATTTCAGAACTGCTTTAAAGTTGGCATAAGCCTTGGATTGCTACAATTGCTTCAGCTATAGCTATAGTATAGACAAAGCAGCTTCTCTTTCTTCAACGATTATGCTTGCCACTAGCTATACCACTCCTTCAACTTTTAGCTGGTATTTTGATTCTTAAGCGACATTTACTTCATAAGTTACAAGTGTCTCTTCTTGAAGCTTTGATATTATTTTATAATAATTTTTCTACTACTTATCTCTCAACAAATCATATTTTTCACCCTTATTCCAATCACATTGAAATTGATTTCTATTTTGTTTCATGAAAAAAATGAAACATAGTGACCTTGGAGTTTGATATATTCCATTCCAAACTCAGAATGTTGACATTTTGACCAAGAGTTTCCCATTATCCTCTTTTCTTAGTTGCAATCCAAGCTCACTGTGGTTAATCCCTGTTGAACTTATAGGGAGGTAATAGAACTATCAAGTCAAGTGATAAACTTGAGCCCAAGAAGTACACGAGTGTTGTTATAGAATATAATAACCATGTGTGACTAGTAACTGCTTGATACTTCTTATTTTTATTGTTTAAGATACTATCTATAACTAATAGAGATTATTTTTATTATCTATAATCTTTCACTATATTGTATTTGTACTATAAATACCAATATAGAAGTAAGGAAATACAAGCCTTCAATTTACGTCAAACATTATCTTCTTTATTACAAACCTAGTCTGGATGTACTACACAGGATATGGTATGTTCTCTGGAAAAGAAGATTGATTAAATGGAGAAAAACTATGAGTAGACTTATATGCTTAGTGAAGAGAGGTTACAACAGGCTATGTATGCAAAGTAAAAAAATAATCGAATGAAAGACAGTCATGCAAAGGTATGTAAAGGGATGCCACTTTTATTAGGGCTTAACTTGTCTTTTGAATGCCAAAAGGTGCATTACTTGACATGATTGATTAACTTGAGACTAGAGAATATGTCTAAATGGATCTATACATCTTTTGATAGGCGTGAAGAGAAACTATCTAATATGGAGCTTGATGACTAAGTCTTGAGGTAGCAAGTATTATTGAATTCTCCTCAGTAAACATCTGAGTAGTTATCATCACAGAAACGTGGGAATGTTTTAATAAAATTTTCTTAATATATAGTTTTTGTTTGACTTTCATATAACCTTCCAAATTCTTTTCATTTCTCTAATTGAGTGCAATTTTGAAAACAATCTCTCTATTAATTAAGAGTAAAACTGCGTATTATTGGACTTTTGCAAACTCTACATTTCAACGAGATTTTTGTTGGGCTATTGTCATTCTTGTTAATTGGGTACAATCTATGGAAAATAGTCATCTTGTAAGTAAAAGATTACGAAGGTGTTTGACAAATAGCTTATTAGCTATTTTTTAGCTTATTAACTAAAAGTTAGCTTTTTGACCATTTTAAAAGGCTATTGATGTGTTTGGTGGATGACTTATTGATTAGCTTATTTAACTTCAATAAGTTGATTTCTAAAAGCTCCATAAGAGGAACTTTTGGAGTTAGCTGTTTACCTAATGATAGTATTGTCCTCCACTTTACTCTTTACTTTTGCTCTGTGTGTTTTCAAAGTTGACTTTTTTTATTGTACAATTATGTTGTGATGTTTTGAAGAATATAATAAAGGGATTAATTAATCTTTTTAACATTTATTTAATTTCATAATAATAGTTTACATTTAAAAATACCATAATATTAAGTTTTTGAAGATAAAGATTCACATCAAATTAATTTTTTAGTATATAACTATTATATATTGTTTTTGTGTCATATTATAATATTATAGATATTTTTAATTTATTAAATAATAAAATTCATATATATTATATAAAAAATACGAATATGATATAGCTTGCTGCATCATTCATATTAATAGAGAATTTAATATTGTAGTATAATAATAATAATAATAATAATAATTATTATTATTATTATTATTATTATTATTATTATAAACTTAATTTTTGTAAAATTAAATATCTAAATCTAAATTCTTATAAGAATATTCAACAAAATACTAAGAAATATAATACTCATGCCCTTATATATATATTTTAAATCATGTCCTCATAAGTTATTTTATACATCAATAGCTAATACTAAATAGAACCAAACATCTTTAATAAACATATATGCTAGTCAAATCAGTTGATAGAATCAATAAACAGTTAATACAATCTGTTGTTTACCAAAGAGGGCCTACAACGACACAAAAATATTTCAGCATAAGATACGATTATCTTTCTTTGAGTGTTTGGCTCTCACACTATTGATGTTCGTAAGTTATTTTGCTTTCTAAAAGAGGATTCTTCGCCATCAAAGACAATTGATACAGATTCAGTGAGAATGTCACAAAATAAAAGGCCACAAGTGTGTGGTTAGAGGCAAGAAGCAGAAAAGATGGTTCTGTTTTAATGGTTCCATTCCTTCCATTCCATACTAGGACCAAACTTGGAGAGAACGTACAAGAGAGTTTTTTTTTTTACAAAAACATTTTAGACTTCAGTTGCCATTAACGTAATGTACACACTCAGCAAGGGATTTACAAAAAATACCACATATTGTTTTTTTGTAACAGGTGATTACCTCACAAGTTCATATTAAACATTTATTAACCATATTGTTTAGCGCAATGCTTTTTGTGAATTTAACAAATAATGTTATGTGATTCTGCTCATACTAAACAGGGATCAAGCACAGCAATGCACAGTGAAACGCCATGACCTGTTCTCCATCCTTGATTCCAAGTACGTGGACCAGAAACAGTTTGATATCTCCGGATTGTCGTCGCACCAAATGAAGTTTGTATTCTACTTTGAGCATTGCCGACTTCTGTTTTGGATCTATAGCTGAAGAAAGCTACTCCCACCCATGCTCAAAAGCGTAATTTAGTTTCTCTGAAAACTTAGCAATGCTCAAGTCCCTTTCCTATGTCGTGTAATGTTTAACGAAACAAAATAGGGAAGAAAATGGGCGACTTTTAAAAACTAAATTACAGATTCTCAATACAGCCTGAGAATATGATTCAATGCACACCTTATGTTCTTTGCTTTATATTATCCATGATAAGTTGGAATTCTATAAATTCGGGTGTCTTGCGTCATTAACGAATAAGACAAAGCTTTATGTTTGGATAATTTAAAATTTTAAAAATTATATATATATGGATATTCAATTGAACTCAATGTTTTGAATCTAACAAAGTGATATTAAAGTCAAAATTTTTTTTACAAGTTCTTACTCTAAAGTGATTTAAACAGTTATTGAAAGATGGTCAAGGAGAGTACAAACAGGAATTCAGAATGAAAAGACAAGGTGAGTCCTAAGCTGATTCTAGCAGGAGATTCACTAAACGCTAGAATAAATCATTATGATCCTAGACTAGATTGAGATAGTCAGGATTTAGATCAAGAGGTGGTTTTGTTCAGGCTAGTAGTGGCAGAGGTCAAGTATCCGTAAGGCGGACACAACAGATGCCTTTTCCTAGTTATGAGCATTGTGGAAAGAAACATGGTAGGGAATGTTGGACGATATTGGGAGCTTGTTTCTGTTGTAGCTCTCTTGAACATCAGATTAGAGACTATCCCACGATTATGGGAGCATAGTCTAGAGTGAGAGGGGGATTAGTAACTAAGACGACTGTCCAACAAAGTAAAGCTAGTGTAGCAGGACAGAGAGGTAGAGGTAGAGGTAAAACCAATTCAGCAAGTCCTAGTGTTAGGACTAAGGTGTGGAGTAACTAGCCGCAGTCTCAGGCCAAGATCTTTGCCATCACCAGATACGAGGGACAGAACTCCCCAGATGTTGTTGCAAATGTGTTAAATGTCTTTCAATTTGAGGCCTTTGCATTATTAGACCTAGGATCCACACAATCATTCATTGCCTTTTCATTCTGGATGTGTTTTGATGCTATATGGTAGAGTGATTGCATATGCATCAAGACAGTTAAGGTCTCATGAGTTTAACTATCTGATTCATTATTTCAAGTTGGTTGCAGTAGTGTTTGCTTTGAAGATTTGGAGACATTATCTATATGGAGAGAAATTTCAGTTATTTACTAATCATAAAAGTTTAAAATATTTGTTGAGTCGGAAGGAGTTGAATATGAGACAACGGAGGTGGATTGAACTACTTAAAGTTTATGATTATACAATTGACTAGCACCCTGATAAAGCTAATGTGGTACCTGATGCATTAAGCAATAAATCTAATAGTAGTGTAGCACAAATTCAGACATCAAGGTTACCATATTTAGTACATCTAAGGGCAATAAATGTTGAGTTGAATTTGGGGCAGAATGAAGCACTGATTGCTGCATTGAAGCTTCGACCGATATTGCATGAGAGGATAAGAAAAGCTTAGAGCAAAGATCTACAAGTAGTGAAGCTTATTGAGAAGTTGAAACAGGATCCAAGTTCCGAATTTGAGTTAAGAGATGATACATTATGGTTGAAATAGAGCTTATGTGTACCTAATGTTGATGATTTGAGAAAACAGATTCTGAAAGAAGCACACTGATTCGGACCTTTGTTCTTACCCTTGGAGATCAAATAAAAAATAATCCAAGGATTGGAATATAAGGTGCAACTTCGAGCCGTTTCACTTAATTAGAACCTAAATGAATGGACCTAAGTTCATGCTATGCAAACTAATTGGGAAAAGGGGGGGGGGGGGGGTTGATCTTTGAAACATTAATTAAACTAAAAGGAATTGTAAAAAGTATGTAAAATGTATTTTTTTTGGATTTTTGGGAATACAAAACGGAAAGATTAAAACAAGTGATAGAATCCTCTTAAAAATAAGCTTTGACTATCATAGTTTGAAACTAATTTGATGGGAGTGGAAATCACTAAGTTTCAAATGGGTAAACCTTAAAAAACCCTTTAAGTCCAATATCTTAATCAATGGGAATCCATTTCTTAAAACCTTGTTAAATGTTCTTAGTGTGTGTTGTGGATAAGTCCATGCAACAAGTCACTTTGGAATCTAGAATCAACTCAATATCAAACACAACTATGCAAGATAAAAGAGAATCAACAAGATCACAAATAGACATATATGAGACTTCATATATTTGAGCTCAAAGTTCTACATAAACAAATTCAGACCACACATTGAATATATCCAACACTTGATTAAACTATAATCAAGTATGTTCAACTACAAATCACAAATCCTAAACCTAGGAATTTATAAAATCATAGCTGAACAAGGATTAACTACTCCCCTCTTAAATTTATGGAACTCCAGCCATTGCTACATCTTCAAGGGGAAGGAAAACGTCTAGCCACGCATTGCACTCGGAAGCCTTACAACTAGGAAAGAATCCAAGCTACCTATGGTGGAAGTCGACGATGAAAATGAAGGAAAAATGAGAGAGAGATAAGAGATAACATTGATAGGTCGTGCCACCCTCCTCCAGATGATGGAGTATGAATCAATATATATATGTCAGCTCTATGAATCAATATATATATGTCAGCTCTCTCCAACTTATCCCAAAATAGGTTTCTTTTCAAAACAGGTTGCCGGTTTGGGTTTGCACAATAGGTAGAACTTTTGAAAATAGTTCGGGTCTTCGAAGGTTTGCCACGACAAAACTTTGACTTCATTGTGGTGATCTTTAATGGTTTCTCCGCTGCAAAACACTGACTTTGCTTCGACGAACTTTACTCGAAAGGTGTATTCTTTATCTCATGACTTCCATTTCTTTGTTCCACTTTTGACTATACTCTTCTTGAGTGACCTACAATGAAAAGTAATAATTTGTAATATCAATTTTCCTACAAATCAAGGGAGTGCAATTGTTAATTAATTATGACAATTTGACCCTCAAATTACATTAATTCAAAACAAGCACTCTTAGGCCAAATTAAGCACAATATCCAACAAAAAAGTATAACAAAAACAATGAAAATGTTACTAAATAATATAGAAAACTTGGGTTCAAACAAATTCCCATACTAAGGCCTTTGTACTCCTAGACAAAGCTTATGAAATATCAAAGAGATACATGTACAAAAGAAAATACCGACCATATTTAAAAATGAGAGCAGAAAATCAGTTAACTCACTTTCTCAGAAATCAACCTAAGCAGACTGAAAGAGCACTAAGAAAATAAACACTATAAGTATTTAATCGAAGAGATCGAGGAAAAGAGATTTCTCTCAAGGGAAAGTGTTTAACTCTCAACTCACTTGCCTTGCGATAATTTCACTCTAAAATTTGCTTAGTCTATTTTCTACCATAAGCTTGTGATAATTCTACCTCTCCACCACAAAGACTATAATTTCGAGAATCAAGAGGACTTTTAGGGTTGTAATATACGGAAGTCTAAATGAAATGGATTGAATAGAAGAAGAAAAATGAGTACATGCAACATAATTATTTTCCACATGAAACAAATGCCAATTATGTGTAAGAAAATATTTAAACAAACAACAAACATGATCTAACATTTTTTATAACTTTTCTCTTTTGAGAAAGCTTTCTTTTTTTGTTTCTTTTTGGAACTTTTTCTTTCTTTTCTTTGTATAGAAGCCTTTTTTTGACATCTTTAATTGGAGATGAGATATTCATATTAACTGTGAAATATGCATGCACTCAAAAGATGACTTAAAGGGGCTAGCAATGGTTAAGTGTTGCAAGTTTGTGTTTGGGTAAGTAGGGTTTTTGAAAAGAATGCCTCTATCATATTAATAAAATTTTAGTTCATCAAACCTTGATTAAGAATTAAAGCAAGTTCTAGAGAGATATGAAATTAAGTAGATACACACAAATGAAAGAATTTAGGCCCAAATATTGTTCCAACAAGGTTAGCATCTCAATTAAGCAATTTCAAGGTTTAAAAACACATAGCACCATTTTCTTAGCATACCCTTACTTACTTCTAGTTAAAAACATTGAAAATGAAATTAGCCAAAATCAACTATCATTTAGAAACATGGATGGTTTTCCAAAATCACATGTAAAATTTTGAAATTCACAAAAATTCAACATAGGAGTATTAAGAATCTAATTTGGAAGAATTGTTGCACTGAGGGAATAAAAACATTTGCTTGGCCGAGAAGGGGCTTTGCTGCGGCGAAAACAAAGTTGGTTATGGCAAAGTATGCGAATGACGGCTTCGCTACAGCGAAAACAAAGGTGGCCAAGGCAAAGCATGCCCAAAAAGAGCTTCGCCGCGGCAAACCTAGTGATGGCCACGACGAAAAGTGGCACAAACGCGAAAAAATGACTACAATTTCAAATTCACCTCAAAATAAACCAAGTTACAACTTTAAGCACACAAATGATCTATTGAAAAACACTTAAGTGGCCAAAATTGATGCATGAAGAAGCTATTTTGTTGAATTCAAAAAGACAGAAATTCCTCCCCCACACTTGAACAAAATATTGTTCTCAATGTTAAACAAACAAAATACCATCGCATAGTGAATATTAACATAGAGCAACGAAAAGATAAAACACAGGGGGGCAATTAAACCCAACAAAAGGAAGACAAGAGACAGAGCTAGAAGGGAATTTTATTGAATTGAAAAAATGCTAATTAAACTAAAACTAAGCTATTGTTCCCACTGAAATAGTTTGTCCCCCACACTTAGTCAACAAACTAATGCACCTGAAAATGTCATGAGTAGTCACAAGATAAAAGCAAGTAAGCAAGTGAAGGAAAGTAATCACCTGGGAGTTATGGAGGTTTCTGATTCTCATGGTGAACCTTCCACAGATGGCCATGTTGTGGTGAAACAACTTCATCAATCTCCATGTGTAGGTGCAAAAATTCTAAGTATGAAAATTGTAGAAAGTATAGTAGCCTTTTGTTTGTATGTTCAAAAGTTTGACTCTATGCTAAAAAATGAAATCCTATCCTATTGAGAAGTATGAAGCTAAACTATCTATAATGCAATCTAAAGAAGAGACCCCTACCTCACTTAGCAGCAAAATGACAAAAGTTAACCTAGAGATCCAATTTTTTGGCTCCTCGGCAATGGTGCCATTTGATTCGGACCTTTGTTCTTACCTTTAGAGATCAAATCAAAAATAATTCAAGGATTGCAATATAGGGTGCAACCTCGGGTCGCTTCACTTAATTGGAACTAAATGAATGGACCTAAGTTAACTTATATGTCATGCTATGCAAACTAATCGGGAAAAGGGGGGTTTGCTCTTTAAAATCATTAATTAAACTAAAATGAATTGTAAAATATATGTAAAATGTATTTTTTTGGATTTTTGGGAATACAAAATGTAAGGATTAAGACAATAGAATCCTCTTAAAAATGAGATTTGGCTATCATAGTTCGAAACTAATTTGTTGGGAGTGAAAATCACTAAATTTTAAATGGGTAAACCTTAAATAACTCTTTAAGTCCAAGATCTGAATCAATGAGACTCCATTTCTTAAAACCTTGTTAAATGTTCTTAGTGTGTGTTGTGGATAAGTCCATGCAACAAGTCACTTTGGAATCTAGAATCAACTCAATATTAAACACAACTATGCAAGATAAAAGATAATCAACAAGATCACAAATAGACATATATAAGACTTCATATATTTGAGCTCAAAGTTCTACATAAACAAATCCAAACCACAAATTGAATATCCAATACTTGATTAAACTATAATCAAGTATGTTCAAGTACAAATCACAAATCCTAAACCTAGGAATTTATAAACTCATAGCTGGACATGGATTAACTACACCACTCTTAAGTTCATGGAACTCTAGCCATTGCTACATCTTCAAAAGGAATGAAAACACCTAGCCACGTATTGCACCCGGAAGCCTCACAACTAGGAAAGAATCCAAGCTACATATGGTGGAAGTATGACGATGAAAATGCAGGAACAATGAGAGAGAGATGAGAGATAATGTTGATAGGTCATCCCTCCCTCCTCCAGATGATGGAGTATGAATCAATATATATATGATGGCTCTCTCCAACTTATCCCAAAATAGGTTTCTTTTTAAAATGGGTTGTCAGGTCGGGTTTGCACAGTAGGTAAAACTTCCGAAAATGGTTCAGGTTTTCGAAGGTTCGCCACGGCGAAACTCTGACTTCGCCGCAGCGATCTTTAATGGTTTTGTCGTGGAAAACTTTACTCGAAAGGTCTTTTCTTTATCTCGTGATTTCCATTTCTTTGTTCCACTTTTGGCTCTACTCTTCTTGAGTGACCTGAAATGAAAAGTAATAATTTGTAATATCAATTGTCCTACAAATCAAGGGAGTGTAATTGTTAATTAATTATGACAATTTGACTCTCAAATTACCTTAATTCAAAACAAGCACTCTTAGGCCAAATTAAGTACAATATCCAACAAAAGGAGCCAAAAAGTATAACAAAAACCATGAAAATGTCACTTAATAATATAGAAAACTTGGGTTCAATCACACACATGGTAGCTTATGCTATGCATCCTGATACTAAAAAAATGTATAGTACGCTAAAACAACATTTCTGGTGGTCAAGAATGAAGAAGTAAGTGGCAGAGTATGTAGCTAAGTGTTTGACTTATCAACAGATGAAGGCCGAGCATCAGGCTCCGATTGGGAAGTTACAGTCATTGCCAATTCTTGAGTGGAAATGAGAGATGCTTAATATGGATTTAATGAGGACTTCGAGGCAACATGGGACATTGTTGACAGATTGAAAAAATCGGCCCATTTCTTACCTGTGAGGGAGAATAATACCCTGGATCAGTTAGCCCAGAGGTATGTAAATGAAATAGTGAGATTACATGGAGTTCCATTATCTATTGTGTCTGATCGAGATCTTAGATTCACTTTTAGATTCTGGGGTAGTTTACAGACAACATTAGGTACGAAGTTGAATTTCAATACAACATTTCATCCTCAGATAGAGGAACAGATTGAAAGGACTCTTGGCATACAGGTTAGCATTACCAGATGAGATGGCTCAGATTCATAATGTATTTCATATCAGTATGCTCAAGAGGGATCAGTCAAATTTGACACATATGTTACCAACGTAGGAGGTTGAAATTGCAAGTAATTTAAGTTATGTGGATGAACCAATTAAGATATTGGGTCATTATACTAAACAATTGAGAAACCGAATGATCCTAATGGTTAAAGTCCTCTGGAGGAATTATTCTAGAGAAGAATCTACACAGGAGATTGAAGAGAACATGAGGAAACAATACCCCATCTGATTGATCAATTAGGTAAGAATTTCGATGATGAAGTTTCTTAAAGGGGGGGGGGGAATTGTAATAATCAGTTTTTCAAATTGAGGGATTAGAACCCTAGATTATTGCATAGAAGTTATATCAATTAGAGCTCATGAAATGCATTTCATTCACATGCATAGAATAAGCATATACAAACACGAATTATGATTTTGTAAACATTGCAAAGATAGTATACACACTCAATTGACATATACTAGGGTATGAAAGGTTTAAAATGATCATGATGTGAATTGTGCATTGTTTATGTCTTGAAATTTGGTGTAGTGGATTATAATTAGTAAAATTGGAATTTATTATTATCATTGGGAAATTGAGGAATTAAATGTACATTTAGACTAGGAAAAATTATAAGTAGTAAGACGAGTTGACACATGGAAAATTAGGATTACTAAGCCTATAATTGAGTGAGATTTGTCATAGATAAATGAGTGACATTTTGTATAGCTACTTAATTGACAAATGACATTGATTATGGAGTGACAAATGGACTAATAACTAGGTGACATTTAGGCAGTTTAAGGAAGGGACAAATGACTTACATGGTTAGGGACATATGTCAACTTAATTTGGTGACACCTAGCATTTGACTAGTCATGCTACGTAGGAGTGATTTCAGTTAGTTCATTCTTCTCTTCTTTCTTGCTTCTCACCATTGAAACCCTACCAACTCTTGTATCTTGCTTTAATTTCATACATACTCACTACAAGATCCATACAAGAAAATCTGCTTAAAGATAGCTAAAATTTGCTGTCATCATTTTTCCTTTGCTGAAAACATCGTACTTTCATCTTGTACTTGGGTGATTTTGCATGCATGGTGAGCTAGATAAACTTATTGAATTGAGTTGGATTTGGAAGCTAAATAAGTAAGTAGAGTGTTTCTTTTATGGAATGTTATAATAGAAATCCTAAAATGAATGAATCAGGATAAATTGTTTATGATATTGATGATGAATTGTGCTAGAAATTGATACTTGAATTGGATTGGGGTTTGAAGTATAATGAAGGTTAATTTATGTTAATGAAAGGTGTTAATATAGTGATCTGAAATGGGAAAGAACTAGGACTACATGTATGATAAAATGAATGATAGTTTCTGTTTTGTTTTGATGCAAGAAAAACAATAGTTATGAGCTGCCAAATGAATGGATTTAAGTTAGAATTATAGAAGAAATTGTTGTGGAATTGACATATAATTAAGGGATACCTGAGGTATAATTTAGGGAATATCTTGAAGATGTTTGAAATTGGAATAAAGGAGATGAATCTGGAAAACAATTACAAGAAAATGAGTAATCCATGATCATAACACTCATCCCATGAACGTGGGCAGATGCATTAGCTTATGTCACGATCGTGGGAAGGTACCCCACGATCTTGGGCAATGCTTTGTGAGGGAAAATTTCTGTTTTATGATCTTGTTAAACCATATAAGGATAAGTTACTTTACCTTGATGCATTTGGCCTTGATTGGGCCTTGAATTGAACTCAAATAGTTGCTTAATTAATTAGAGAAAGATTTTGATAAGTTGATGTTGTTAAATGATGTTATAACTTAAGGAATAGATGGTTTGATATCAATGTATCTAAATTTGGGATTTATGAGTTGTTAATGGTATAAAGATGTTATTATAAATGCAAATGTGATTCAAAGGATATAAGTAATAAATTAGGTATAATTGAATGACAATTGGGAAAAATGTGTGAATATATATAATGATAGGAAAGAATTGATAAATTTATTATTGATGAGTTTAGGGTAATTAAACTTACTTAAGGCATAACCTAATTGCAAAAAGTTATATACAAGCTATGGTGAATGAATGAGCAAGATTTGTGAATAAGGTTACATATCTGGGATAGTCAATTAGGTATGCATTGAACATAACTCATAAACATTTGTATAATTGATCGCGGCTCGTCATTCAATTCGAAAATCGATCCTTGGAAACCGGTCGAAAACAATTTAAATTCTAAGATTGCAGTATAAACTAAACCTCGGGTCGTCTCACTTTTTGGAACCGAAGGAAAATTGGTTTAAAAGCTAGCCTAAGTCAAACAAATGCAATTAAAGCAAATAAAAAGGGGTTTTTGGTTTTAGATTGAAATTGAGAGAATTAACTAAATTAAGCAACTTGTAAGAAAATATCTTTTTGGTATTTTGAAAATTGAAATAAATGGAAACTTTGATTGAAATTCTAATTGATAAAAGTCCTCTTGAAAATGCGCTCGGCTATCACAGTTCAAAATAAATTTCCAGGGATAATTCCACTAAGTTTCGAAAAATCAACCTTAAGGGACCCCTTAAGTCCAAGGAATTAATCAAACGACCATTTAATTAAAGCCTTGTTAAAAACCTTAGTGTGCGAAATTAGATATGTTCATGCAATTGGTCACAAGGTCAAACTCAATCAATTATACCAAACACAACCAGGCAGATAAAAATTGATTTAAGCAATCACTAATGACATATATGAGACCTCATATATTAAAGCACAAAAGTTCTACACAATCCATATCCAAATCACAAAATATTATTCAACACATGATTAAACCCTAATCATGCTAATCTAATCATACTACTGTAATCTGCAAGCACAGTTTTACAATAATAAAATTAAACTTTCAGACAATAATTGAAAAACTCCGCTTTGAAGCCCTCGGTGAACTCAAGCCATTGCTACATCTCCAAGAGGCCGGGAAAACCTAGCCATGCATGACTCCGGCGATATCCATCACTACTGGTGGAACTCCGGCGTCAGACATAGCTCCAGCGACAGTGGTGAAGGATGGTGCGATGTTGATGACGATCGGTGAAGAAGATGAATGATATGGAAAAGCCACTGGCGGTTGCCGAATACTGGTCTGGTGTATGAGATGTGTTCGGTTGTGTATGAGTGTTGGTGTGGAGAGGAAGATGAAGTCGATTGTGGCAGTATATGTGACGGCGAAGATGGTGTTTTAGAGTGTATCAGTGTAGGGTTTTGGACAATGGCTCTGTGGACGATGATGGGTTTCGACTGTGTCGAATGATCGGATCCCCCTCATTGACCTAATTTAGCAAGTATTTAAGGAGAACGAAGCGGGCCGTGTCAGAATAGTAGAGAATTTTCCATTTTTGGTCTGGATATCCGACATACGTCGCGACGTCTAAATTAATTTCTGATCCCGTCATCTGGAAGGGCTTGCTCGTCGCGACATCTAAATTATTTATTCGCCGCGACGTCTGGATTCGACTGGTTCGTCGTGACGTATAGATGTCGACATCACGACATGTGAACATCTAACGACCTGTTGACTTCTTGCATCGTTGACTTCCTTGTGTTCCTACAATTAAAACATAATTTGCAGCATCAATTGTCCTTGGAAAAATTATAATGCAATTAAGATCAATTCATAACAATTTTACTAACAAATCGCAAATAACGTGAGCTCAATATGAGGAACTAATTTAAGCACAAAAGTCGCAATTAGGAGTCAAAAAGTTCATCAAAAGTTATGAAAATGCAGCCAATTAATAATGTAAACTTGGGCTCAATCAGGAATCATCCTTTTTTACTCCTTGGACCCTTGCCTACTTGTTTCATTTGACCACATACAACTGTTACTCGCCAACTCTTCCAAAAGGTCATGAGCTGCATCAATGGTTTTCCTCATCAAAGACCCTCCTACAGTTACATCAATTGTTCCCCTTGTGCTCTGAGTTACACCATTGTAGAATGTCTGCAAAAGAAATTCCCTCGGAAAGTTGTGGTGGAGGTAGCTCCTTTGTAATTCCTTAAAGGTCAACAAAAATAATCTTAATCTTACAACATCATCAGACATCCCATTAAACCTAAAGGCATCACAAATTTCCAAGAAATTTGCAAGATGGGAATTGGACTCTTCGTTGGACAACCCATAAAATTGCACACTACTCTCAAGTATATTTAGGAGTGCTAGCTTAATATCAAAATTATTGGCTTGAATCGTTGGCCTTGTAAACTCCTTAAGGAATGAAACATGGCCTCATAAACTCCATCAATGCCCTTTTAGCTCCTCCTTATTCTCCTTCTTCTGCCATATTCCTATGTATTATATCTTGACGTCTATCATTTTTTAGCTCTCTTTCGTGCATTGTAATATCTGAAAACTCTTCTTCACTTAGCTCGTTGGACCTTCTCGTGCTCCTTGTATTCATGCACCTGTAAAAATGCGAGGAAAATATCAAACACTCTTAAACCAAAGTCACCTAAACTAAATAAGATGCTAAACAAAACCATCCCCGGTCACGGCGCCAAAAACTTATTGATTCCAAAATCAATTACAAGTTTTGCACTAAAAATCGCAAGTATACGGGTCGTTACTTATAGTAAAAAGCAGATATGGTCCTACAGAGATTGTGCTTAGGCATCACTTAATTCAGGTTGCGCTTTGTTTAAGACTCAAATCCGAATATTGAACTGAAAAGTAATCTAAATTAAACAAACTAGCAACATTTGAAAAATGTAACAATGGAAATCCGTCAAAAGAATTAATCAAGTTATGAGAGAGGATTTCACCTATCATTAATGCTAATCTACCTTTTATGTGCTTATGGGGTTTCGGTTCTAGACGATCGTAGGATTGATCACTCTCTCTCAAGTTATAATCATTCCCTAAATTGTAAACCATAATCAAATTGTGGACTTGCAATCTTTCAATTCACAAATTACCCACAATTCTAATTAGTTCTAAATCTCTTTAATAAACAATTGGGTCTCGCACTAGATCTCTCTCCATGAAATTAAGATTAGATTGATTAAGTGGACAATTAGATCGCCTATCTCTCGTTAATCCAATCTAATCATTTTTATCGAAGTCACCCTCTCAGTTCGTTATCGAAACATGCAAATACATTAATCAATCACAACACCCAAATCAAGTAAACACAACTCAACTAGATTAACATTAAAAATAAGCAAAATCCTAAAGGAAAAGTTAGAACATCATCAACAACTCAAAATCCATAACCATACAACTCATCTCAATCTTACACATTAAATAAATAAAAAGGTAAATAGGAAGGAAATGAAACTCAAGTTGGATGACTCGGGAAAGCAACAACATCGGGAGATCACTTATTCCAAGAAGCTACGGCGTCAGAACCCTCCTCTTCTTCCACTTCTTCTTTTCTCTCTCTCTTCTTTCTCTCTCTCTCACTCTTTTGGGTTTCCAAATGTAGGTAGAATGTAGACTCCTTTCTAAGGCTCCTTCATTATCTTTTTATAATCTTTTCCAATTAAGATAACCTTAGTGTCTTTTTGAGATCCAAAATGTCCCTCGAAAACTCAAATATGAAAGTGACTTCGCGTATGTCTGCGTGCAATTAACGATCATGGTGCTTAGTGCACGATCGTGGCCAGCTCATCTGCTCTCTGTCAAGATCGTCACAAATTCCCCACGATCATAATCCTATGCTCAAGCTTCTGTCACGATCGTGGTAGATTCCTCACAATCGTGGGACTATGCTTTGGTTCGATTCTCCTCCAAAACTTCTCAGTAAGTCTTGAAATACTAACAAACTCATCACGACACCTCATATGTATAAAATTGAAGCTCACAAACATGTTCTCACCCAAAGAACACTTAAAACACAAACGTTTATGAATTAACACAATTCTTAACCTAAACACACACTAAACAATCAAATTAACCACTAAACATATATCAAATTACCTATAAAAAGAAATCGTTGAAAGAGAAAGAGAAATCATTGAAAATGAAAGAGAAATCGCTAATTTAAAGTCTAAAATGGCATAGAATTATACCACATTATTCATTTTAAAAAGAGAATGAAAATTATTAATATCAAAATTTATTATTTACTCAAATATACAAAACAATACAATTCAAAATATAACACATGAATTAATAAAGCAATAACAACAATCCATTAAAAGTTCCACTAATTGTAACACCCCACTCCCGCGTGACCCGAACCCGACATCGCTGGTGATATCCAAGTCCGTGCCCTGCGAGGGTGGCGTGCTACATCACTCAGTCAAAACTCAGTATAAATTATTTTTTAAAAACACAAACATGCACTATGCAGGAAATCATTAACATACATAATCACCAGTAAATACAATGACCATGGGGCCCTTTTCATAAATACAAATTACTACAGTCCGTTGACTTTACAATTTGACCTAATCATTTGTACAAAAATTCTAAAAATACAATTTATTAGACACTAATGCAGACGTGAACTGATCTCGACCTCTTCTCTCACTCACATGCGGTTTCTATATGCCCGTGGCCTAACGGGGTATTCTTCTTGGTCTTGAAAAATATGTTGCAATTTTGGGTGAGTTTGCAAACTCAGTGAGGTGACCATCATCGATGGTTCACTCAATTCATGCAACACATCATGTCACATAACATATACTCACATTGTTGCATATTTGAGCATATTTCACAATCCCACTTGAGCATAGACAATTTCCCTTGAACATAGGCAATTGATACATTTCGTTCAATTAGACATACATGACCAAAGGAATATATGCAACACTCAAGCATAACATAGTTGTTTCATAATTCACATTCAGAAGTACCACATGACATAATCCACATTCAGAAGTACTACATGACATAATCCACATTCAAAAGTACCACATGATTGTTATCACATAAGCATTAGGCATTTTTCCTTTCACTCAATCAAATATAGTCAATCAAATACATATGAGATGCGTATGTGACACTTTTCCCATTTATTACGATGTTGTGACCGAGCGCCTGAACTGTCCCAATATGAACGCATTAATCGGTGAACCTGTGGCTCTGAATCACTGTGGGATTGAGGCCCTAATACGTTGAGCTTTTAGCTCTCGGTGGCTGCTCCGGTCACAACTGTCATCATCTGATCATGCATTCATGTATGAAATGCATATGCCCCAATTTAACGGTAAATGTATCACAATCAATTCACATGTCACAATTTATCACATCAGAAGCAGGTAATTCACAGATTCACAAACAGATAAAACTTCTATGTCATAGCTCCCAATACATCGGACCTTCTGTTCGGAATACACAGTCATAACCAATCACAAAACCCACCATTATTCACTATAGTAGACATATAATAATCGAGATAACCATCTAAGTTACTCACCCATAGCTTCCAAGCTAATTCCTGGAAGTCTCGGCAACGTCTGTGGGCTGACGTTCCAAAAGTGCCTCTATAATAATTAAAATATACAAACATTACCAAATGTTAAACCAGAAATATTTAATAATGCACATGTAGCGATTAAAAGTGTATACAATGCATGTTCGTGACATTCCCTTAATTATTCCAAAAATTCTCATCATAAAAATTCCCTCTAAAAATTAGAAATCTATAGACACCAAAATCACTCAATTCGGATCTCTATAGGTCCAAAAATTAATAAAACAAGGACCAGAAAAATAATTACCCGGTCGCCTCACTTTAACCTAATCAATCCACGTCAATTTCATCTCTAAAAATTCCCAATTTCACATAGAAATGAAATTAAATATTTCACAAATCCGATGCCTCGAGAATCAGGTCAATCGGATATCGGACGGAAAAGTTATTCACAAAAAAAGGCAGAAACCAGAAATTAAAACAAACAAAATCCCATATATATATATATATATATATATATATATCACATTTGCCTTGCATCGTCCCCGTGAGGTGGCGATTCAGCTCGCCTCGTGAGGGCGAGGCGTCGCCCTCGCGAGGGGCGAGCTTCCGCCCTAAATTTTTTTTTAACAGCACTTCAAAATCTCTTTTCTTCTAACATGAATAACTCCTGATCTGGAAGTCAAATTTTTGCAAATTTGGTGTCTATGGAAAGAGCAAGGAAAGTTCTACAAGTTTCATGAAGGACACAAAAACCAATTTCACCTCTAAGGGTGTCAAAAATGCAATCAAATTTACTGCCTTCACATAAACATTCATAACAGTACAACATATTTCAAAAATCATATATTTCCATTCCCTTTGCAAAAAATTCCAAACTTTATATCAAAAGAAAGATCAAAACATATTCTACAACTTTCACGAACCACTTGGAGGCAAATTTAACTTATAAACAAATCAATTTCTCACTCAAAGTTTCTGCCTATATAAGTGTCATCCTCAACAGTGACACAACTTCTAAAAATCATAACTTCCTATTTCTTTATCCAAAAATTCCATATTTTATACCAATGAAAAGATCAGAAATCATGCTATAATTCTCATGAATGACTTAGAACCAAATTCCACCTCTAACTAGGTCAAAATTTCACATGAAGGTTGTTGCCCTGTTTCCCATTGTTAAATCAACATATAACCTAAACCTTACCCATACTTTACAAATTCATAACTTGCAATCCGTACATCCAAAATTCGCATATTATCTTTCATTACAAAGCTGAAACATTCCTCTACAATTTTCCATAAGATCATTTGAGCTAATTAAAATCAAAACAGTACAGAATTTAGCTTCAAGGTACAATCACCACAACACCTACACTCAGCACATTTTCCAGCACAAAACACATTAACATCTAAAAGTCAACAGGTCATAACTCTCAAGCTCCATATCGAAAAATTTCATACTTAGTGGCGATAGAAAGCTAGCAAGAAAATATTCAACTTTCATTAAGACCAATT